>JAXQQM020090782.1:0-369171 GCA_034641835.2 Pinus albicaulis | reverse complement strand
GAAATCAATGATATTCTCAGAGTTGGCTACCTTTAATGGAATTTCTTCCACCCATTTGGTAAAGTAATCTGTAGCTGTGAGAATATATCTATGCTGTTTGGAAGAGTTAGGAACAATCCCAACGATTATGTCTAATCCCCATTGTTCAAAAGGTTGTTTTATATTGATTGGTTGTAATGGGAATGCTGGCTTCCTTTGTCTTCCAGATGAAATTTGACACACTTTGCATTTTCTTGCATATTCATGAGCATCTTTGAAAAGTGTAGGCCAATAGTAAACTACATTCAGGATTTTGTGTGCTGTCGTATTTCCTCCAGAATGTCCTCCAGCTGCTCCATCATGGAGTTCTTGCAAGACTTTCTCTGTTTCAGATTTTCTAAGAATCTTAGTAGTACAGTATCAAAATTTCTCCTAAACAATACATCGTTGATTAATTCATATTGCTTGGCCTTTAATCTCAAAGCCCGTTTTGTTTTGTAATTGAGTTGATTCGGAGCATATCCATTCTTCAAATAAAATATGAGATCAATGTATTGATACTGTGCATCGTTGAGGCTTACCTATGATATTTGCACATTGTTACCTGAATCTTTTTCTGATGATAGATGAGATGCTCCTGTAAGAATTCTGCAAAAACCTTGCCCTCTAATAATTTTAGAGGGTCTAATTTCTACATTGTATTCTTGTAAAGAAGTAACCTAGATATCCCTTTTCTCCCCTAATTCTCTTTGCATCAATAGTTGTCTCACTACAGAGAATGGAGCTATGATTTTGGTGTGATTTTTAGGAGAAATTGCCTAAAATGCTTTAGAGCCTTAAAGATAACAAATGCTTTCTTTTCGACAGATGTGTAATTTAGTTCTACACCTTGAAAATTGGAACTGAAAAATGATATTGGTGCTTCAATTTGTTGGTCATTAAGCTGTGTTAAAACAACAAATTATGATGCATTTGATGAAAAAGTGTATAAAGTAAAAGGGTTAAGAAAACTGGGGGTAGTCAGGAATGGGGCATTGACAATGGATTGTTTAATTAAATCAAATTCTTCTCTTTCATTATGTCCCCATTTAAAGATATATTTTTTTATTAATCATGTTCTGTAATGGTAAAAATATTTGTGAAAAGTTAGGGACAAACCTTTTAACAAAATTAATTTTCCCAAGAAACGACTGCATAGCTTTATTGTTATGAGGGAAAGGAATTCTTTTAATTTTGTCAATCCTTTTAGGATCAATATAGATTCCTCTTTTCAACACAATTAGTCCTTAAAGTTTTCCTTCATCTAATGCAAAAATGGTTTGTTTGGGTTTAATGATATGCCATACATTTTACAATGCTCGAAGACTTGCTTTAAGTAATTCATATGATTGGTTACTTGTTTAGAAAATGATGTAATGTGAACTAAATAAATAACCACTGATTTATTTATGAGCCCCCTAAAACCTCTGTCCATAGCTCTCTAAAAGGTGGCACCTGCATTAATTAATCCAAATGGCATCTTTTGATAGGCGTAAGTTCCCCATTTAGTCCTAAACGTAGTTTTCAATCTGTCATTTGGATGTACGAGAATTTGGTTATATCCCGAGAATCCATCTAGAAAGGACATAAGTTCAGAACCAGCTATTTTCTGCAGTACTTGTTCCATGGTTGGTAATGGAAAGTTGTCCTTCTAACAAGCTTGATTTAAATTCCTAAAATCAATGAAAATTCTAATATCGCCATTATTCTTCTTGACATGTACCAAATTTGATACCCATTTAGCATGCCTGACTGGAAAGATGACTTTTTCCTTGAGGAGTTTGTTCAGCTATGTTTAGATTTGATTTTCCATATTTGGATGAATCTTCCTCCATTTCTGCTGTATAGGTTTTTCTTCTGAGATCATAGGAATTGTGTGTTGAATCACATAAGTTTCATATGTTTTAAGATCAGTGTAATCCCAAGAAAAGACACTTTTGTACATTCTAAACAATCTGATAAATGATAATATTTCTTCGGAAGATAGACCAAGACCTAGATTGACATTTTGAGGTTTTTCATCAGTTCCTAGATTTACTAACTCAAATCTTAAGGTAGAGCTTTGTGTTTTTGAGTTAGTAATTATTTTAAACCTATCTTTTAGATCATATAGATCTTCTAACTTGACAATAGATTTAGGAATAGGATTTTCATCTTGTTCTTTCTTATTCTGAATGTCATGTTCATTTTCATCCAAAATTTGGCTATCATAAGATCCTTCAGATGTTAAGAAATCTATGATATCTGAATCATCATTGAATACTCTCCAATTGGTAATATTATTAGGAACAAATGGTCTAAAAATTATTTCAATTGAAAATCTATTGGGACTAAATTCTTGAGATGTAATTAACTTTGATGCTATGTTAGCCAGTAGATCTACACTAGCATTCAACATTCTAGGTACAGAAGAAATGTTAAAGGCTAAGAAATGAATGGTTAATTCTTGGAGTAATGATTGATAATGCTTTAAATGTATAGAATTACAATGAATGGTATCTCTTACCTATCTAACAATGATTTTTGAATCTCCTAGGACTTTCAGATATTTGATATTAAGATCAATGGCTTTGTACGGACATTGGAATAATGCTTTGTATTTAGCTATATTGTTTGTACAATTGAATTCTAGTCTATAGGCTAACATGGTTTTTTCTCTTGTTGGGTTTATTAAAATACAGCCTGTGCCTGCACCATATTCAGATTTAGAACCGTCAAAATAAAGAGTTCAAAATAAAGAATTAACTACTGTTCTATCTACCAAATTTATATATTTGGAATTATCTGTTTGGGAAAAGATTTCGATCTGAGAAACAACTGCATTATCAAATAAAGGTGATGGTTGAGCATTGAAGTTTCCAAAAAATAAATCTGCTGAGTAGTTTCCAATAATGTTTTTATTGAATGCTACTGACTCATTTACTCCTTCAAGATCGGTGACTGTATGCTTCATGAACTTTTCACGGTCTACCCAAATTTGATTTGGCTTTCCATTATATGGTAGCCATATATGCGACCAGTCTATTGAAAAATACCCATGAAGTTTTTCAGACCAATCTTGACTTAAATCTAAACCGTAAAACTCAGGAATATCAGCCACCAATATATTAATTATTTGAGTAACCTTGGGATTTGATGAAAATCTGATGGAAGCATAATTTATTTCGCCTACCACCTCTACTCTGGTTCTATCAACTTGTACTATATGAACAAGGGAAATCTAAGGAGTTATGTTCAACTTAGCACAGACCGATTTTGGCATTATATTAGAGAAAGCCCCTGAATCTATTAAACAATTATGACCATTTTTATTATAGATCTCATAGGTTAAGAGAAATGGGAGAGTATGAGAGATGGATTGTTTACCTATCATAATCAATTTTGTAGCATCTATTTTAGTTGAAGGGGAAGCTGGCTTACCCATTTCATTAGCAGATTGTACTATTGCTGAAGCAGGTAAGGTTGAAGTAGGAACCACATTTAAGTCTCTAAGTAAGATTTTATGTTGCGGTTTTAATTTAGTAAGCTCGTGAATTGAAATGTCGACCCTGGTTTTCTTCATATCTTCAACTACATTATACTCAATAGTGTCTGAGACTACCATTGTCTTAGATGCAGGTAGAGTATATGAAGTAACGAGACTTATTTGTGTAGCCTTTGAAGTCATTAGGGGAATTTTGAGGTCTAAAGTTGGCCTCCTAAGGAAATTATAAAATAATAGTGGAAATAATAAAATAATATTAGATTACATCATCAAATTTTAGAGGGAAAAAAGGAAAAAACAACATTTTCAACTCGTATTTTCAACCTATCTCCCAAAGGTTTTACTCAAATTTCAAGCGGGAGTACTCATTGGATGTAAAATTTCATTATTCATCCAAGGAGTACCCATGTTTCATACTTTCAATGGACCTTGCTACACGAAAAATGAGAAATACATGAAAAATGTGATTGCCATCACGTTTTTTCATGTATTTATCATTTTTCGTGTAGCAGGGTCCATCGAAAGTATGAAACATGGGTACTCCTTGGATGAGGAATTAAATTTTGCATTCAAAGAGTACTCCTGCTCGAAATTCGAGTAAAAACATTGGGATATAAGTTGAAAATATGAGTTGAAAAAGTAGTTTTATTATTTTATTATTTTTTAATATTTTTACCATTTTACTTAAAAAATGGTGAATCATCCCCCATGGTTGAAATCATAATCTTGAATCCTATTGGTTCTTATAATGTTTATTTTGGTTATACATTTTTCTTAAAAGGCCCATTTTAGACCTCAAAATTCCCCTAATGTATACTTTTTGCTTACTGATTTATCCTTAGCAGGAGTTGAAATCTTTTGCTGTTGATTTGGTTGTGTTGCTTCTGTAGTCTTTTTTCTCCTTGTACTCACAGGTAAAGCTTCATGTTGTTCTTCATTTGGTAGGATAAAATCCCACATTCCTTTTGGTTCAACTTCTTATTCTTCATCATCTTCTTCTTCCTTTTTTTTCTCTTCCTCTGTATCTTGATCAGATTCAACATTAGATGTGATATTTGGAGGTTGAGTATTAGAGGACTGTCCTTTCTTAAAGTTTCTGAAAGTCTTTTTTGAGCTAGAATTTTCAATGGCATGTTTCTTGATATCTTTCATCTCATTTGTCATAGTATTCAAATTTTTTTGAAGAACTTCTACATCAAAAGGGTCTTTTGGAAGCTTATTTTTAGAATCATATTTGAAAGATACCTTCTTTGATTTTCGATCTTCTTGAGAATTATTTTTCTCATGAGCGGTTATGTGTTTCTCTATAGATAGAGATTCTTTCATGTTTTCTGCAAGTGTTGGAAGTTTTTCTCTATCAACAAAAATAGCTATATTAGATGGAAGAGATGAAATATACCACTCAATTTGAACTTCTGCACTAGGAACTGCTGTAGCAGGAATTTTATTGAGTAATTTTTTAAATATTGAATTGAAATATTTTATCTTTTGTTGCGGGTAATGTTACCCTAAGTTCTTGGGTTGATACACCTTCATAGATCAGGGGCATGCAATTACAAGAAGGACTCACTTAACCAACTTCTATACTTTAAACTAGAAACTAAAGGTTGCAGACCTTACCTATATATCCTTCGGTTGTAGTAGATCCCGTGGGGTGCAAACCCCTTGCAACTCTTTGTGCTTCAAAACTTGCAAACTAGAAAAGAACAAACACAAAATCCTAGTTTTACAACATATATATGTTCTAGATGTTAGTGAAAAGAATGCATAATCTCATAAAAACAATAATAAATGACCAATTTAGGATCATTATACATGTATAAGAGATTAATGACACGTAAACATTAGGAACAAGATGGCACTTCTTTTATTAATGACATGTAAAATAAACAAATGTGGAGAGATCACTTGAAATCTTCCACGGACTTCAAGCATACCATCCTCTGGATTTGTCCATTCATAACCTCACAAAACTTCTTCCAATATTAGTGCACACTGGATTTAACATATGGTGAGTGAACATTTCAAGGAAACAAGGGTTTCCTAAAAATATCTAGGAAGTGCAGGAGCCACAGGGAATATATCAGACTTGGATAGGGCTCCAATAACATATAATATCTATATTTCTCCCTCTCTTCCTACATTAGGCCATTACCTTGAGGGGCTTTTATACTGCCTCAAATTATTTTTTTGCAATTGGGAACAATTAGGCCACGTGATGGGGTAGTTAAGTTATAGGAACAACCGTAAACCACGCCTCCAAAATAGGGAAATAATATATATTTTTAATTTTTAAAAAGGCATATGTGGTTCTCTATGTATGGACTCACGTGTATATGCAGAAAAGTCTTTGCAGAGTCACGTCTAGGTTTTAAGAAAATATTTTATGAGAAATATGTCCAAGTATGAAGGGAAGAGTTGCCCAATTCCAATGTATAAGTCATCAAGTATATGATGGTGATAAATGATGCTATAATAGGTTCCCCCTAGTATATGAGGTCAAAAGGGGTACATGATGGCCGAAATGTATTATTTTCATAGAAAGAACCTTGCAAGGACTAGAGAGGACTTCACCAGATTTCAGCCTGCAAAAAAACCAGTGAGAGAGATCAGAAAGATAGCTCATGTATGAGGCGGGCATACACATGCTTAGTGAAAGAAAAACATGTCTACATATGAAGTATAGAGCGGATCCAATATGGATACAATTATAGCTGAAATGTAAAGTACATAGTGAATCATTTGATCACTGCCCGGAAGTATAAGTCAAAAATCAGGTCCAAGTATCACATATAGAAGACTGATCAATGATGTTGCAACATATATCTGATCACAAAAGTCACAACAGAATCTCCAAGTACCAAATCATAAGAGGTGGAAAAAATGGTACAACATGTAACTCGAGAGCCAACATATAAGATGCTGCTGTGATGAAACTACAACATATAAGGGTGGATGGTGTCACTAGCAAAAAACCGAAGGAGCTGTCAAAGTGAACCAAAAACGCTGATGCAAACCTGAGGTCATCACTGATCACCATGGCACAATTCTACACAATGGGAATAAATGAGCTGAAGTCGACCATGTGAGAAATCATTTGATTACCGGTCATTGATGTATACCGTTAATAAATGCGAGACAACCCACCGATAATGATAATGAGTTTCAAGGTGCCCCAGTCCAGTCTAGCAAGTGCGAATGAATGATTTGAAGTCAAACAATTGAAAGAATCTATCAATCAGGAGGAAATGATGTATCCTCACTGTCGATAGCGAAGAGTCTGCCACTGATGACTGCAAACCCTAAGGTACTGACAAAAAGGGCTCTAGAACTTATTTCCAGAGTAATGAGCCAGAGTCGATGGGAAAAGATATGTTGGAAGGAAGGAATTATGGCATCCCGCATCATTCTAGCGCGAGTGTAACCCACAGGCCAATATTTGGAAGGAATTAGACGAAGTAAAGTGAAGTAACCAACCCGAAGTATGTTTTCGACATGCACAAGATGAAGCTAGCTCACGACAGAAACCCTATGAACCAACCAATAATGAAATCTAACAAAGAGGTGAGATATCCACCAATAGGGTCAAATGGAAATCAAGTTACTGCACGTATCCCAGGTGTGATAATGTAAGCTGATGTTGAACACAAGGGAAAACACTCAGTCAAAGACCCATGATGATCATCAAATGATGAGAGCAAGGTCACCTATCAATGATGTAAATAGGGCTAGAGTGTGCCTATAGGTTTAATCTCAGAGGAATATGTCGTGGTCGATAAGAGAAAAAACCACCAGCAAGAATTCAGTGGAGACCTTCTCTAACTAGTACGAGAAAAGGACCAAAATATCTAATGTGATAGAACAAGCTACTGAAAATATTGGGAAGGCCGAGTGAAAAATGAGTTAAGAGACACCGCAAAAAGGCCGACTCAGGTTAAATTCTCTTGAAAAAAAGCACGACTCATGTTGACTATGGCAGGAAATGATAACTTTGTATAAGTTTTTAATGCAGGAGGCATAAACAAACCCTCTGTTGTCGCTCCTAGAGACAGTCTAGAGTTGTGATAGACTAGTGCCTAGGACATCTTAGCATAGCAAGGAGCATATAATATAATGTAGGAAATTCTCAACTTCAGCTCACATGCTATCTCCTGTAAACATGGAAATGAAATATAATGGGAACAAACTCTCAGAAACTGACACAGGAAAAGAGATACTGCAGAGGAAAGATGCAGAACTCTAATACAAAAGCAACAGACAATTCAGAGACTATTTACTGCAAAGTGGGCCGATTCAGAAATACTTCACAGACATAAATTATCAGAAGGTGTATGTAGTGAAAGAAGTATTAAGAAGATACTAGTTAACATATTTCACCCGGGAGTACAATACCACCATGTGTGGGCTTGCCAATCTAAGAATCCATACATGATAATAGAATTTTAAAAGAACCCTCTCAAAGCAACTAATATAGTAGAAGTATGGATAGCTGTATAATGGAACAGAATATCATGCATGAGCCATATTTAAAGCGCTTGACTGATCCGAGCATGGGCATCAACTAGGATGAATCCATACCAAAAATCAGTGAGCCACTCGCATTCCAAAACATGATACAAGAAAGATGGATGAAATGAAATGTTCTATTAATATAACACAATAAAGAGAGTTACAGACTGTGAAATACCAAAGACCAGAATCCTATTTGACAGATAGAACTCCTCCTCACTGAGATCCTATGGGCTTTGAGCCTTCATACAAGAATTTTACAAAATGTATGCAAAAAGCCTTTCACTGCATAATTTTCTGATAAAAATATGGAACCCTTACAATGCGTTTGTTCATTGTTTTTATAGGAGAAACCAAAACCTAGTAAAAGAGGTAGGTGATGAAAATTTAATTTGCATAATTAAGACAAAATGGCGGAAACATTTGCGCCCATACTGCTGAATGACTATGCTGTGTTGTTTGTACTCTGTGGCCTGCTAATTGAAATAAATGTTCTAGGTGAAAATCTCTTCAGGAACACGGTATAGGGATAACCATATCAAAATTATGTCCTTTCCTGAAAGAAAATCTTGCTAAAATAAAACCTGGAGGGCATTGTTTTTTGCGTCTCGTACCCTTTGCCTTCCCAATCTTGATTTAAGCTTTAAAATCTTCAACGCCGAATGCTGAATTCCTCCACCATCCACTGATCTTCCTCTGCTGTTTCATTAATGTTCTCATCTATGAAATCGGCGCCTTGAATGATGCTGGGAAGCTTGCCACAGTGTAAGCCTGTTTCTTTAATGGATGTCATGTCACGGTAGCTACCCAGGACTTTCTTCATGAATTCTGCCTCTGAAAAATTGGTCCTTTGACGCGTTCACGGCTTTTGTAATGGATGCTGCAAATGATGATAGTTCCCTGTCACTGTGAACTTGAAAAACACATAAAGTTGTGAAGGACGCAAACGCATGGAGGATGGAAATGCGATGGAAGAAACTGTGTAACAGAGCGACGTGATGAAGCGGCAGAAACATGCACGGTGGTGACGAAGAAAATGCAGTGGAAATAATGGCGGAAGGGCTGGCCAGAGTTTATAATGCGGAACATTAAAATAAACCTATGAATGTAATGTATAAATGACAGAGGAAGAAATGTGATAAACACATGGGATGATGATGTGGAGGAAGACCGGGTCAACATTGGGGATGATGAAATCTTGGCCGTCCGATCTCAGGAGGAGATCAACGGTTGAAAGAGCGTCGGGGACGATGGACAGTGGGCCCGGGGTGTGATTTGCCTGCATTAAATCCCATGTAACTTCGGAGCGCGACGATCGTCGGATGAAGGCCCTCAGATCGGACGACTGTGATGAATGTCGCTGCATGACTTTGACCGAAAAATAATGCGCGATGGAGAGAGGTTTTGGGGCCGTACGCGGGGACACACAGTGGGGAATGAGTGGAATTGCTCCGTTTTAAAGAATACCTCCTGCCGCTGAAAAGCGGTGCGATATAAACCACCTGTTTCAGAAGGTGTTGTTGGGCGTGGGGTTCACCAGGGCGGATGGGCGTTGAACCGTTGATTTATGATTTGATCAGACGATGAATAGGTAGGCTACGGGCATGGCAGAGATGAGCAAATGTCGTTCGATCTGCACAGATTGACGGCTCAAGATGCGCCTGATATATATTGGATAAGCGCCCGTCGGACTAGTGCCTGGTCTAGCGTCCAGGTTACATGGAGGAAAAGACATAGGGGCTAGGGCCGAAGGAGCTACGCTTTAAATATTTCAAATATGGATTTTTAGCCTCTTATGAGGTGTTTTGGAGGCGGGAAATGGTAACGATGGGCGTGAGAATGATTTTCCAAGGCTGAAAGGGGGAATTTGAGAGCTCTGGGCCAGATTGCTTGTGAAATTTTATAGGAAATGAACTATGATCAACATCGGCTCCACCTGGGGACGACACGTTCATCCCTGTACGTGTCAAGAACTTGCAGACCCTCTGATCATCCTGTATACAGACTCTGCTCTCCAGCACCTCCATTTTTCACTTTATAATTCATCACAACACCAACATTATTCGAACAAAGATAAAACAAAAACTAAAATACAGTATAGTACATCAGGCTATCCCTGCCTGGATTAGAACTGGAAATAGGGTTTAAGAAATTGACCATTTACAGGGGCATCCAGCAAGTCGCCCTATAAATTCTCCAACCTGAAAGTATTATTGCCCTTTTGTTCCACAATTTTGAAAGGACCATACCAGAGGGGGTCGAATTTACCATGTTTTCTCTTCTCAGCTCTCCGGATATCCCATCTGAGCACCAAATCACCAATCTGTAGTTTCCTGTCTTTTGCGTGCTGATCAAAAATGTGTTTCATTTTCTCTTGATATTCTATTAACCTCTGATTCACCTGACCCCGTGTTTCTTCTAATTCCACTAATTGATTGATTTTCCCGATCATATCATCAGGTTCCTCGTGGCTTTCTTGCATGAAGCGGGCCACTGGTAAATCCAACTGTACAGGAAAAACTGCTGCTCGTCCATATACCAATTCATAGGGAGATTTTCCAGTTGCTCTCTTGCTGGTGATTCTATTAGCCCATAGAGAAAATTTCAATTGGGAATCCCAGTTATACTGATTTTCATTGATAGTCTTCTTCAAGGCCCTCACCAGAGTCTTATTTGAAGACTCTGCCAAGACATTTCCTTGTGGATAGTAAGCAGTAGAGTGACTCAATATGATATTGTATTGCTGGAAGAAATACATAAATTTTGTAGACTTGAAGGCCTGTGCATTATCAGTCACTATCCTAGTAGGACAACCAAACCTGGATATGATGTTTTCCTCCATGAACTTTATGATCACACTATCTGTAGCATTCCTTGCAGGTATGGCTTCCACCCATTTAGTGAAATAATCAGTGGCCGTTAAAATCCACTTATGTTGTCCACTCGATGGAGGATGTATCTCACCTATAAAATCAATACACCATTGTTTGAATGGTTCATCCACATGCACTGGAATCAAGGGAAATGGTGCTGATTTATGTCTCTCAGCAAATTTCTAACATTTATCACATGCTCTTACCCTGGCAAAAACATCTCCAAAAATATTTGGCTAATAGAAGCCAGCTTTCAGAACTTTATGAGTTGTGGCCCTCCAGCTATAATGACCTCCACAGATCCCTTCATGAAATTCTGCAATAATGCTCTCTACTTCATTTTCTGTGAGACACAGGAGTAAGATGCCTGAGGGATCTCGCCAGTATAGCCGGCCATTTGTGACTATGTACTTCTGCGATTTCAATCGTAATGCTTTGTATTTAACTTTATCACAACTTGGAGGGCAACTGAGTGTAAGGAGATATTCCACTATCTCTTTATACCACTGACTGGTAAGGTACTTTATATGTGTTTCTAGAGTAGCTACTCCAATCCCATGTCATTCTTCTTTATCCTCAGATTCTTCGCCTGCTATAATGGACAAATTTATGCCCAGAGCTTGATAGTTTGATTCAGATAACATTTTGGCAAGCCCCTGTCCTTTGATTAGCTTAGTAAGGCAGATGTCTAAGTCATACTCCTGTACTTTGACAATCCACCTCCCCCTTTTTTCTTCACTATCCCCCTGAATAAGAATATCTTTTACAATAGTTGCAGGTACAAATGTAGTGATGTGGGACTGTAAAATATATACACTGAATGCTTTGAGGGATTTCACTAGGGCGTATGCTTGCTTTTCCAATATGTTGTATTTTAACTCTGCATCACAAAGCACCTGACTGAAAAAGGCAATAGGCTACTCATACCCTTCTTCATTTTTCTGCAATAAAACTCCTGCTATTGTATGACGTGATGCAAAAGAAAAAATCATGAAAGGTTTATCATAATCTGGTCCAGCCAGCACAGGCGCTTCTGCAAAAGCATTCTTTATCCTGGTAAATGCTTCCCGTGATTCTTGTGACCACTTTACCTCATTATTCTTCTTCAGCATATCTGTTACATGCCTAACTATCTCAACATAGTTAGGGATAAACCTTCTCAAGAAATTAATGCGCCCTAGGAATACTTGTACTTCTTTCTTATTCCTGGGAAAAGCAATACCGTTTATAACCTCTACCCTCTTAGGATCTATCTTCACCCCATCTTTAGTCATGATATGGCCCAAAAGCTTTCCCTCTTCTAATGAAAATAAAGACTTCTGAGGATTCAGAGAGAGACCATACCTTCTGCATTTCTCAAAAGTTCTCCGCAGATGTTCAATGTGCTCAGCATCATTTTTGGAAAATACAGTGATATCATCGAGGTAGACCACCAGGAATTTATCTTTCTCCCCAACAAAAGCAATGTCCATTTCCCTCTGAAAAGTGGCCCCTGCATTAATCAGCCCAAAAGGTATCCTGGCATACATAAATGTACCCCATGGTGTGGTGAAAGAATTCTTCTTTTGATCCTATGGAAGTACAGCCACCTGGTTATAACCAGAGAATCCATCCATCATTGACATCCTAGAAGCTCCAAATACTTTCTGCAAGATGTGGTCCATTTTAGGCAGCGGATAATTATCCTTTAAGGATGCTCTGTTTAAATTTCTAAAATCCACACACAGCCTTATTTCTCCATTCTTCTTTCGTACAGGGACAAGGTTTGCCACCCATTCAGAGTACCTCAAAGGTACAATTATTTTGGCTTTCAACAGCTTCTTAATTTCTTTCTCAATAGAAGGCAACAGCAGGGGATTTACTTGTCTGAGCTTCTGCTTATGGGGCTTTGCATCTACCTTCAATGGAATTTTGTGCTGCATATCAAAAGTTTTCAAATCCTGATAGGACCATGCAAACAAATATTTGTAAGATTGAAATAATTTCTGATATAGCTCTTTATATTCTCCAGGGATCTTCTTGGACAGTTTTACAATTTTGGGGTCAGCCTCAGTACCCAAATTCAGGTCTTCTACCTGATTCTCTTCTACCACTTTTCTCGGCTGCAATGAGACATCATTATTGTCAAATAATATTTCTAGAGGCACCAGTCCTCTAGGTATTATGTTTCCCTTTAACTGCAACACTTTGTTACCTGCCACTTTTTCCTCCCAATTTCTTTTTGAAATATCTTCAGATTCTACCTCTTCTTCATCATCAATCTCCATATTGGAGAATTATCCCACTGTTTCCAGGAATCTCTTCATTTTTTCTTCATCTTCAAATACCTGCCAGTGCTTGATGTTATCTGGGATTGAAGGCCGATAACGCACCTCTACTTCATATCTTAAAATATGGTTCTGAGGTGGTCGAAATGTGCTAGCAGCCACAGCAAGGGAATCAGCCATCCTATTCTGTTCTCGGGGCATGAACTGGATATTGAATGCCAAGAAGAAATTCTCTACCATATCCCAAACTTCATTCCTATAAGCCCTTAGCCTAGGATGTTTGGTCTGACAATGATTCTTGACTTGCCTGATCACCAGTTCTGAATCTCCCAGAACTTTTAAGTTTCGTATGTTCATATTCCTGGCTGTTTTCAATCCTAGCAGAAGTGCTTCATATTTAGCCACATTATTGGTGGCTTCATATTCTAATTTGAAAGACAGTGGGATCCATTTTCCTGCAGGAGAAATCAATAGCACTCCAGCTCCATTTCCTTCTTTTGAATTTGCTCCATCAAAATGTAGTGTCCCTATTCCTGCTTCCATGTTCTTTGAGGGATGCTCACTTTTGATCTGTAAGAAGGATGGTTCATGAGCATAATCTTGATCTTCTTCTATCATCAAGCATGAAAAATCTCCTTCCTTACTGTAGACTGGTGAATTTACAGAATTGTCAGCCTTAGTCACCATCTTGACAAATCTAGTCTCCCTGTATAACCTCCTCTCTTGGCCACTGAAAACTGGGATAGTGGCATATGTTAAATCCAACTTGATTGACCTACCAATCTTCGTTCCCCAGGACCTTGACAGCAACATACCAAAGCGAGCTGGGATGTCAGCCACCACAATATCCATGACCACACTTTTTGCTGGTATTTGGGCCAAATTAACCACCAAATCCTTGATCATCCCCAAGCATTTAACTCTTTTGGAATCAAATGAATAGAGGTCTTTATATGGACGCATGATTTGTAAACCTAGTTGTTCCATGACTGACAGAGGCATAAGATTGTGGGAAGCTCCAGAATCTAGCATACAGTTATGTAATAGCAGGTCATGGATTACTAGAGACAAATAGAAGGGAGGAATAGAGGGATCTATCTCCTCGACATGTGGGCCAAAAACTACCATGGGTCTCTCTTCTTGAAGGTTGAGAATATCTGGGATGATTGGTGCTTCTGGAGGGAGCATGAAAGAGGTGACTTGAGATTGATATGGTGGCTGTTTCAATAGTTCAGTCAAGGGGACTGGGATTTTTACCTTTTCAAGTTCTTTTTGCAGACTGAAAGTAGGAGGGGATTTTTCTATCACAGTCTCTTTGGGATCTTTATTTTCAACGGGGGCTTGACTAATTTTGACACTGGTTTGCCATTATGGGGTGTAACCACTTTTGAAGAAGAAGGAATTTGATCATTAGAATGCAAAGGTTTGTTTAGAGGTTTCTTACCTTTATCTGTAGCTTTCTGCATTGTTGATTCCTCCTGAGCAGGTGCTTCCTTATGGGGCAACTCTTCTTATTTCTCTTGGGTATGAGTCCTCTTCCTAGAAGATCTGAGATCATATCTTCTATTGAAATGTGCTTGTATGAAATCATCAAATTGTTTACAATAATGATCAAATTCTGCTTCTTCAGCGTCTCTGATCTTTTCTTCTTTTTGCAATGAGCACCCAACTTCATCATTCCCTTGTAAAGGGCATTCCTCTCCATCATTATTTGAAAAGGAAATATTTGCATCCTCCAGTCTATAGGCAGTGTCCTCAGTAGAGTCATCTACTGGACCTTCCAAGTACAATGGGTGTGGCACTTGATCTTGTTGCTCCTTTGCTTCCCTTGGCAATATTTGCAAGGGTGGTTTCCTATATTGAGGATTGTAACCTCTGTTTGGAGCATTCTGAAAATTCCTGAAGGCTGAATTCTTGGCTTCCAGTTCAAGCTTGACCATTTTCTTAATCAATTTTCTCATTTCTTCCATTTTGTCATTGGCTAAGTCTCTGTCTTGGTTAGAAGTAGATGCCTCCTCTTTGCCCCTTCTTTTGCTATCTTGTTTGGGCCTTCATTTTGTTTTGCCAGTGGAGGCATAGTTTGCCTCCAACTCTAGTGCATCTGCCTGAGCATCATCCAGAGTAGCAGGCTTTCTTTCTCTGAGAGAGAAACAAAAATCTAAATCAAAGGCTACCACAAAACCAACTTTAGCAGCAGTTTGATGGGGTTTCATGTCAGCAGGGAGACTCAGATATAATTTATTAAATCTCTTGATAAATTCTGACACTCCTTCATTGTGCCTTTTATTAAGTGTATTGAAATCAATGAGACAATTTCCATGATCCTTTTTCACTCCCCATTTCCTGAGAAAAGTGTCTTCCATGTTATCCCAAGTGGTAATAGAACGACCAGCCAATGTCTTAAACCATTTTCGAGCTTCACCATCTAAATATTGCACAAACAATCTTAAGACCACATCTAAATGTTCAAAATTAAAGTTCTCTGCAAAGGAGCAGAAAGTATCAAGGTGTTTTTGGGCATCAATCTCGTTTTCCCCATTGAATCTGGGCAAGACCTTCAGATAATATTGGGGCATATCATTCAACACTTGGGGTAATGCCAGGGGAGCATATTTATTCATCAAGAAGGCTGGAACATTAGCCATTGGAGGAGGAGGAGGTAGTGCAATAGTTTTATGAGTAAGAGGAGGAAGAGGAGGAGGAAGTGGAGTATGAATAATAATAGAAATATATTCAACTGCAGCTTGAGGGGTTGAGGGGAACAAAGGTCTGTTAACTGCAGATACTTCGGTTACTTCCTTGAACTCTTCAACCTCAGGAGTAGGATGAAGACTATTTTTATTTCTGATACCCTCTCGGGGTGGACTATCTGAATAATAATAATAAATATCTCCTACAGTGGAGTCGGGATTTGGCACTTGAGTTTCTTGAGAAGAAGAGGATGGAAAGTCTTCTGTAGACACTTCAGGAATTTGGGAACGGGTTGATTTCCTCTCCCTCCAATTTCTTCTATGTATAATCTGGTCAGGGTTAGACACTGAAGGTGTTTTGGCTTAGACGTATCTGACCTCAGGTGTGGATTACGAGGAGCCAGGACTGCAAATGGATATATCAAATATCAAATGTGGAGTCGGCAAGGTGAGGGATCTACAACTCTCAACTCTCCGTGCTCACCTACTTGAAGAGTGAATAATTTTTTTTCGAGGCCTAGGGATTCTGATTTTCTTAAATTCGTCCTTGGCAATGGTTCCAGAAAGATGTTGTCGCTCCTAAAGACAATCTAGAGTTGTGATAGACTAGTGCTTAGGACATCTTAGCATAGCAAGGAGCATATAATATAATGTAGGAAATTTTCAGCTTCAGCTCACATGCTATCTTCTGTAAATAGGGAAATGAAATAGAATGGGACCAAACTCTCAGAAACTAACACAGGAAAAGAGATACTGTAGAGGCAAGATGCAAAACTATAATACAAAAGCAACAGACAATTCAGAGGCAGTTTACTGCAAAGCAGGCCAATTCAGAAATACTTCACAGACATAAATTATCAGAAGGTGTATGTAGTGAAAGAAGTATTAAGAAGATACTAGTTAACATTGAGCTGATACCCAGATATACAATACCACCATGCATGGGCTTACCAATCTAAGAATCCATACATGATAATAGAATTTTAAAAGCACCCTCCCAAAGCAACTAATATAGCAGAAGTATGGTTTAGATGAGTAATGTAATAGAATATCATGCATGAGCCATATTTAAAGCACTTGACTGATCCGAGCATGGGCATAAACTAGGATGAATCCATACCAGAAATCAGTGAGCCACTCACATTCCAAAACATGATACAAGAAAGATGGATGAAATGAAATGTTCTATTAATATAACACAATAAAGAGAGTTACAGACTGTGAAATACCAAAGACCAGAATCCTCTTTGACAGATAGAACTCCTCCTCACTGGGACCCTATGGGCTCTGAGCCTTCATACAAGAATTTTACAAAATGTATGCAAAAATCCTTTCACTGCATAATTTTCTGATAAAAATCTGGAACCCTTACAATGCGTTTCTTCATGGTTTTTATAGGAGAAACCAAAACCTAGTAAAAGAGGTAGGTGATGAACATTTAATTTGCATAATTAAGAGAAAATGGCGGAAACATTCACGCCCATACTGCTGAATGACTATGCTGTGCTGTTTGTACTCTATGGCCTGCTAACTGAAATAAATTTTTTGGGTGAAAATCTCTTCAGGAACACAGTATAGGGATAACCATACCAACATTCTGTCCTTTCCTGAAAGAAAATCTTGCTAAAATAAAACCTGGAGGGCATTGTTTTTGGCGTCTCGTACCCTTTTCCTTCCCAATCGTGATTTAAGCTTTAAAATATTCAACAACGAATGCTGAATTCCTCCACCATCCACTGATCTTCCTCTGTTGTTTCATTAATGTTCTCATCTATGAAATCGGCGCCTTGAATGACGCTGGGAAGCTTGTCACAGTGTAACCCTATTTCTTTAATGGATGTCATGTCACGGTGGCTACCCAGGACTTTCTTCATGAATTATGCCTCTGAAAAATTGGTCCTTTGACGTGTTCTCGGCTTTTGTAATGGACGCTGCAAATGATGATAGTTCCCTGTCACTGTGAACCTGCAAAACACACAAAGTTGTGAAGGATGCAAACGCATGGAGGACGACAATGCGATGGAAGCGACTGTGTAACGGAGCGACGTGATGAAGCGATGGAAAAATGCAGGGTGGTGACGAAGAAAATGCAGTGGAAATAATGGCGGAAGGGCTGGCCAGAGTTTATAACGTGGAACATTAAAATAAACCTATGAATGTAATGTATAATTGACGGAGGAAGAAATGCGATAAACACGTGGGATGATGACGTGGAGGAAGACTGGGTCAATAGCGGGGATGATGAAATCTTGGCCGTCCGATCTCAGGAGGAGATCGACGGTTGAAAGAGCGTCGGGGACGATGGAAAGTGGGCCCAGGGTGTGATTTTCCTGCATTAAATCCTGTGCACCTTCGGAGCGCGATGATCGTCGGATGAAGGCTCTCAGATTGGACGGCTATGATGAATGTCGCTGCATGACTTTAACCGAACAATAATGCGCGATGGAGAGAGGTTTTGGGGCCGTATGCGGGGACACGCGGTGGGGAATGTGTGGAATCGCTCTGTTTTGAAGAATACTGCCTACCACTGAAAAGTGTACGATATAAACCACATGTTTCAGAAGGTGTTGTTGGGCGCGGGGTTCACCAGGGCGGATGGGCAGGGAACCGTTGATTTATGATTTGATCGGATGGTGAATAGGTAGGCTACGGGCACGACGGAGATGAGCAAATGTTGTTCGATCTGCACAGATCGACGGCTCATGATGCACTCGATATATATTGGATAAGCGCCCATCAGACTAGCGCCTGGTCTAGCGTCCGGGTTACATGGAGGAAAAGACAGAGGGGCTAGGGCCGAAGAAGCTACGCTTTAAATATTTCAAATATGGATTTTCAGCCTTTTATGAGGTGTTTTGGAGGCGGGAAATGGTAACGATGGGTGTGAGAATGATTTTCCAAAAGTGAAAGGGGAATTTGAGAGCTGCGGGCCAGATTTCTGTGAAATTTTATGGGAAATGAATTATAGATCAAGAGGAGGAATGAAGAGACAAAGAGGTAGAGAAGGGTAAGAGAGGGAGAGAGATACACAAAGATGGTGGGGGAGAGAGAGAGAAGGGGAGAGAGGGAAGGAGATAATGAGAGGATTGGAGGGCAAAGAGAGAAAGAGAGATGGGGGAGAGAGAGAGAGAGAGAGAGTAGGAGAGAAAAGGGGGGAGATGGAGAGAAGGAGTGGAGGAAGGATGAGAGAGAGGACTTTAGAGATAGGAGGGAGGAGAGAGGATAAACATATCGATTTGGAGGGGGGGACAAGGAAAATTTTAAGGATGGAATTTTATCTTAAAGTTTAGAAACCTACAGCGGAGTCTTACTAGTGCCTAATATCCAATTTTTCAAATGTTTGATGATAATTTTGTAAATATGTTTAGATTTCGAATTATGCTATATTAGACAATATATAATATTTGTGATTTTTAAGATAAAATAATTTTTTACTATAAAATTTTGGGCGTATTCATTTTTAGAAAAATGGAAGTTAGTGAATATTGTTTTTGGAAAAAACATCGGAATATTAGTAGACTACGAATATTAGTGTTATGCGGAATTATGAATTACGAACAAAACAAATTCCCCTAAATGTGGTGCTATGCATTTAAAAAAATAGATCACAAAGAAACTTTCACGAACATGCTCTAAGATTAAGTAGACACAGAAAGATAGAGGAACTTGCTTGCATGATCCAAGCGCTTCCTATTCTCCTTCTGTCAGCTTTTCACGTAGCTTCAATCAACTTAGATCGCTGCGACTAGTTCCTGCAAGTATAAACACTAAACATCAAAGAGATTGAAATATATAGATGCCTACTTATCTTTACATCATTTAATACGATTAAGACATGACTACATATATATCATTTAAGAATTCATCATATGTAGAAAAATATAAAACATAAAAAAATACATATATGGGGAAAATGAGCAACAATCTTTATTAATGAGTAGGGAGGGAGGTTACAACCAACAATGAATTTGATGTCACCAGCTCCAATGACATCATCCCGACCTCATCACAATCAACATCTCACAGGAGACATATCTTACTCCTATCACTCTCTCGCAATTGAGAATCCAACAACATTTCTTTACCAAAAAATTCTTCCTTCCCTAGCACTAGGATCCGTGCTCAATTTATAGGGGAAAATGATGGTAGTTTCTCGATCAATTACTTTCTAATACTAGACAAGAAATGTTACCCTAGCTCGAGAGGTATTAGATGGACACATGGATTCGAAGTTTGACACATATGGAATCTTCTAGAGGGCACTAGCCAGTCGTGCAGATTCTAGAACTAATGAGATATTTGCTCCCATTTGACCAACACGCACTCTTGAATGTCGGGGAAGTGGTGCATTACACCCTTGAATGGAGGAGAGCTGCATATGAAACGTAGTTAGTCCCTTGAGAGGTAGCATTGGTGAGCTCATAAGTGATATAACATATACTTCAAACCTTGGAAACCTTGTCAATAGAAGTCATGAATGGTTTGTTATTGTCTTAGGGCATGTAGCAATTGAAATGATAGGGGATGGTAGACCCTAATTCATTTGTCCTAGGGATGATGTCCAATTTGACTAGGTCATTGGGAATGACACCCAAATTGACCTATAACAACTACCCCTAAAAGCATGAGGTAAAAATAATAAAAATATTTTTGAATAAGATGCTTTACTATGTGATGGGTTGGAAATGAAGTGGAGTGGTCGACACTGCATCAATATTACAATACATTACATCATGATATTTTCTATCTTGATCACAAATTGCTGAGGGAGGAATTCCCATGAGTCACACATAAATTATCTAATAACATGTACATAGTCACGAAAGTCATCTATATTGGAATGTTGCCCAATACGACATACCTACGGATATAGGGCCCATGTTCGGATGATGATCACCTTATGTAAGGTCACCGTCATGAGATGATGTATACAGCAGCAATCACTGAAATCGTGACCCAGGATGGATATAAACTAGATTTAGGGTCTTCTTATCTCATTCACTCGATCATTCGCGATAAAATTAAGCCATGCGAATATATGATTTGTAGTCAAACATCGTAAGACATCGTTTAGATTACCATGCAATGATAGCAGTGACAGTTAACAAATGCTGAAAACCACCATTGATATTAATGGCTCTCAAGATCTTGCCATGTGCACATTTTCGTAATACGTGAATAGATGATTTTGAGTGTTGAATGCCAAACTACCAATCATTTTGGTCAAAGGTACGGAAGCAAGAGATCTTTCGAAGCACGTAACAAGCTCAGTGATAATCGCTGAAGAAGATGATGTTTTTAAAGTAAAATTCCCGGATGATGATTTGATGTCGACAGAAGCCACTTTATCGCGGAAATGGGAGTTCTTTGATTTTAGAGACAAAATGTGACTTGATATAGTAATGTTCGAGGATGAATGTCATGAGAATGAGAGGTTTATGAGTATCTATGCGAAGGATGAGTATTCATTGGATGACTTCTCTTGAACATATCGGCGACGATTGAGATGAGTTGGCGGCATTAGACTAAAACCAAAGTGAATGTATGATGTGAAAGCATAGTGTGAATGAACACATCAAGAATATTGCTAACCTATACCGTCATGATGATGGAGTGAAGTGTCATGTTCAAGAGCGACACCTAACTACCATAAAATTTATGTTCACTTTCCCAAATTTTCCTCGGGTCATTTGTCGACTAGTACCTCTTTATTTTTTAACAAGCTTGGGGAGGACCTAACATATGATTGACCTATAATTCAACCCTTTAGGTGAATAATGTATCAGCTATTTAATAATTTAATGAGTCTAGTGATGAATGAAGAGCACGAAATTCTTGTCATGATCGACAAGGTCGATCAGCTATTTTATGTTTTATACGAGCCTAATGACGATGACAAACCGATCCTTTTCATATTTAGAGAGTTTGAAAAAGAGGACAAAAAGAAAAATCCATAGGTAATTTTTCATAATATTGTCCTTTTTAGATGCGAAAAAAGTGTAAAGAAACGATGTGCGAGGGAACCTCCTAGCCATGTTCGACTAAGGTTTTCCATTTTTCAGTAAATAATCTATCTTAGTCGAGAAAAAGGGTTAAACTTATAATGACTGATAGATATCAATTCATTTACTTTTACGAGCTGCGAAAAGACAAGTGCTCGACAATCTTTTCACATTGCTGAGGTACGAAAGAGTTGAAGAGACTTTAGGGGTTTCTTTTTCACTATTATCAAAGCTCGAAAAAAGAGATAAAAGTGCTTCCAAGTCATTTTTCATTTTTATCAAAGCTCGAAAAATAAGGATAAAAGTACGCTTTATGGTCGAAATCATTCTTGGAATAAATGTGCTGACGATTAATATCGCTCATCGATTGCAAACATATCAAAACAACATCAAATGGATTAAAAAATACCTCTTTTATGTTAAAAATTGAATTAAACCATAGTCACAACAATAAGTATAATTTTCAAATAATAAAATGACTAATTATAAAGAGTTTTACTATTCATTTTTACCATTTGAAAAGTTACCATTTTCATTTTGGAGCTGCGAACTGTTTTTTTCCCGAACTTGATTTGTTGATTGTGATCAATTACGCAGAGAACGATTTGTCATCATTGTATGATCTAGGTTGGTGCCATAAGCCCCTCTTTCTTTAAATAGTCATTTTCATTGCAAAATTTTAGGGATTTGGACGCCCACGAGGGTAAATTATTTTTTCAAAAGCAAACTGCACCCTAGAGCATCGCGAAAACTATGTTGGAATGCACTCAAAATGAAGCTTAGGTGCATATGAAATGCACTTTCTATTGATTCAAGACTGCATTAGAGGCGCAAATTCACATTTTTTATTCTTGCATTGTATCCAAATTTTGCTTAATTTTTTGCACTTGAAAATAAGTCAAATGAGTCTTATGTGGTTATGTTTCGAGGATTCATCGACGGACTAGATATGACAATGTTACTTGGAGAGAAAAGAGAGCATGAAGAACAAAATATGATTTCCCTTAATGATCAGAGATGCTTTGTAAGAGCCCTTAGTGATTGTGGGTTATTAAAGTACTTTTGTTTATCGAGTATGAGGCAAAAAAATGGAACTTTTTGGAGTTCCTTGTGCGTGCATGGGATCCCGTAATTGGGGCATTTCACATTAGGAACGAGTGGTTCCAATTACAGTGGAGGACATTTTATTTTCTCATCAAGCTTGATCGAGAGAGGCTTACCCATTTCTCTCTCAAATGCGTGCTCTCGGAGCGAGAGATGAGTGAGAGACTATATTTTTGCGGTATTGGTACCCAAGGGCAAAGCTTAGAAAGGATGGGAAAATAAACTATCGTAGTGACGTTCATGATTTTTTATTGAGAACCATCCTATTCCACGATCACAAAGCTTCTTTGTACTTGCCACACTACATGTATTGGTGAACGGATCTTATATGTCATATGCGCTAGAGTGTATTAGAACCAACAATATTTAACTAGGCATTTAGGCTGTACTCTCTCAATGAAAGAACAACCGAGAAAGGAAAAGGGAGGAAGGAAGAAAAAAACTGCAACTATGGTTAGATTCTCATTTGTTTTTCCTTAGAGCGGATTCACGGTGCGGCTGCCTCAACATGTGAGCGGGTGTATATAGCCTTAGAGATCCGAGAGGATGAAAATATGGAAGTGCAGAAGCTGAGTGGATATACATGCAAGCCAATCATCCATCGTGTTCTCGACTGAATTCTTTTCCTGGTTCAAGTGATAGATTATCGCCATCGATGAGAATATGTATATGCGGGTGTCAATTTCAGGAGACTACGGACTTAGCTTTACCGAGAAGACGCTCGGTGGGGTGCAATCGTTAAGAATGTTTTTGACCATGTTTTTTATATTTTTCTAAGGTTCATACACTGTATTTTTATTTTGATATTTTCCCAAGTCATAAACTAAAGTTTTAATGTAATGTAGATGTGGGTTGAGTTCAGCTCCCAGTGGAAGAACCGGAAGCATGGAAGCAGAGATGAGCCAACAAGAAATTTTGTTGGGAGAGAAATCCTTGAGGGATTTAAAGCATGGCCTAAGAATCTTTTTGATCTTGGGATGGCACATCAGAGGGGTTGACCATTGGGATTCAAGATTTCCCATGTGCCTACAACGTCCACACTATTGGCATTTCTAACCACCGAGATGCGGTCTTGCGTAAGATAACTAGATCGATAGCATGTTTCCATGAGAATCACTAGTTTACTTTTGACATGTTGCACACATGTTTGAGGTCAAATGACCAATGTGTCTTGGGCACAGAATTTTTTGTAAAAAAACTATAACTATCTATCTATTTGATTTCGGTGTTTTCTCTATTTTTATTGGGAAATCCTATTCAATTATCGTGAATGTCTCTTTACATGTGTTGCAAATGTCTATTTATAACATAGTTCGCTAAAGAATCAATCAATGTATTCAAATTTCTAGAAATGTGTTGATATAGAATAAACTCAAAGTGTATTTTCCAAAAAGTCTAACTCTTAGGAACATACGATGCGGTGTTGGATTTATAACGTGTAAACACTAGTAAGTTGTAATATCACATGAGTTGTGAGTCTAACCTTATGATGATGTAGTTAATACCAAATGAAATGGTATTAGAGAGAGTTCGATCAACGATGCTATTACTCAACAATATTGTTTGTATATTGATCGATCATTCAAATCCGTTGAAAATTCACTAACTCGTCGTTCGGAGCAAAAATGACACGCCTGCGAGAGGATGAGTTCGCATACTACGACTAGCACTATCAACATACCCAAAAAATGGTTCAAAGATTTAGACATATAGCGAAGCCTGAAATGTAGAGAGGGTTACTAACGCTCAAGAAAACCATAAAAAACAAACTAATATAGTGAATGCAAATCAACAACATATATATACAATATAATACAAAAATATAAACTACAGCTCATGATTAAGCATAGAATGTTTTAGATACAACCCATTTCGGGAACTGCGCCAGATGTAATTTCATCGTAATCTTCCAACTCATAGGCACCCTTAGCAAGAACTCTTTTGAAAATATAGGGGGCCATACCATCAATGGCTCAAATTTCTGTACCTATAATTACGATCAACTTCTGATCATAAAGAAGGACCAAGTTGCCCTGCTGAGAAAATGTGAGGCTGGACAGCCTGCTTATCGCATGACGTCACTTTCCCATATGTCTCTTACTGTGCGCTAGATTTAGTTAATTCGGGCTTCACGACATGTTTCATCAAGATCGATGAGGTTAAAAGACACCTTCATCATCGAGGTGTCGAGGTAACAAGTCGATCTGTGAGATTTTAACGATGGTATGTTCACATTGGATTATGCATAGATGACGCTTTTGAGGTTGTTCGATATGCACCACGAGGATGAGTACAAGATCAAATTCCAATTTGTTTATGAATTCCTATCATTCGTTGAAGCATTCGTTTAAGAAGAATCTTATTCATATCCTCAACTTGTCCATTTGATTGTGGATAATATTAGGGAGTAGAAAATATCATGTATTGACATTCCTAACTTGTGTAGTTAACTCATTCATCAAAATAGCATGGACTTTGAAAAGTCTGAACTATGATCTATGACTATCAGCTTGTGGGACCCTAGAGCTGGTGCAATGACATGATTAATGAAAAACAATGTGAGTTGTTTTTCCTATGTTGTTGAATGTAGGCATGTGATTTGAGCCCACTTGGTAAAAGAAGAAATCATGCTACTTATAATCATAACCATGACCCTATCAAACAAAGCAGTATTATAGAGTCATGAATTCAATGCCCCATTTTGAAAAATGGGTCCCACATAGACAACGAGGATGACGTTGGCGCTATTTGGTGATTTGTGGATTTTCTGAGTCAATATCACAGCATGCATGACAACTGGCTAACCGTGAGGATGATAGTCATGATATATATTGAGCTAAAAATAATCGGTGCGGAGTATGCTTCCCTATCAGCATGCATGTCCAGGACAAGTGTCCACCACAAGCCCTAGCATGAAAATAATTTGAAACATTTCGGCCTCCTCATCGAGTGAGGCACCTTCTTAAAATTGTATCGACACCATGAAAATAAATGTGTAACATGCGATGATAAGATAATCTAGCGGGACAATGAAGATGTTGTATGGGAAAAAGGATTTAGATGGAGTTCAAAGCACGAGGTTGCATATGTGGGGAGATTTGTTGTTGGTAGCATATGATAAGTATGTGAAATATTTTGCGAGATGCCTTTCCCGATCAGCGCTATCAAGCTTTTATGAGATGCACTTGTTCCCAAAGAAGTTGCGGGATACATAACTCCCCAAATTTTGGCCACACTTTGTGATGATTTACTTAAAAATGGTGGCGAGTCAAAATTTAGGAGATGATATTGAGAGTACTTTTACAAATGTGGTCGGTGTGACCTATTTACGTGATAAAAATATGTTTAAGAAATTATATAGGAAAAAATTAGCCCAATAGACTTCCATTGCAGAAGACTCTGAGATCTTAACCATGAATTGAGCATTATCATGACTGAAATAACATTGTGGTGAAGCAGTTAATAAAGATGATGAGTTGATTTGAGAAAACAAAGACGGTAAGTAGATTTATAGCATCTTACGTACTTAAATATCCATCTTGGAATGGACTTGGGCACATTACGGTGTTGACTTCTGTTTGGCCAAGTTGCATGTATTTTGACATTAATCTACCTTGGGAGATGGCTAAATGTGTTGAGGTGTTCGAGAGACTTTTATTCTCTCAAAGAAACTAAACATCATCGAAGCAGTGGTTATTCTGGGGGACTGTGATATAATAGACATGTTTGATCTACGACCAATAAAGATGTTAGTAACAACTTCTCGAGGCGGCTTTATTACTCTTCAATGCCTCGAGAAAAAGTTGAGTTATTCGGAGATCAAATCTATATTGAACTTGAAAAATAGAAGAGGTTGTGGCTGCTATATTCACTTGCATGTGCAAAGTACAATTCTTGTCAAACGACCGGATACAACAACAATGGTTGCGAGATGACAATTTTGAATTCAATCCTAATTTTGAGAGCAAAAAATTGGAGATTAAAATTCCATAGGTGGATGAGGAAGAGAAACAACGAGATACGATAAAGATAGATCGGTGTTTTTCCATTGATGCGTTAATTGAAGAGTGAAGAAAATTGTTACCTTATGACCAACTAACATGTGAATGCATGGAGCGACTTAGGAGGATGTTCAAGCTCGATATCGAATTTATAGAGGAGCGGATTGAAGACTTGATGAGGAGGAATACTTGGAAAGGAGATAAGAAAAATCACAATATATTGGGATGTCACCTTGAAAAGCAAGGATAGGGCATGGAAGAAGTTTCATTTGATTTGATATTGTTTGATTTAATAAATTATTTTCACTAAATCTGTGATATTTAATATTATTGAGATATTATTTAAATTTGTTAACTAACGATAAAAATATTTGATAAATTCTACATATCAAGAAATGGTATTTTGTGACATCACATTATATAAACCATATTGTTACAGACTAATAGGATATCACTTTGGATTGAGTAGAAATATAATGTGCAACCTATTTTTAGATATGAAATATATTGTTTACTTACATGTTGGAATTAAAATCTCTTTGTGTTAAATGTGAAAATTAAGAAATCAATGGTAGTGGTTTTTAATTTTATCTTTTGAGCTTTGATGAATATAACGATGAGAAATCAATGGTAGTGGTTTTTATGTTTTAGGATTTGGAACAAGATGTAAATTCACATAGGTTTTTAACATGTGTGAAAATTATATATACATATATATTTAGACAACACTAAACAAAAATATATACTACAAAACCGAAAACTATATATATATATATATATAAACTATATATATATATATATATATATATATATATATATATATATATATATATATATATATATATAACTTACAAATATATATATTAGCAACCAACAAATATGTAAATCTACTTCCCATTAGAAGAAATCCCTATTCTATTAGGACATTGAAGCAAAGAACAAAATCCCTACACCAAAGTAATATCTCGATTATTTTTGGAAATATTTTTGCTAGAATAGTTATTTATTTTTATTTTTATTTTTATTGTGATTAAAAATTATATATTTAGATAAACATATTTGATGAGCTTGAATTGATGAAGAGAGATGGAAAATGATAAAGTGATTGTGAAAATTTGATGAATTGAAAAATTATGATGAGATTTAAAATTATTGATTGTGTAGAGATTTTTGGTAAAAGGTAAAGAGAAAATACATTTTTATGTTGTAAATTATATTTTATAAATTATTTTATATGTAATAGTTTTAATAATATACTTTTGTTATTTCTTTTTCATTGTTTTTGAGTTTAAATAGAAGTAATTTTATATGTAATAATTATAGTTTTGTTATATATATATATCTATATATCTATATATATATATATATATATATATATATATTAATTTTTATATTATAGTTGATTTTTGGTTGTACCTAAGTACACATTTTAAAAGTTTTTCATTACATTATAATTGATATTAAATTTTTTATATAATATGGTTATTGTTATGTGTATATGAACATTTTAATTTATAAAATTTTAAAAAATGGTTAAAGTTTTGACCTATTAGGCCCAGAAAGTGGGAAAAAGAGCTGAACTAAGTGATAACAAAGGGAAAATAGCCCATTGTCACACTCAGCAGTGCCCACGCTCTTTACGGACTTTCACTAATGGAGGCGTTGGTGGAATGAAGTAATAACCAATTTTGATACATATTCTAAGGCTTATGGTGCTATGGTGATAACATAGGTAGGTGATAACGCATGACCTCTCAAGAAGCTCTAAGTGATAATATGACACTTTCAAAGGTACTTGCTTCCTCCAAGGCCTAGATAGAACTTTTAGATCTAAAGTTTAAGTGAGCTTGTCATGGACAAATGTACTCACGAGACCAAGGAAAGGAGAAAGAAAGGCCTCTAATAAGTTTAATCCCACTTTGAGTACTAGCTCATACAACCCTTAAAGTGTTCGATATTAGAAAGTTCTATGTAGAAATTTAAAAATTCTTTTTTAAAAACTTGGAAGTTTTATGCCAAAAAGCCCAGATGTATTTGCATAAAATTGAATGTGCTTTGTAGAAAAATGAATGGAACTTAATGCACTTAGAAAAAATATGAATGTATTTTGTAGAAAATTGAATGTACTTTGAAAAAATAAAGGTGTACTTTGTGAAAATTGAATACTCGATGATGTTACCATTACTTAGAATGAAGATATATTTTCAAATTCTGATCAATAATTGTGAATAGAACATGAACTTAAGGATCATATGAAGATAGGCAAGTAGAAATAACAGAGCAGAGTTTGGGTCAATGGCTAGGGAAAAACCCCAAAGGGAAAACCCAAATGATTGTTGTTTTATTAGATTTCTTCAATTGTTCCAAAAGAGTAAACACATACACACACACACACATAGAATGAATAGTCACCAACTTGTACGGTCAACTTGTCATTTTAGTGATCTTGTTATTTTCTTGAAGGGTCTCCTCCTTTATTGATTAGATCTTGTCCTTCACCGCTCATCCTTCCCTTGCTCTTACTCTTCACTTTCGCCTTTCTTTTGCCTTAACCTAGCTCTCCTTTTTCACAATGAACAAGTTACTCTCAACTCTAACTTGTTCTTGCTTAAAAATAGATGAGAAAGGAGAGGTGTTGTAAAATAATTCATGCCTTCGGAACGATAATAGGAGAAATTGAATTCCATGAGGGAGGAGTTATTTTGAGAGAAGTGTAACTCATTCCAATAACGAGGAGAGAGAGGTACACATGTCTTAAGGAGTTATAATTCGAATTGGGGAGAGAGGGTTATAGTTAGACATGAGAGACTATTTAGTGAAAATTTAAAAATTGAATTAAATGAGGGGAGTTACGATGCATTGAATGAGAGTTACCACCTTTTTCACCATTGAATTAGTGAGGGAGAGTTACATTCCCTTAAGTGTGGAGTTACTATTTTATTCCAAGAAGAGAGGTTCAATTTTCAAGTAAGAAATTCTCAATTTAATTTACTTATTTCATGAGGGAATTCATTTTTATTAATCCATTGAGTGGATGACTTTAAACTACTATTAAATAATAGTATCATAATAATAATAATAATAAAAAAAATAATAAAAGTAAGGATACAAATATTAATTAATGACTTGTATAATCGAGTTGATTTGATTTTAAAGTGGATTCCATGTAGGAAACAGCTTGCTTGATCATTTAGACATGACTTCATATTCTTGAAGTCACTTCAAAATTGAAATGCGACTTACTATTTTGGAAAGTCACAGTAAATTATTAGAAATGAAATTTTATTATAAGAGGTTATTAAAAGATGTAATTTCTTCTAGGGTAAATTCATCCATGATGTATAAATTTTGCTAGAAGTCCCCAATATAAAGAGGTGAAAGCTGAGGTTTCCCTCTTAGGGTACACATAAGACACAATTTTGTGGATAGCGGATGGGACCTTTCCAAACTTCGAGGTCTTGTAGATAAGACCTAAAGCTTGAATCTATATGCAGAATCCACCAATTTGATCTCAAGAAAAATTTCACTTTATGCCCTAGCCTAAAGTTGAATATCGTTTACGAAACATAAGTATACAGCTGATTGAATGTGGTTTTACGGAAAATAAGTATGCTGAGAATGTTGAATGTAGTTTACGGAAAAATAAGTATGTTTGCGGAAAATTTGAATGTACTTTGCGGAAAATTAAATACTCGATGATGTTACCATTACTTAGAATGAAGATTTATTCTTCAAAAAATTTACGATCAATAATTTAACCAGATAGAACATATTTGAAGGATCATATGAAGATAACAAGTAAGTATGGAGACAGCGAGAGTTACGATCGATGGCTGAGCAAAACCCGGAGAGGGGAAAACCCAAATGATTTTTTATTTTATTAGATTTATTTAATTGTTCAACAAAGTAAACACACACACACACACACACACACAGAGAGAGAGAGAGAGAGAGGGAATGAATAAATTCACCAATATCAAGTCAACTTGTGGTGAAGTGCTCTTGCTCTTGTTCTTGAATATGTCATCCTTCTCTGATCGGATCTTGTCATTCACACTTGCTCTAGCTCTTCCCTTTCTCTTACTCTTCACTTGCTCTCACACTTCTCTTTCACACACTCAACACTAGCTCTCCTTTTTCCAAAATGAACATGCTACTCTCAACTCTGCTTGAACTTTCTTAAATATACATGGGAAAAGGAGAGGTGTTACAAAATGAATTCATGACTTGAACGATAATAGGAGAATTGAAATCCATGAGAGGAGTTATTTGAGGGTCAGTGTAACTCATCCCAAGAATAGAGACGAGTGCCCATGTCTTAAGGAGTTACAATTGAATTACGGAGAAAAATTACCTTACATGAGAGAATATTTGGTGAGAATTCTGAAATCAAATTGAATGAGGGAGTTCAGAAGTGGTTGTGGGGTGTTACGCTTTTTCTATACATTGAATTGGTGAGGGAGGGGGATTACATTCCCTTAAGTGTGGAGTTACTATTTTATTCAAGAGAGTGGTTTAATTTTCAAGTAAAAGATTCTAAATTTAATTTACTTAATTCATGAGAGAATTCATTTTTATTAATCCATTAATTGAATGACTTTAGACTATTTTATAAAGTAATAGCATAATAATATAATAATACAGGTAAGGATAAAAATTTAATTATTGACTTGTATAATCATGATTAAATTGATTTTTAAGTGGATTCCATATATAGAGATCATCCTTGAACATTTAGACATGACTTAGCGTATTTTTGGAAAGTCACTTCCAAATTGAAATGATCTTACTATTTTTGGAAAGTCACATTAGAATTATTAGAAATGATTTTTACTATAGGAGGTTCGAAAAAAATTGAAAGATATAATTTCTTCTAGGAGAAATTCATCAATGGAGATTACAAAATTTTAACACGAAGAAGTTCCCAATGTCGAGAAATTGAAAGCTAGGGTTTCCCTCTTAGGGTACACCTAAGGCACAACATTTTATGGATGAAAACAAATGGGATGCATGCCATTTGAGGTCTTATGTGAATAAGTGTTGGTGAGGTAAATCCCCCTCTTGTGGACAAGGTGATCCCACTATTACGATTGGGTTTAGCCACAAATAAGACACGCTATGACATCAATTTCTAGTTAACGAATGGACGAAGATTCGATAGATAACTTACCATTGTTGTTATCGTTGGAAAAGGTAGCTAACTTACCATTGTTGTTATCGTTGGAAGAGTGGCTTCTATTGCTCCACAGTTCGATAGATCACGTCTATCATCCTCACGCTTGGATACACACGCACACATACACAAGAAACAAGACGATATACAACAACATATTTCGCATCACCATCATAAATTAATTCGAAGAAGACTAAATCAGCACGTCAATAAACACAACCCAAAGATGGAACCAATACCATAGTCAAGTTTGTTGTTGGAAGAAGAAGAAACTGTCGCTTCGACGTTGCGATCTCCTCCAACGTTCAGTGAACGCCGTCTCTCAACTCATCGCAGAATTAGGACGAGCTCTCTATGAATTAATAATTCTATGAATAGCAAATTTCTAGAAGCTATAGTATCTCTTGTCCAGGCCAACTTCTTGGCTATATGTTTCGACTAGATTTTGTGGGGAAAGGCTTGTTTATGTAGAGAAGGAGGAGAGGTTAGGATCCCTATAATCATGGAGGAGTCCTATCTTCGAAAGAATGTTCCATAGGAGGTTAAAAACCACTACCTAAAGGAAAGATATTACGCTTATCGAGTTTAACCACTTACTTTGTAGCTCGTCACGAGGGTGATTGAGAAAATTACCTCTAATTTGTTAAAGCTTGTTCCCAAAAGGCAGCACGAAGCCCAGGACCAAGGAAACAAGCCAGGCGGCATGGCCTCTAGTGTACATCCTCCACCTTTGAGCGCGAGGGTGAACTGGCTACCCATGCCAATGCCAAGCATGGGTTTTGTAGGCTTTATGAGAAATGTTCAACGGGAGAAATTGTGTCCTTATGGATAAGGATCAAAGAATTTATAGGTATGAAACTATTCACAAGTCACGGGAAAGACCCTCCAATATGTGAGGTGAGGGATTGCGGGGGACGATGACAAAATTTTATTAACGGTGCCCCCACTAGCACGCAGAGAGTCGAGAGAGAGAGGGAGGGGTGAAATTCTTTATGAGAACTTGTTCGCCTAACATATGCGATGGGAAGACACCTTAAGTACAAGTACCATTGTTCACATACGATACATAAGCATGGCATGGTATGAGCCATGCATAGTATATAAACAATGAGATTAGAAGGTGAACACAACCATCCGGTAGGGATCAACAAATAAACTCGGGTATGGTCGCGTATCCAATCAAAAGAGTCATATAATAAGTCATAGTAATGTAAAGATACGCTTAGCTTGGATTTCATCGGACAAAACCAGGGTCTTGTGCTCCATCTTGACTGAACAAAAAGTACAAATTCGAGCATGCGAATAGGCGAAGGCGCGAACATGAAAAGAAAATGGGCGTGATTACCCGGCCAATGATGAAGAAAGGCGCTAACGGACATGGAAGAAACCACCAATAATGACAATGGCTCTAGGGTACAAAATGAGTCCACAGATTAACGAACGATTATTGCGATGTCAAACACCGCAATGTCATTCGATGGAAGCTGTGGTTTTGGACCTTACGTCGAATACGAAGAACCTTCCATTGAGAGCTGCGAGGCTCCAAGGTACTTGAAGGTCTGCGATGTTTCACAAATAACCAAGCTGGAAGTCGATGAGAAGGACCTTGATCGGTGGCCTGTAATGTTTCCCATCATCCAACACAAGGCAGAGGAATATGATGTTTGACGAATCAATACCAACGAGAAGAAATTAGAGAGGTTCGGCAACTTCGAGCAACATATATGAACCACTATCAGCGACAAACAGTGGCACAGCGATGTTTGACGCTCAAGATGGGGTCATGGTGACGTGACAAAATGAGATGAGCGGTTCTTGAAAAGATTACCCAAGCATGGAGGTAAACAAAATAACAAGATGAGATGTCCCCAACACAAACAGATAACGAACAAGTGCCATGTTCTGAAGGCGACATACTACCAACACAACTATAATGTGGTTCCAGGCTACCCATTTAAAAAGCAGTACCTAATGTTTTTAAAACAAGCTTGAAAGGGGATAGCATATAACTGCGATGTAAGTTTTTCCTTCGGAAAAATCCCGGCCTAGTACATTTTACAAGCCCTAGGAAGGAGGAACTACAGGTAATGTCACGACGACGGTCAGGTGTCATCAAATTTTAATGAGTACGAAAGAACTCAACATCTTTTCATGTTTAGAAGTTTTTGAAAAGAGGTGAAAAGAAAACTCTAGCGATGCAGCATGACGTCGTAGTCCTCGGTTCGAAAAATGTTGAAAACAATATACGAAAGAACCTCTTAGTCGCGAGTACGCTAAGGTGTTCCTTTCGTAAATAATCTATCCCGACCCAAAAAGGGTAAAAAACGTATACGTATGAATGTCGTTTAACGACCAATTTAATGAGTTCAAAAATGACAAGCGACTGAAAATCTTTTTTGGTTTGAAAGTCGAGAAAAATTTTAGTGACTCATTAGTCACTTTTTCATGTTTTTACGGAGTACGAAAAAATACAAAATAACTGGTTTCTTCTTCATAACCTTGGCAAAGCTTTGTTCTTGCCTTTAAAAATAGCATGTAAAACATATTTCTTGAAAACAATATGAAAATATAGCCATCTTTTTAAAACCTGTTTAAGATTTTGAAAAGTTATAAATGACCATAAGTGGTAAGTAATGTTTAGTTTTCACTTTTACCTCTTTTTCGAACGATGCCCTTATTTTCCTTGTGATCTTCTAGCGACGATTGTGAACAATCCGGTGAAGCCAGTAAGTTCCATCATTTTGGTAGAAATCAAAACCATTTTGCTATCTTTTGAGATATTTTCATTACCTTTAATTGTCATTTTGAATCCCTTAGGGAAGGATTTGTGAAACTAGGGCATTGAAGTTGGCGCGGTTTGGGACACGGATCCATGCCAATCAACCTTTTCTACACGTCGCGCCAGGTGTACCTTGTTGTCAACAAATAGTCGCGCCATTTGTGCAACCTAAAATTCGCCTTAATTTCAAAGAAAATGCAACCATTTGATTACATTTTAAAGCCAGGGGACTTCTGACAATGTTCATGTGGACAATGCGTACGGTACCAAGTAGAAAAAGATGGTAATTGAGTTGAAGAAGAGAGAACACGGCGAGGAGGATAGCAAGCCATGGGGAAATGAACAATTCATGAATTCCCTCGAAATTGTGGGCTGCGAAAGTTCTTCCCTGACACCATGTCTACGGAGGCTGGTAGGTGGCTAATATTTGATAAAGCATTTGGACGAAGAATCGAGAGAAGTTTGTACTTCGGGATCGGGAGCTTGAACTCAAAGTTTCTGATGTATATAATCCTTTGGATTGTCACGTGAAAATTAGGTCCTATCTTGGCCAAGGTACCCATCCTTAGGGAAGAAGTATGGGAATGATAATGACGAGGGTGTGTAAGGGAACGAGAAAAGAATAGGGAGTGGCAAAGTGGACATCCAAACCATCACGATGCAGTACTAAGAGTAATGTTTATCCTTGGGTTGCGGGATCGCGAGCACCGCATGAGGCCATGAAACACAGCTACTTCTGTTCAGTGCATGAACTGTTGTCTTCAAGCTGAGCCGAGACCATGGCTATAAACATCAAACGACAAGTCACTAAGTACGAGAAGACCAAACTAAAGAATTTTGGGTATGGATCGATTACGGTATCATTCTTCTTGGAACAGTGCCCATATTCTAGCGTCGGGAGGTTGTTGTCACAGTGCGCCACTTATAGAGCACGGATGGCCGGGTAAGTTTTGCATTGATACTGGGCGGTGGCAACGGATGTGCGGAAGGCAGTTTTTGATTGGCCTCAAAGACGACAACTAATCGTCATGGAGGATTGGCCCTACGTTGGCACGGAGCTTCACGGAATCTCGGCCTCCCCTCCTAGAAGGAGAGGATTGGGATGAAGAACTAGGTGAGGCTCATTTTATTTTCATGATTCTAATCTTGGTGGTATATATGCATGTTTTGGTAGTTATCCTTATATGTATGAAGATATACATTGCAGTGTCCTGTAAACATGTCATGATAGCGAGGTGAATTCCTCGCGATTTTGAAAACTCATGGTGAGGGTGACGAGAAGAGCTAGTACAAAACACGGAGGGGATTTCGTGGCGTCCCAGGACTATGCTACTTGGATGACACATAGAACTATCGAGGAGGCACTATGAGAGTGTCGGCTGTGTCCATCATATTTGAGCGGTTGGTACGGGCGGTGACGTGCTGTCATGAACACCACGTCGCACAGGCACTAAGGTTGTTCCGCACATTTTTGAGAAACATGTTGTCTCACGATGTAAACTGAAACAAACATATAATATTTTTGGATTTTATGATGCACATTGAAAACAATCGATCTATACATAAATCTATTTTATACATGGGCCTATTTACATATGATGATGTTTTTAAATTGCGCAAACGTCTATCTAACACAATGTTAGCTATTTCATACATTAATGCATTCATTCATCTTGGTATATGTTGATATGTAATGAAATAAAAATGTATTTCAAATAAATTAATACGCAAATAAAATCTCAAGATTCATGGGTTTAGTGAATAATGATCGTTAAGTTGAAGAACAACAGGTTGAATCCAAATTCATAAACAACGGCGTGTATGTCAGTTAATAGTTCCAAAAAACACTATATTCAAGTACATTTTTTGTAGTTGGTCCTAAAAAAAATACCTTGTAAGTTAATCAACTCACCAATGGATCATAAATTACCCAGATTCTTTGAAGACAAGTTCTTAAAATGTTTCAGGAAGCACTGTACGAAAGCAAACATAAGGAAATAGACATCCGCATAGAAAACAGACCCAAATAAGTAGAAAAATCTCCACAAGCACATCAAACCAAAGCATGCACAAAAATTAAAAAACTCACCTATGTACACATATCATTGATGAATGACTCAAGCATAATACTTTTTGGGTAGAACCCATTCACAGGGTACATGCTAAAAGGGGTAACCTTATAATCAATAAGGTGAAATGCAACCCCATTCCTGTAACACGTTTGATGATGTAGGACCCATGCCACATGGAGTTGGAATTTTCTTCCCGACATCGTAGAGCTTGGTCATATAGGAGAAGCAGAGATGCTCTTCGATAAAGAACGAGAAGGGAAAATGTTTGGTAAAAATAAGCTTTGACCTAGCACCCACGCACTGGCATTTAAGGCGGCTAGCGACCATTTCGTCAATCTCTCTTAGTAGAGGAGACATTCTTCTTCGAGAAAAGTGATGACGATAATTGCATAAACTAGTTTGAGTGAAGGTTTCCTATGATCAATCGGAAGAGTAGCTCGGACCATATACCAACTAGAACGGGTAAATGGGTTCATTCTTAATTGATGTTTGGTAAGCCCAAAGAGATGAAAACAACATGAGATGCCGGTTTGATTTATGGATCCCAATCGGTCATTGAAGCGTGGTAACGAGGACTTTCGCACAACCAACTTGGCCATTAGTTTGAGGGATAATACGGCATTGAGGCACATCCTGACCTTGAGATAACTTAGACGTCCTTTCATGCATCATATAATCCCAAAAATGAGAACCATGATTGGTAACAATGGCTTGAGGGACACAAACGAGGCAATAATGTGATTGAATATGAATTGTGCCACTATATTACCATCATAGCAGTGTAGGCATTGCTTTGGCCCATTTGTAAAATAATCAATAGCGAAGATAATATAGGCATGCCTCCCGGTTGAACAAGGTTACACATCATAAAATCGACGCCCCATTTGGGGAAAAGGACCAACGATAATGATAGAGTGTAAAGGAACATGTGGCACACACATCTTGTGTTGATATATAAAGCACGCATGGAATTTGTGTCTTTGCGACAATGCGGTCTTAAAAATGGATAGCTAGAAATAGCTAGTACAAAAAGGATATTTTGTGGTGGCATAACCGGAGCATGTGAAAACCACGGCGCCTTTGTGACAATCATTTAAAACTTTCTTAGCTTCCTCGAGGTCAGACATTGGTGGAGTACGAATCGACTCGCGCGATAGAGGGTATCTCGACAATATGATAGGGTTGTGGTGATGCGAATGCGGCGTTGGGCATCCTTCATTAACTCGGACTTTGAAAGTTGATGTTTGGAGGTACACGGTAGTATCACGTACACGGATTGAGGGTGCTACTCAAGAAGAGAGTTTCATTCGGAATATGATCCTCGAAATGAGGAGCGGTCGGTGGGGAAGAACGGAAATCAAATCGGTGAAAAGCAGTGATTTCTTCGATTTGGCATTAGTAAACTCCAAAATCAAACACTTGGAGGATAATGATCCACTTTGAGTATTTTCCCCCGGCAGGCTAGCAAGGCACAGAATAGGTCATGGGGTTCTGATCGAAATCATGGTCAGCACATGCATAAAAGGATATAATGACGAAAAATTTGGACGGCGGAGCGCGACTTCGGCGCCCTTCTCGCGTGTGTGTAACATGTTTCGGGGTTGAGAAGGTTGCGAGACCAAGTGTTAAGCCATGCTCGGTGCCTTCATCATCATCTTGAACCAAAAACCATGGTGATCGTCTGCGAGCGGCGACTGAATGAAGGGTGAAATCACGATGGTAATTCGGAGGACGTAATAGGGGAGAATTGACAAGCAACATCTTAAGCCTGTCAAAAGACCAGCGAGCAATCTCATCCCATAGAAAGACGTCACGATTTAAAATTTGAGTGAATCCTTTGGCTAATTTGGCGTAGTTTAGGATAAACGACGTAAAATTACGCTTTCCCTTGGAGACTGCGGAGGCCGGTGTAACGAAGGATGGGAATTGGCAATAGCCTCAACCTTAAGTGGGTCCAAGGTGGTTATTCTTTAGATACGATAAACCTAGGTCTGCAGTCGACGCGGAAGCGCATTTGTACGATTGAGCCGGATGTTGTAGCATCTACAACGAAAAGATAAGCGAGAGATGGTCCACGTGGTCTTTTAGTACAGCTGAATGAACGAGTCATCCGGTGTGGTTGAAAAAATATGACGAATATCGTGAAAGGCATAAGACATCGCAGCTGAACGTAGCCCCAACGTTCTTCAAGCCAAAGGGGAGTTTCTTATACGTGAATGTTCCCCGAGGACGGATAGAAATAGGTCTTGTGTTGATCATACGAGAGAATGTTGATACGATTATAGCTGAAAAAATGTCCATAAGGAAAAAATCTCACTCCTGCCACGATCGTCGATGATTTGATCGATGAGGGTGAGATAGTTATCCTTGGGACAAGCCAAATTAATATCATGATAATCAACACGAGACGTGAATTTCTCCTTTTCTTATCCACGGGAACAATGTTAGAAACCACTCTATTAAGAGAATCAAATAAATGAAAACCCCGCTTTGAGAAGTTTTTCAACTTCAACTTTTATAATGGCCCTTTCGAGGAGGGATTCAATGGATGAAGACCTTTGAGAACGAGCTTCACAGGTAGGTTGGAATTTAGGTACCCATGATACGGGATCGATTCCGGGAATCTCTTCGTAAGACCCGGGCGAAAACATCACGGGGTCGCGAAAAGAGGCTAGTATACACTTGGACTTCCTCGGAAGAAAGTGACTCCCATGGATGTTCTTGATAATCTCGTCCTGGTTTCACGGAAATGTTGATAGGCATCGTTTGAGTAATGTTACCCAAATTAACCCGGCGAAGACTTCATGAATCAAAATGAGCACTTTGAAGTGGCGGAGAAGGAGCTTGAGATGAAAAATACTCAAGGCAGGTTAGACATTTCACTGAGGCCAATCATAAACGAACGACGATGCCCATCACTCCACGGTAGATATTTGAAGACATGGTTCCATAAATGTTCTCGTCGGATGGAAACACTTATTTCAAAGGATCGAGGCAAATCTTATTCTTGGAGCCGAGGATTGAGAATAACGTCGAGATCCATGCTCAAAAGAGCACCTTAAGGAGGGGGAGAATCCGTTGCGGTTGTTAAGCTCACAATAATTGATTTCAATTGGACTAAGCGGCATTGAATCTCCAAATGAGTCAACCTGTTTAGGTAAAGGGACGATCCATGGGTCATTCGACTGAGAGATCATATTAAATTGAATGGTATTTGGTGGTGGAAGGGGAATGATACCCATGAGAGTGGGATCTTTGAAAAGACCCGACCCTACACTGTCAGGGGGAGAAGGAATATGATCCACGTATGGTACGTTGTTCTTGGAAGATGAGGTAAATAACGACAACTGGTCGACAGTAATGATTTTTCCCTCGTGTCAAAACTTTAGAAGTCAGAAGAGGGTGGACGGAACGCACAACAGAGCGCGAGTCCAACTGCGACTGAGTAGAAGATTGTAATTAAGTTTGGAATCAACGACTTCTACTTCGACGTTGACCATCTTTCCTTGCAACGTGATCGAAAAGCTAGCAAGAACACCCAAGGGTTTTGATTGCCTTCCATCAAATGCCTCAAGGGCATTGGGTGACGAAGTCAGGGCTGGAGAGCCAATAGCCTTCCAGCAAGCAGATGACATGACACAGGTAGATGCACCCTCGTCCACAATGACTCTATGAATGTTGAGACCATTAATGCCGACTTGTATGACAAGAAAAATCTAGTGCGGAAGTCGAGGGACGAAATTATATAAGTCAAAATAGAGAAGGCTAGAATCAGTAGGATCAATCTCGCCCATCGCAGATAATAACGCTCTCCATTGAGACGGGAAACTCTGAAGAAATTCTAACGTGGACATCGCGGATGGTGCCTGTGCTAAGTCCTCAACAATACTGTAATGTTGAGCAACACAAGTGTTAGGATTATAATAATATTTCTGGAGAACACCTTTAGAAGGTGGTCGTACAATGGGTTCAGCACTGGGCCTTTCAATCTCAAGAGGACCAGAGCCTGGTGGGGGAGGAGGACCATAAACGATCTCTTTACCAGCCGCCTAGCATGATCCGGCATAATCCTTTAACTGAGTAGTGATGGAAATAGGTGTAGAACTGTTCATCATGAATACTTGAGAGCCAAACGACGTAGATGGCGGAGGTTGCTCAACCATCTGGGTCTGCTGAGATGGGAAAGGTTCTTTAAGGACCGCCAGAATTCCCTTGGTGCCTTTGAGTAGTTGAATAACCTCAGATCGTCTAGGAAAATATTTAGTGTAGTGGTCCTCGTCACAAATCAGATAGGGATACTTCAGCTTTCACTGTGAACCATCATCAGCACGAGGTTTAGACAATTTCGGTTTCAGGGCATTGGCTTTGACCTTACCCTTCTTTCTCCCCTTGGAAGTCTTGTCTGTAGGATTGGCCTGAACGACGTTGAATTCTGAGGTTTAACCAGAATTTGGGGTAGCCTGAGGAGCATAATTATTTGATGAATTTGATTTCTACTTCCCATTGGAAGACTTGCGTGAACTCTGAGACACAAAACCAATAACGCTGTCGAATGATGTAATATTCCAAATCTGGAAATTAAGCAATATTTGACAAAATATTGGTTATGTGGCATAAAAATCTCATAACATACGTTATAATGTAGACCCTTTATTAAACACAACAGCAACAACCTTATACAACTTTTTATGGGCAAAAGGTGGGGAAAAGTGATGATTTTGGCCCTAAAATCAGTGTATTCAGAAATCTGCGTAAAAATAAGAGAAATGGTGGGATTTTATTTTATAATAGGTCATGAGGAACCTACACTCTGAATTTAAGCTCAAAATAATAAGTAAAGCTAAGTTAAATAGTTCCTCCTCCCCAAACTAGGCTTAAAAACCCTGATTTCCCATGACTTAATGTATGTAGAAATTTAATGAAGCTCAGGCAGCATGATTTTATGAAGGTATTAGTTTAATAGGTTAATAAAATCATGAAATCAGTTACACAACACTACTCATATAGTAGGAGAGAGAAAATGAAGACTTAGGTGAGGAAATCCTTCTAAAAGAGGTGTTGCAACAATTGTATTTCACTGTAAAACCTTGACAACGTTATTTTCTGAAGCATGCAGCAGATGTAGGTTAAAAATAATATCTAGGAAATATTAGTGTACAAATTATTAGATCTATATGAGATCTATACAATAGATTGTCCCTATTTTACATACCCCTTGGGGTTTTCAGCAAATCATGAAGCATATGGATTAGATCTGAAATCTTATGCAGCAAATCTACATATTCCTGTAGAATTTCTGAAGTAAAAACATGTATGAACAGATCATATTTAGAAGTTACATGGATTGGTTGGCCAATCCATGGATCACCATAGAGAGGGAAGATTCCCAACACCGGAGATCTCTCTCCCAAGAGATAGCTGAATCACCCTGCAACTTCTTCCTTGTAGATTGTGTAGTCCAGGAAGGATAACTACACTATAGGCTCCAGAATATGATATGGCCTAATGCCAAGATCTAAAATTATGCTCCAACAGGAGAGGCACTCTTCCAGGAGGTTAAAAGACACACTCCGTGAGAAGAGACTCCCCAAAACAATCTAGATCTGAATAGATCTAGAGCTTCACTTGCTGCAATTTACAAAAGAAATAAAACCCTCAACAGGATCTGCATTGCAGTTGGAATTAGAAGCTTGGCCAATTTCCTAATAGTGGATGAGAAATGCAAAAATCTTCCAAGAGCTACTCTATGGAAAGAGGTGGGATTCCCACCCGGGAACACCCAGTTCTAAGCAGTACTATTCTCAAGCTAAATAGCCTAGAGAATTAGTCTAAGCAGACTAATTTTTGAATTTCTTCAACAACCCTTTCTTGCTACTCTCCTCTTTCTTTTATAGGATGAAATTCTTGCAAAACCCTAAACCATCTCAAAGGTTTAGCTCCTTTCACATGTGCATCCTCCTTCTAGATCTGCACTGAATATTTAGGAGGTACATTGCACTTAGACAGTGCTGTAGATAAGGTCTTGTTGACCTAGTCAAATGTCACAAACCCTTTTCACACATAAGGGGTTTCATCAAGGCAGCCCTGATTTAACCTTGTTCACATTGGGCATTACTTTATTACATAGTTTTTTAGGAGTTTATTGATCCTCCCTTACAATTTTATTCATGAACATGAAAATAAAAATGAAATTGAATATTCCAATTATCTTGGGCTAATTAGGAATATTACAGTACCCCCCCTTCAAAATGTTGCTTGTCCTCAAGCTACTGCAAGGTAGAGCAAAACTTCTCCTTTCTTCTTCTTGTGGCCTTATCAATGGATCCCACCATGGCTGAAAATGATATGCAATGAATCTTTCCTCCAATGATTCCCTCCAACTACAAGATAGCAAAGTGTACATCATGAGAAAATGGAAAGTACAAGTGGTGATCTCTTTGTTTCTCAATGGCCTCCTCAAGATAGGAGTGATGATGAACATGGGGAATATTATTCCCAATGAGTGACTTCCATACCCATGCTATCATCCAAATGAAGTGAGCCAATCTAGTTAACTCAAAAAGATCCTCAACCCCTGGTTCAGACAATGTGTTGGGGCTACATGGAGAGATTCGATCCTCCAACCCAAGTGGTTTCTCTCTCCATTTATGATAAGTATGGGGTTGTTGCTGCTCTTGGGCTGAAGTATTATGACCTTCAAGAGTGGCCCTAGCTACCCCACCAAACAAATGAACCATGAAGTGCCTCCTCCAAAAACTCAAGTTCTCCAAATGGCTTCTCCCACATGAAGAAAAGAGATGCAATTTGACAATCATGGACTTCCCATTGCTTTTCCTAAAACATGTATCATGCAAAGTAGGGAAAATTGTACTCCCAATGGGAATCTTCAACTCATAGTCCACTCTCCAAAAAAATCCCCCCATGAGCATAAACATATCAGCAATACATGGAAGCAGAATACAATGAAATCAAGTTTCCAAATGACAATCGAAGAGTGAATCATAGTTACTCTCATGGAACCAACGCAGTGCATCCTTGGCCTGCATAAAATCAAACAATAACAAGTTCTCTTCCAACCACTTTCTTTCTGCCACAATCATATTAAAAAAGATAAAAATGAAGGTACAAAGTGGTGTCAATGGTGCACACCAAAAGTTATGTGGCTTCCCCCACAAACCACCAATGAGATAGACAATCTCAGTGCTACAAAAGGCTGCAAGTAAATCATTATACAATATGCAAGAAGGAAAAAATCTTCTTGATACATCATGCTGCTCAAACAAGGAAGAGAAGTACAATAAAAAAATTGAAATTATACCTCCACCATCATGTACTTGAGATCTTGAGTTGAAATGGCTCAACTGGAATTTCTCCCTCACCTCCAATGAGTAGGGAAGTGGATGTGACCTTTTCTTCATTACCATCCAAGCTATGCATCTTTCCATATTCTGAAATATGTCATGCTAGCTACCCTCCCAAGTTAACTCCTCCATCAAATGGAACTATGCATTAAGGGGCATAGAAGAGAAGTCCTCATGTGCTGCATGTAGCAGTTTCTCCTTGAGACTAGAAGATCTAGTCAAGAAGATCCTACCATAGAAATAGATGACCACATCACCCACCATGTATCTATCATCTCCATCTGGGTCATCAAGAATCATGCATGCACCAAGATTCTTGGAGTACTCTACCAAGAGTTGAGACTTCCAATAGGGATCAATTCTCCCAAGAGACAACACTGGTGATCTAGCATATGAAGCTCTCCTCATGCTGCTGCCTGCTACTTTGACATCCCCCATGCCAAAGTCATTCTCCAAACTCATCACCTCCTTGGAATCCAAGAATGGTGAGCCAAGAGGAAAGATGTCTCTCACCAAATCTAAATCTGGTGGCCTCCTAGGTGGAATTCTTCCATGTAATGAGACATCAAAATCTGAAATGGACTGCATGTATGAGTGAACTGATTTTTCCCTCTCTTCTCTACGCAGTGCAGTCTTCTTCCTTTGTGCAGAAACTTTCTGAAATAGATAAGAGTGAATGATCATCATCCCCTCATGCTGATCCTTCTGCTCTCCTTCTTCTTCTAATGGTACAGCGTTGGTACTCCTTCTCTGCTCATCCTCTTCATCAATATGTAAGAATGACTCATCATCAATGAGAGACCCTAGATCTTGGTCATCTCTTGAAGGAGGTATCTCCATGTCATCACAAGTGGAAGAGGTCCCTTCATAAGATGGTGATCTTTCCCTTAGGAATCCATCATATATGTTCTTATCCCCTTTAGAAATAAGGAGTGGAGTTGGTTGTATGGTTTTCTCCAATGCATGCAAGGTGTTTGATGTTTTGATACATGATGGTTCACATTGATTCTCATCAAATATATTCATCAATCCATTAGTGAATTCATCATAGGCTTTCACACTTGCATGATAACAAGAAATAGAATTTTTAAACCACCCATCATGAGCCATACCTTTGAGTTGCAACGCTGCTACTCCAATGGCCTCATCTTCTTCCTCCATTCTCCTTGCGGTGAATGTGGGAAATGTACTGCACTGTGGATCTACATGTGTGGCTGAATGCTCACACACTTCATGACAATAGCTAGGGCTTTCTTCATCTCCAAACCCTTTTAGAATTTTTCTCCAATCTTCCCTTTATATCTCCTTGAGATCTTCTTTGATACCCTCTAAAGTTTGGAAAAGAAGCAGGGAGATCTCCTCTTCCATCATTCTTCTTCCTCCTCTTTCATTTGGAAATAAAGTAGGCATATCTCAATGGTTTAGATCAGATTGTGTGGTTGAGTGCTCACACACATTGTAATGAATGCTAAGGCTTTTAATATCAGAGGGATCTGCATGACCTCCCTTCTCCATTCCCCTGATTTTTCCTTTCAGTACATGAAGATTTTCTGAAAACTCTTCTCTCTGCAGTCTTCCAAAAAAGGGGTTTATGCCCTCCTCCTCTGTTTCTTTAGTGTAACTAGACTTCTCCACTAGATTTTTCTTTCTTCTTCTCTTCTTCAATACCGTTGTAAAGTTCCCTTTTCGGGAGTATCAAGATCTATTCTAGAGATTGGCTGCAGGGGAATTTACTGGACATGTCACCTTTGAAAAAAGGATGAGATCTAGAGGCTACATGGCCATCTACAGACTTTGTCTATAGAGCTTGAAATATTCCTCCTCTAGGAATTCAACACTTTGGCTTGAAGCCACAGGTTGAGCTAAAGATCTTACTCTGATACCACTGTAATATTCCAAATCTGGAAATTAATTAATATTTGACAAAATATTGGTTATGTAGCATCAAAAAATCTCATAACATATTTTATAATTCAGATCCTTCAGTAAACACAACATCAGCAACCTTATACAATGTTTTATGGGAAAAAGGTGGGGAAAAGTGATGATTTTGGCCCTAAAATGAGTGTATTCAGAAATATGCGTAAAAATAAAAGAAATGGCGAGAGGTTATGTTAGATTAGGTCATGAGGAACCTATGCTCCAAATTTTAGCTCAAACAAATAAGTCTAGCTAAGTTAAATAGTTCCTCCTCCCCAAACTAGGCTTAAAAACCCTGATTTCCCATGACTTAATGTATGCAGAAATTTACTGAAGCTCAGGGAGTGAATCTCAGGAAGCGTGAGGAAATAACTCTAAAAGAGGTGCTGCAACAATTGTATTTCACTATAAAACATTGACAACGTTATTTTCTGAAGCATGCAGTAGCTGGAGGTTACAAATTGTCAAACCAGGAGGTAACTCCACAAATCAAAATGTGTATTAGATGAAGAATGTGAATGTATTTATACATGGAGGTGAGGCTATTGGGATTCATCTCCCAATGACCTCACCTCCATGTATAAATACATTCACATTCTTCATCTAATACACATTCTGATTTGCGGAGTTACCTCCCAGTTTGACAATTTGTAACCTACAGCTACTGCATGCTTCTAAAAATATGAGATCTAGGACATATCAGTGTACAAATGATTAGATATATATGAGATCTATACACTAGGTTTTCCCTATTTTAAATACCCCTTGGGGTTTTCAACAAATCATGAAGCATATGGAGTAGATTTGAAATCTCATGCAGTAGATCTACAGATTCCTGTAGAATTTCTGAAGTGAAAACATGTATGAAAAAATCAGATATGGAAGGTACATGGATTGGTTGGCAAATCCATGGATCACCACAGTGAGGGAAGATTCCCAACATCGGAGATCTCTCTCCCAAGAGATAGCTGAATCACCCTGGAACTTCTTCCTTGCAGATTGCGCAGTCCAGGAAGGGTAACTGTGTTGTAGGCTCTGGAATATGATATGGCCTGATGCCAAGATCTAAAATTATGCTCCAACAGGAGAGGCACTCTTCCAGGAGGTTAAAAGACACACTCCATGAGAAGAGACTCCCCAAAACAATCTAGATCTGAATAGATCTAGAGCTCCACTTACTACAGCTTACAAAAGCAATCAAACCCTCAACAGGATCTGCATTGCAGTTGGAAGTACAAGCTTGGCCAATTTTCGGATAGTGGACGAGAAATGAAAAACTCTTCCAAGAGCTACTCTATGGAAAGAGGTGGGATTCCCGCTCGGGAACACTCAGTGCTAAGCAGAACTATTCTGAGGCTAAAAAGCCTAGAGAATTAGTCTAAGCAGACTAATTTCTGAATATCTTCAACAACCCTTTCTTGCTGCTCTCCTCTTTCTTTTATAGGATGAAAGTCTTGCAAAACCCTAAACCATCTTAAAGGTTTAGCTCCTTTCACATGTGCATCCTCCTTCTAGATTTGCGTTGAGTATTTAGGAGGTACATTGCACTTAGACAACGCTGTAGATAAGGTCTTGTTGACCTAGTCAAATGTCACAAACCCTTTTCACACATAAGGGGTTTCATCAAGCCAACCCTGATTTAGGCTTGTTCACATTGGGCATTGATTTATTACATAGTTTTTTAGGAGTTTATTGATCCTCCATTACAATTTTATTCATGAACATGAAAATAAAAATGAAATTTAATATTCCAATTAGCTTAGTCTAATTAGGAGTATTACAACTGATGGGGTAGTCAGCGCTTTAGAGGTCCCAGATCGTGGAGCCTCAGTCAAGATGTCATACAAAATGCCCGATTAAGAGTACACTAAATCAAGGTACTGGGCACAAGAGATGGCATGTTCTTCAGTTACACATGCCCCCATAGCGATGCCTTTCGCAATATGATTGACAAAAGAGGTAGTGAACTAATGAGTAAGAAGCTGATCAGGAATTTTGAACTTGATCAGGCGATGATGACGTCTCCGTTATTGAATGTGGTCCAAGATATGAGTAGCCCAGTCTTGTTTCAAGGATGTTAGGAGACGCGTCCCAGCTTTATAACAAACCAGCAACTGGAAATGGGTAAGGAATGCCATAGCGAGAGTGTTGAAATCTTGAAAGATGCCACAAGGTAGTTCAATATACCACTTAGCAGCAGCTCCGGTGAGAGTGCATTGGAAAAGACAGATTCGAATAGAGTCATCCACCCAAGAGTTGGAAGAACACCATAAATGGTATGTCATGACGTGAGCTTGGGGGTCTTCTCCAAATTTTCCCTCAAACTTGGGACAATCACTAGGAACCTTTGTTAGAACCAGAGGTCAATAAGGATTATGAAGAATGGGATAATTTGTTAATTTGGACACATCTGGTAGCTCCAACGTGGTGAGAAAAGGTAATTGAGGGTTAAAAGGCATAACAGGTCATTGATAAGGACCTGTACCCATACTACATCCTGGTTGAGTATAAATCTGCCCCCATTGGTTCTATCCCAGAGGATTCAGACCATAGCGGGTATAAGTCGGATAATTCAGTTGGTATGGCGGCTGAGGACCAGGATATGGGGGTTGAAAACTAGGATACTGATTCTTAGTATAGGAGGGTCCCAATTGAGCTGCATAAGGATTTTGCTACGGAGTATAAGTATAGCCTGGCGGTTAAGGGTAATAAGCAGAACCTTGAGGCGCATTGCATACAGGTCGATATTGACCTTGGGGGTAATAACCACCTTGGGTTTGAACGGGCTGCTAATAAGTAGGGTCCTGCTGAGTTGGATTATTTGGGCGCATCGGTTGATTCATCTACGGCATAGAGTAGAGAGGTGGCTGAGTAGGGTAAATGGGCTATGTAGGTTGGCCTGGCTGAGCGGGTTGACTTGATTGATAAGGGCCACCAAGTTGCCCTAGTTGAGCAGGTTGGCCTGATGGCTGAGGTGGGCCACGTTGTGCCTAATAACCAGGTTGAACTGGGGCAAGACCATAAGATGGCCCTAGCTGCGCAACATTTGGACCAATCGAAAGATACGGCCGTTGAGGCTGCACCAAAGGTTGAGATGGATGGATCTGCCCCCCAAGACCATATGAAGGCCCGGGTTGATATACCGGCTGCCCAACTGGTCCTTGAGGTTTCTCTAGTTGGACCATAGGCTAAGCTTGTAAAGGTTGACCTTGAGGATTGTAAGGCTGCCCTTGTGGGCGGTAAAACAATCCCTGTTGGACCAAAGGTTTCCCTTATGGGTCGTACGCATACCCTTGCTGGGCTGAAGGTTGTCCCTGAAAGGGTTGTCCTTGTGGGTCAAAAGCATACCCTTGTTTAACCAAAGGCTGTCCTTGAAAGGGTTGTCCTTGTTGGTTAAAATATTGCCCAGGCAAGGTAGGTATAAAACTATTAATGAACTGATAAGCCTCAGGAGCAGGAAAATAGATAGGGTTGCCATGCTCATCCTATTGAAATGGAAGGGAATAAATTGGGATACCATCTGCTCCATAATGAGAGAAATAATATCGATAAGGATCTTGAGGGGATTGATAAGTCTGGGAGTTCTGCTGCTGAACAGCCAGCTGATACTCCTCAAAAGAAAGGCTGCCAGGGATCGCCATGGAAATCGAAGTCTCTATTGATGTTGAAACTCCTGACGACTCAATGGTGACAACCGACGCCGATGGAGCCACACAGATAGTAGGCCCAGTGGGGACATACGTAAGGAAAGGCGTCGATGAGACAAGTGTCCTCGAAGACATCCCTAATGATGGGAGAAACGGCCCCCTTGATGGGGTTTATGTTGCCACAGAGGCAATACCGGCTATAATTTGACCCAAAGACCTATGTCCGACTGGAAGTGACATCGATGGTGAAGATTGAGTAGGCTCTTGATGGATGTCTTCCGGGAAAAGTTGGTATTATTCATCAGAAACTGAAATACCCTTAGTGCCATTAGGACTAGATGAGTCCATATCTGAACCCACCATGAGATCTTGTAAAAGACTACGGGGGCTAGGAGGTATGATAGCAGCCAAAAATGGTGATCCTGATGTAAGAGGGGGAAAATGTTCCCCGACCCGAAACCCAAACCAAGCTTTTGAAAGAGGCCAATGGAACTCAACTGGTTCTCCAAAGGGGTACTCTAACAGGATGATAGGCTACTGAAGCTCAGAAGACCTAGAGGTTTGTGAAGTTTCAGATGAATCATCTGAGAAAGGACTACCAGTAGACGAAACCGATGGCTCCGCCACCGTGACTGTAGCAGACTAGAAAGGGAAAAAGATCAGAAAAGAAGAATCTTGGATCAAAACCAAGGCAAACAAAGACAGGCCAAGTAATCAAAATTTAATGGGTGTGTAATCGTAGGTAGTTTATTTTACCACATTGAAACCAAAAATTTGTTGTTTCATGTTTTAAGAGTCAAGAAACAGTCAAACATGACTCTATGTAATGTTCCTAATTAGCCCAAGCTAATTGGAACATTTCATTTTGTCTTAATTTTATGCACTAATGAATAAAATGGAAAGGAGGACATGAAAAACTCCTAAACTCAAGAATAAATCAATGCCTATGTGAAAAGAGGCATATTTGAGCTACTTGAATAAAAAATTGCAGGTGTGAAAGGGGCAAGACCACTAAAGGAGATCCTATTTGACCAAGTCAACCATCACTGTCTAGGTTCATTGAACCTCCTTGATGGACTGCGCTGTTCTAGAAGGGGTTTCCAAGTGTGAAAGGGGCCAAAGAGATTAATTGGTTTATGGTTTGCCAAGAGACCCTAATGTTATAAAAAGGAGGAGAAGGCACATGAAGAGGTTGTTGATGTTATTTCGAATTAGAGGTTGCCTGAGCAACTCTACTTCTCTTGGTTGTTTAGCTAGAGAAGGAGGATCTCCTATTTAGGAATCCTCTCTCCTTTCATGGAGTAGCTATTTGGAGGATTTTGTGATGCATTTATCCACTATCTGACATCTTGGCCAAGCTTCATCTCCATTAGCAGCGCTGGCTCATTGAGGGTTTTGCAGCTGTTTGTTACACTGAAAATTGTCACACTGACATTCTGCCATGTGTATGAGCTCATTATTACTCATACTTCTCCCTTTTGCAAGTCTAACATATCAGTTCCTTGTGTCAAGCCTTGAAAATCAGAAAAAGTTCCTAAAAGTCTCTTAAACTTGGTATCGCACTTTCTGACTATCTTGCCTGCGGTACCACACCCAATGTTTATCTTTCCTGCGTTCCTGAACGCACTTTATCTTTTTTAAAGGTGTGGACCCCTGTAAGATTAAAAAGGCACAAGTAAATTCCAAAAATTTCAATAAAAGTGAATTCTGGAAGCTTCTAGAATGGATTTTGCGGTGGCAGAACCGCTCTTGTGAGGTGCATGAATCCCTTACCTTATGGAGCTAACCCCTTGATGTAAGGAACTATCCCTTTGAAGGAGGATTCTATCCCTTTATCCTTGGAACAACAAACCTCCTCCTTTCTACTATAAAAAGAGGCATTGGGTAGCCTCAAAGGGAGTTCAAGCTTTTAGAATATTTGAAGTTAAGTGCTGTTGAGATTTAGACTTGGTTGACTAAGACTTTTGTGAGGAGAGATTACATACCTCTATTTGTCTTGGTTGGAGGAGTGCAGAACTTGTCAAAGTAAAAGAGATTCCTACTTCGGACCCCGGAAAGTCCTGTGCAACATCAAGGCTCAGGTTGTAAGGATTTTCTTCTTTTGAAATTAATACAAATATACTCATTTTTCTCAATAAGCTTTTAATCAATGGTTTATTTCATAGACTCCTTGATCACTATGATAAGCATGGTTTATGATGATTTCTATATAGGTGCTATGTAATATTTTGCTTGTTTGTGATTGCAGGTTTACAAAGGAAACTCCTTCAAGCACGCGAGGGACAACGACGACTTCAAACAAGCACTGGACAAACGGTAAGTCTTTTGCACCTATATAGAGCTTTTCGTAGATCATATATGCTTAGAGAAATATTAGTTTATTTGGTTGTTTGTTGCTAGATAATTTAGTACTAGGGAGATCGGTCTTGTCCGCAAGATGGATTGTCCACACAACAAATTGGTGACTCCACTAGGGAAAAAACTTGTTGTTTTTGGTTCTCTTTTGTTTTGATTTGAGGAAACGTTTTTCTTGGTTTTTGATTGATTGACATCTGCCCGGGTAGCTTAGGTTTTCTCTGTTTTAGAAAATTTTGAAATCTTTTAAGTTTTTCTTTAGTTTTTCCTGGGACCGCACTTTGCTTTGTTTTCACAGTGCAGGCAGTTTCGCACTTTTCCTGTGTAAACAGTGCGGGACCGCACCTGTAATATATGGGAGCCTACGAACCCTGTTAAAAATTTTGAAAAGCCCAGATTTCTTTCTTTAGTTTATCTTGATTTTTATTTTTATTTTATTTTTTCTGCCCAGATTGATGATTGTTTCTGTCAAGAGCTTTCTGTTAATAAATCTCAGCAATGTTGGTGTTTTGATGATTTTCTAGAAGTTTTGCATTTTGGATTACATTTCACTTGGTCTTTGTAGCGATTTGAAGCATTTGACATTTTGAAGTACCTCAGATTACCTTGGTCTTTTTTTCTTTTGCTGGATCTGACCTGATTGTGAAATCATCCTTTGTTAAGAAATAAAGTCACTTGTTTCTTTGCAAATCTTCGAAAAGAAACTTTGTTATTAGTTTTTGAATCTCATTTTTTATAAAAACATAATTGAGTGTTTTTGATCTGTTTGTTATTCTGAACGAATAAGATCCTTAGTTTGCTGAACAACTAAGTTAAAACATTCTTCAGAAAACAATCTTAAAGCTTTTATTCATTTAGATTATTAAGGTTTGTAGTTTTGAGTGCTATTAGAATTTGTAGATCTCGAAATTAGTTTGTAGTTTTGAGTGTTTTTTAAAATTTCTAGATTTCTTTTGAAGGAAAATTCTTTTGTAGCTTCAAGTTTTTGGAAAATGAAAGGATTTTTATTGTGAGCTTTGATAAATTATTGGAAAAGGCAAAAAATAGTTTCTTTCAATTGTTCTTTATGTTTAAAGAAGGAATTGTTAATTAAAAGAATTGCATTCTCTAACTTTTCCTTAAATAGAATTGCATTGAAAGAAAAAAATCTAATTATCATTTTTAGGTGCATTTTTAGTGTCTTTTGGAAACCGAGTCATTTCACACCATCAAAGTTTCATTTCCGCACCCATTGACTTAAAGAACAACTCTTAAAAGTAACGCTTAATTAAAATTCATCTAGCAATCTTTTTATTTTCTAGGGCTCTTATCACCAACATAGCTTAGGCTAGTATCTTGGAGTAGGGAGTAATTAACTCTCCAAGGTAACAAAAACAAACAAGTAGTCAAATCTTGTGGCAGGAGATAAAATCCAATTGTAATTTGTATAATCTGGGAAGCTTCTCTTAAAGAAGTCAATCACGAGATCATATCCGAACCTTTGAGACAATCAATTCTGTTTCATTGGGGAAGATAGAAGATTTTGCGCGTATTACAAACGGTAAGCCTCGGATTAACCATTGTTGAGGAGCCTGGGGTCACTTGTTGGTAAACCTCGGATTAACCATGTTGAGAAGCCTTCAAGGGGATTGAGCTTGCTACTCTACCCTTGCGCATGAAATCGGATCGTAGACTATTCCCCCAGTTATATTTGTTACTGTTGGTAGCCTTAGTGTCCATTATCTTAAGATTATTTCCTAAGGTGACGGTGAAGGAAAGATCTCACTGTACCTGGAACAGACGTCGACTAGACTCTAGGGGGTTCTCTTCACACGAGATGGTTTTGTGAGGAAACTTGTGCCAGTCTGTTTCATTAAGCAAGTTGTTGGGGTAACTGTTCCAACCACCCTTTCTGTATTAAATTTATACTAAGTTGGATTTCATCACCAACTAGTGTTTTTAGTACGGGAAGTTACTGTTTGTGTGTGGTTTGAACTCTTAGATTTTTAAGCGTGTGATTCAATTGTTTATTTCTTTAGAGACTTTAGATGTTTTCATTGGAATTTTCTTTGTTTGCGTGTGATTAGTTAATATTTAATTGTGGCAGAATTGCCGAGACAATCCCGGAGACTACAAGGGAAGCCCCCTGAATTTTCACCAAGTCAGCTTGAAGGGCTTCGTGCTCTGGTATCATCCAGTAGTGGTAGGATTAGATCAACAGAAGTTGGAACTTCATCCATAGTTGTTCATCTTGATCATAAAATACCCACAACAGAATATATTCAAGAACCGATTTCAGTTTCTGAAGTTACTGATAGTGTTTCTCCTATTAGTGAATTAGCTGACGAACCTGAAATCTCTGAACCTGAAAATGAACCTTCTGTTTTGGAAACATCCTCGGGATTTATTTCACCAACTTCTAGTGATTTTGATTCACCTAGGGTAAGAAATATTATAACTGAAAATCTTCCAGCTGGTCTTATTTCTATTGAAGAACTTACTAATCTAGACGAAGACATATCTCTTCCCGACTCCCCTCAATCTTTAAATCTTAGGGACGTGAATATATTTTATACAGCCCTATTCGAACTAGTGCTTGGTATCTATCTTTAACAAACTTTTTATAGAATCCGGGTCTTCCTGTTTATCCAGCTCGAGTTCCATTTCATCCAACACCCAGAGGTTATTATCCGCCATCCATTATGGCTGGAGAGTCATCCGTGTTTTCTCAGACACCAGAATCATTTTTACATGGTGGTCCTTCTGTTCCGCCGGGATATCAGGCTTTGTCTGGTACTTTCTCGGGAGCAGCTTCTCAACCCATTCAACAAGAATTGTCATCTGGTAATAGTGGTGTTAAAATTGAAGTGTTGAATGCAGCACAAATTTATATGATGTCTGGTAACGTTCCGAATCCTCAACCTCAAGGCAGTCAGTTACCGCCTGGGGGGCCAACACAGGGAAATCTGTTACCGCCTGGGGGGAAGCCTTCAGGTAGTCAGTTGCTGCCTGCGAGGCAACCTTCAGGTAGTCAGTTACCGCCTGGGGGGCAACCTTCAGGAAGTCAGTTACCGCCTGGAGGACAACCTCAAGGTAACTTTTTCCTAGCACAAACTGTAGAATCATATTATTTTGGGGGACAACCCCAAGGGAAGTACGTACCTCAAGGGTATCAACCTTCAGGACAGTACATACCCCAAGGTCAACCCCAAACTCAATATGCTCCTCAGAATACTTATCAACCCCAGCTTCAGTACGCGCCTCAGGGTTATCAACCTCAAGGTCAATACCCAATTCAAGGTTTCCAACAACCTTCTGGTTAGCCATCTATTCAAGGAGCCGGTCATCCGACTTATCAACCCTACGATCAACTAGGTTATGGTTCTTACGTTCAGCCTTTTGCAGGGAAATACCCCGGAATGAATATGGTGTGGGATCCGTCCCAATATCAACAGCCTATGCAGCCTAATGTGTAGTTGCCTTATCAACCTGGACATCCTTTAATTACTGGTCCAACTCAACAACCTGTCCAACCTACTATTCAAACTCCTGCACCTGGTCTTGTTCAGCAAGCCGATCCTAGTTCACCTAGGAATCCGCCTCAAACTGCTGCAACAACTGCTACGTCTGTTCAAACAACAACACCTGTTTCTGGAGTATTTGTAACCCCGAGTTCGTCTATCCCTGCTTCCGCGCAAATCCCTCAAGTTTCTGTACCCCAGCCAGGATCTTCTGTTTAGACTTCGGTTCAGATGCCTACGGGACAAGCCGGTACAAGTACAGTTGTCACAAGTCAACTGCAATTTACATATCAACCGTACCAAGGACAGCCGCAATTCGGTCCCTATACACAAAATCCAAACTATCAGTATCAACCGTATCATGGCTATACTTATCAAAAGCCTAAAAAACCCCAGTTCGGTACGATTAATCCTGGTTTTCCAGGGGGTTATACAATCCCTAATGCTAATCTGATTCCCAGCTAGCCTAGGTATCCACCTCCTGGAACTACTTTGGCTACTCAAGGTTTTCGTGATCCTAACCGTTAGTTACCCTTTATCGCAACTTTGGACTTACACGATTTGACGTGCCTTACTAATGATCCAATTTTCTATTATTAGTACTAGCCACCAATGCCACATAATTTTCCCAGTGATATACCAAAATTTGAAGGTAAGCCAGGAGAGGATCCATCAAATCATGTCATGACTTATCACCTTTGGTGTGTGTCTAATTCAATCATTGATGATTCGATTCACTTACATCTTTTCCAAAGAACTCTTATTGGTCTTGCAGCCAAATGGTACATTGAGTTACCACGAGGCTTGTTTCATAATTTCAGTCAGTTAGCAATTGCCTTCTTGACTCATTTTCAGTTGCCAGTCAGATACGACAATGGCACGGAATTATTAAATTCGCTAAAACAATCCACGTCTACATATATTTCTGATCATATTCATGAATGGTGACATAGGAGACGTTTGGTGAAAGTTTACATTCCGGATCAAATTTTGGCGGAATGGTTTGTTAAATCATTGTATTTATGATCTTGAAAGATACTTAGCTAAGTTGACATTATTCTTGAAGGCAAGTAATTGCTCAATAGGTAGGACCTGGTTTGATCAGGTATACTTTGCAAAATCAGTTGCTTCAAAACAAGATCAAATCATTTCTTGCTCCTTGAGGTCTCGTAATATGATAGTATGATTAGTCTACAGTCTTCTAGTAAGAAGAAATCTTCAAAGAGTTCTTCTCCAATTATAACTTTACCTGATTCCCCGAAAGGAGAATATTCCCCCAAAATTTTTGCTGATATTCATGTGGTGGAGACATCCACGGCTAAATCTAAATCCGGTAATAAAAAGAAGGGGAAGAATAAAAACAAAAATAATTCGAAAGAAAAAACTGATAAAAATGAATCCAATGATGAAAAATGTAAACCACGTTATCCTTGTTACATTTGTGATGAATATCATTTTACTAAGGAATGCCCACATCAGGCAGAGGTTGCGAAATTCGTCAAAGGTTCACAACCTGCTATCTTGAAGGATCCTTTTCTGACTCAAGATAGTAAGATGGTTGGTTCTACTTCAACTGCTTCAGAAGAGCCTATTTTGATGATGTCTCATGTAAGGATTGCGATGCAAACGAAAGATTATGGTACTAAGAATCATGTTGATGATAAAGAAGTAGAATCTTCTAATGCAAATACATCAACTAAACCTCCTACTATTTCTGGTCCGCTACAAATCGAGAAACCAAATCCAGACTTAATAATCAAACCGCCTGCTAAAGGTGTTCTTCGTAAATCAGATTTCAATCCACATGCGAGAGCTGCTCAGAATTACAACATTGTTGAAGACTTAGCTGTTTCTCCTTCAGCAATGTCGGCTTTGGAAGTGTTGTAATCATGCCCAGCACAATGTAAATTGCTTTTGTCTGCTATAGGAGCTATTGATATTCAGGATTCTAATCTTATAATCTTCGATCTAGAAAATAGTACACCTCGTCTACCTCATCAGATGGATTTCCAGATACTAGTGTTCGTCAGAAACAGACCGATCTATCAGACTGTGATTGATGAGGGAGCTTCAACGTGTATTATGTCGATTCAGTGTTGGAAATCACTTGGTTCTCCTATGCTGAACCAGTCTCCGACGATTCTTAAGGATTTTGATGGTCAAGGTTTCCACCCTTTTGGTATTTTGCAGGATTTACCCATAGGGGTTGAAGGTAAAGTAGTAAATCTAGATGTGGAAGTGGTTGATGCCCCACTAGATTACAACCTTCTTCTGGGTCGTAGTTGGTCTTATGCTATGACGGCTGTTGTTTCTTCGGTCTTCTGACTCATAAAATTTCCATATCAAGGGAGGATCGTTACAATTGATCAGTTAACTTATGTTACTTCCGACCCAGCCTCTACAGAAACAATCCAGCACGTTGGTAAAACGATTATCCCTTATAAGGATGTTGGAGTAGGATTGATGAAAGATTCTGGTTTGCTAGGAACTTTTTCCATTCCTCCTCCTAACGTATCGCCTTCTGTTGTAACTATTCATATGATTTCGTTAGACTCTGTTATGTTTGATGATCCTTGGATCGTACCTTCCGAATCCGAGTTAGATTCAATTGATGGCATGATGCCTTTGAGTCCATTTCAACTTGCATATCAAGCCGTACAGTCATTTTCTGACCCCTCTTCAACCGACATTGATCCAGTGAATGGGATCCACGAGGAATCACTCTCAATATCTAGCTGTCCTGTGAAATTTCACTGACACAATGCATTCGATGAGAGTATTAGAAGCGAGAGTTACTATACGTTGATGATTTACCATGGGAAGATCTACATCATCGATATTCATTTTTACTTGAACTAGATCATTTTGAAGATGATTTCGCTTCAATCTTTACTGCTGAATATGTCAAGGAACCACAGAATCCATTGAAAAATTCCGATTCTGAGTTAAATTTGGAAAATATTTCTCGAACGATTCCAATAGACATTTCAGTAAAACCAGGAATAATTGAAAACATTCATATAGGTGCTTGTTGTACTGAAGAAGAAATTAAAACTTATAAAGCCCTATTTCAAGAATTCCGTGATGTGTTTGCCTGGTCCTACGAAGAAATGCCAGGAATTGATCCGTCAATCGTCGTACATGAAATCAAGACTTACCTGGATGCCAAACCTGTTCGTCAACGTTTACGTCAAATGCATCCTAGAAAAGCTGCTGCTATTAAAGCAGAGGTTGAAAAATTACTTCATGCAGGTTTTATTTATCCGATCCCTTTAACGGATTGGGTATCTAATATTGTTCCTGTGACTAAAAAACAAGGAACCATACGAGTATGTATCGATTATAGGGATATTAATCGAGCTTGTCCTAAAGACAATTATCCAACTCCCTATATCGATCAAATAATCGATGATTGTGTCGGCAGTGAAATGTTTTCCTTTATGGATGGCTTTTCAGGGTATAATCAAATAAACATAATCCCTGCTAATCAGCCTAAGACAGCCTTCATTTTTCCGTGGGGGACATTTGCTTATTGCAAATTACCTTTTGGATTGAAAAACGCTGGAGCAAATTTTCAAAGGGCAATGTCTTATGCGTTTCATGACATTAAGCACATTGTACAACCGTATCTCGATGATTTACCTGCTCATTCATCGTGTAGGGGCTGACCATCTCACACATTTACGTGCTATCTTTATGAGATGTCGACATTATCAAATTCGGCTGAATCCACACAAATGTGTTTTTTGTGTAGAGTCGGGTCGTTTACTAGGATTTATTGTCTCGAAAGCAGGTATTTGGGTCGATCCGTCGAAAGTTGAGGCTATTCTCAAATTACCTCCTCCTACGACTTTACGCCAACTCTAAAGTTTGCAGGGGAAAGCAAACTTTTTACGTTGTTTCATTCCTAACTATGCTGAGCTTACAAAAGGTTTTACTCGGTCGCTGAAACATAACATTCCATTCTTTTGGGATGAGATCGCTGATCGATATTTTGATGCACTTAAACACGCGTTGACCCATGCACCATTATTGCATCCTCCCAACTACAACCAGGATTACATTTTATACCTCGCTGCTTCTCATTCCACTATTGGAATGGTTTTAGTTCAGGAAGATGAATCTAACGCTGAACATGTGATTTATTATCTTAGTCGGAATCTGCATCCGACTGAAATTAAGTACACGCATGTGGAGAAATTGGCTTTAGCGGCTGTTCAAGACGTCCAACGATTTAGACATTACATATTTTTACGCAAAACTACAATAATTTCTGATTGCAACCCTATGATGTACATTTTGACTAAACAATTGCTAAGGGGAAAATATTCTAAATGGATAGTTATCCTGCAAGAATTCGACTTGGAATTTGAGAAATCTAAGGCGAAGAAATCCTTGGTTTTTGCGGAACTAATGTGTGATTTCCCCTCTACTGATACTGAAACTGTGGCAGAGCAGCCCATTGCGGACGAATCTCTATTTCTTATCAGTACTCTCGATCCATGGTATGGAGATATCATTGTTTATCTCCAAACCCAATCTTTTCGGCCTGAAATCTCACGATCTCAGCGGCGGAAAATACGATTCCAATCCCAACAGTACAATATTATTGGAGATACACTTTATCGACGTGGAGCGGATTCTATTTTTAGGCGCTGTATTACTCATGAAGAAGCTGAAAAGGTTTTAAATTATTTCCATTCTGGAGCATGTGGCGGTCATATGTCGGGGTATGCCACTGCCCAAAAGATATTGCGCACTGGTTATTTCTAGCCATCATTATTTAAAGATTGTATTTATGTAGTCCGGAAATGCCACAATTGTCAACTGTTTGATCGTAAAATGTGCGCGCCACCCGCTCCTCTTCATCCCATAATTGTTGTTGGTCCTTTCGCAAAATGGGGTATCGATTTTATTACATGTAACCCTCACTCGGCCGGGGGGCATGCCTATATTATCTTAGCAGTAGATTATTTTACTAAGTGGGCCGAGGCGATGCCTACATTTTCGGCTGACGGCAATACTACTGCAACTTTCGTATTTAATCACATAATTGCGAGGTTCGGTGTTCCTCAAGCCATTATTACTGATCATGGAAGCCATTTTCGGAATGTCATGATGACCGAACTGACATAACAGCTTGGCCTGCACCATGATAGTTCCACTCCGTATTATCTGCAAGCCAATGGTCTGGTCGAAGCCATAAATAAAGTTTTAGTCACCATGATTAGACGAATTATTGGTATTCACAAGACGAATTGGCATTCCATGTTATTTTCAGCACTTTGGGCATATCGAACCTCAGTCAAAACATCAACTGGTTTCACTCCCTTTCAACTCGTTTATGGTTTGGAAGCTGTGTTGCCGATTGAATGTGAAATTCCATCTTTGAAATTAGCCATAGAGTTACTCCCAGCTACGTCTGAAGAGGAGAAACGTTTTTTGTACTTGGCTCAATTGGATGAAAATCGGAGAAACGCTGCAATAGCAAATGAGGCTCATGTCAAAAGAGTAAAATCTCAGTATGATAGAAGTGTTACCCCTCGAAATTTTTCAGAAGGAGACCTAGTCTTAGTTTATGATCAAGCCAACGATAAGCTAGGAGATGGGAAATTCGTGCCCATGTGGCATGGTCCTTTCATTGTTAAGCGAAAGCTAGCAAAAGGGGCCTATGAGCTGATAGATTTTGATGGTATCCCTTTAGATAAACCCAGAAATGGGCTATATCTGAAGCGATATTATGCTTAAACTTGGTATGGAGATCTTTTATTTTTTAGGTTAGATTTCTTTACTGCTGGTGTGTCTTAGATTAGAAAGGTGTGCCTAGTTTAGAAGTGTGTTTTTATCACTATTCCTACTTATCTGAGTTTTACTCTTGATATTGCAGATGTCGACGTCTCTTCAAACCTACATTGGTTTTGCTGATGGTGCTTGTCATAGTACATGGAACATTTCTTCTGCAGCTTGGGTTATCTATTCACCCTCTGATGAGTTAGTATCCATGCATGGGGTAAGCCTTGGTCAAACAACGAATAACATTGCCGAGTATAGTGCAGTGATTGAGTTATTATCTGAATCCATATCATTTGGAATTTGGAGTTTGATTGTTAGGTTGGATTCTGAACTTGTTGTATTACAATTAAACAGGGTTTATGCCATTAGAAATCCGGTGTTATTACGGTTATTTTTAAGAGTTCGTCTCTTGGAACGTGAATTTGATTACATTGAATATCAACATATTCCAAGACATTTAAATACATTAGCAGATGCAGTTTATTCTAGTATAATAAATCGACATTTGCAGTAATCAAAACAGTAAAACAAATAACATTCATAACATGTACACAGATAGCCGGTAAATAGTGATATATATCATAGATAAAAGTGTTTTAAAAAAATATACATCGTCTTCGATCATAGGTTTGAAACACCTTATGATTGGAAAAATGGTAACACAAAAAGACAAAAATATGATTCTACAACTCGATCATCCCATCACTGATGGTGATCACGATAAGAAACCACTTCCCGAGACACCCTGCATAGGAACCTCCTGAAAGGTCTTGGAACACCAATCACGTATCTCTGCAGCCTGAGTGGAATGTCATCTATGTTTGTCTCTGGAATATCTAGAGTCAAACGCTCTAGATGATGCTCTAAATCAGTCAAAATCTCTACTGATTGGCCTGCTGGGGCTGGTGTGGCTGCAACTGGTTGTCTTCTTTCATAGGGTTGGAGATGGACTGGTCGTCGTGGGCCCACATCTGTATTCAACAAATTTTTTGGTTATTATTTAACAAGACGATCAAAAATAAAAAATTAGAACTAGTAATCGTTGAAAATGATTTTACCTGAGTCATCCCACTGTTCCCCTGCTGGGAAATTCATCTCTCGGTCGCCACAGAAATCTATCCCGGCATACGGAAAATCCTCAATGACAAAAAGTTGGCGATCCAGCCAACGGAAATATGACGAAGGAAATCGAACAGTATCAGCACCCTCAATACCATGACGGGCCATCAATGCGGACCAACGAACCATCCTAGGTTCTCTGGGTCGACCGGCATCAACTGGAATACTCTGCGGAGCTAGCATAGGGATCCTCTCTAGAGCAAAGGAAACAACAATGGATCCATATCTGAAGTTTTTTAGTTTCCAATTTTTTGCTCTGGTTAGTTGGCCTTTTACATTAGCCAACACAGCTTCGCACCAGTTGAAAATGGTGCCGCAAAAATAGTCCACGACAATGCGCATCTGAGAACCAGTAGCTACATGTAGTGCTGCACTCCCACACAGACGGGTAACAGTAAAAGCAATAACTTTCAGCTCAGGACGGATGACAGTTTTTATATCAATCCGTTTGTCTCTAGGGTCTGCATCATCATTGCAAAATTCTTACCAAAGACTAGCGACAGTCTGGCCACCTGGCCTAGTCCCAAACAAGGAGAGTTGTTCACCCCTTTTGGACAAACCAGTCGGAAAATAAATGTCCTCCAGCTCGATTTCGAGCCAGTGGCTGCCAATTATAAAACACTATTCCTGCTCATTCCACCTGTTTACTAGCCATGTTAGGAGTTCTACTTGTGCTCTCATGCCTTGGATGGCCCAAAATTTATAAATATGGCATGCTCTTAATGCCTGCAATGTGGAAAAATGGAGCATTGTGGCGTCATCCACGTCCTCGTGTTCACGTTCTCTCCAAATCAACATCTTGTTAATCCTGCAATGCATAAAAAGATAGATTAGAACAATCTAATTTGAAAAATTTTGGGCGGCAAAGAAGAAATTTAAGTTTTAAATTTAATCGCGCAGGGACCGCACTTTCCTTTTGTAAACAGTGCATAGGAACACATGGGGTCTGTGAGGAAGGTGCGGACCCACAACATTTTTCTTTGTAGAAAAAGGTCGGGGTCCGCAGGTACCCTGTGTGTCACCTACGGACCCCCGCAGGCGATTTTGGAACCATATTTTTCCTTAAAAAATTGAATTTAAAGCCTAAAAATAAATTATAAACGGATGAAATACAAGATTAAGAGGTTTTGGATTACCTGGGACTGACGGTTCTCAATTCTGACAGACGGATTTTCCAGAATCTTCACAGGAACTTTTTTACCCAAAAGCTTCTTCTTTTCACTCTGAACTCGAATGGTAAAAATGAAATTGAAAAAGTCCTTTTTATAAGATTTTTTGAATAGATGAATTTTTAATTTGCTTATTTTTTTACTTTAAAAAGGTTATTTTTGAAGTATTTTTACTCATCTTAAACAGGTATGTGTAATGTTTGAAGTTTTTGTGCAGAAATTGGATTTTTCAGGAATATTGATCATTTTCAACAAAGAGCATACTTTTATCACTTTTTCAGACTCTTTCAAAAATTCACGAAAAAGCGAAACATTGGAGTTCTCTTTTAAGCCCTTTTCAAACTCTCTAAATATGAAAATATTGCTGAGTACTTGATTGTTCAAACTCGTTAAAGTAAATGAATAATCGTCCCTTCAGTATAAGTTTACCCCTTTTACGGATTGAAGTGGACTATTTACGAAAAAGGTATACGTTGACTAATTACGGTCAATAGAGTTCTCTCCCGCATTATTTTATCCTTTTTCGGGCCTAAGAGACTAAATTTACAAAAAAGTACACCCATGGAGTCTTCTTAAGTTTTCTTCTGACTCCCTAAAAATGAAAAACACCGAGTTTCTCCTATACTGGACTCGTTAAAATTTAATAGTAAAGGACCTGTTTAATTTTCAATAGGAACGAACCACTCCTTCTTAGGGTTCGAATTTTAAACTAAGTTGGACTCGTCTGAAGGATGAGCTTATAAACAAGCAAATGTTATCCTCCTCAAGCTTGTCAAAAAATAAAGAGGTACTTGCTAGAAATGGTGGGGGAAAAGAGAGGAAAATGAACATATTTGTTGTATTTTGATTTTTCAAAAATTTTGTCGACCACTCTTGAACACGACACTTTTATTCACCTGGGTTGGAAAATCCTTTGTCTAACAGTTAATCAAACCTCATTTGAAAGTCTTCATCCGATTTCTGGGTATTAGCTTTGGGTCAATTGTTACCAAACCATTTGCAGTGTCGTTGTGTGTTCAAGAGGATAGTTCAAATAAACCATTCATCTGCAAAATATTTGTCATCCATTTTGATCATCCCTGAGTCAGTCCTTGCCGATATATTTTAAAAACTTGATCTATGATTTCATGTTGTGGGCTTGCTTACGACAGATCACTTTCTATCGACGACAACTCGTTATCTAGGAAGTTGATCTAGAAATAGTCAGTACCTTGAAATCTACATGCCTTAATGGCAGGTTTCTTGCTTTCGACGATAGGTTGCATCATTGACCTTCGATCGAATGATTCTGTGACATGTTCAACTTCAGCTCATTCATTCGCATTTCATGGATTGTACTGGGTACTTTGAGAGCCATTGACATTACTGGTGGTTACTCTCACACTTATTAACAGTTTACATCATTGACTGGTAATCAAGTGGTTTCTACCATGTTCGGCTTCGACACATTCATTCGCATGGATAGAATCGTACTAGTTCAAGATATGGAAATCAAGACCCTGGATCTAGTTTCTACCATCCAGGCTGCGAGGAATTTTTTTATCATTTATACAATGGATTATTTATAAACAGATGGCTGCGTCCATGCTGTGTTCACACATGTTTATACTATGATGTACTCAAAATCATTCCTGTATCAGAACAATTGAATCAGTTTTTAGTTATTTTAATCTGAGTATGGGAATGCCTACTTCAGTGATGATATGTATACATGTATATTTTGCATTGAATGTTTTTACAGGTGCTGACTGGGGTGTCCACATGATGATATTTGAAATGATAAAGTACTGTACTCTTCATATATGACAGACTTCAGCATCATCTATTCCAGACTTTGCACTTTAGGGGGCAATCTGTTACACTGAAAATTGTCACACTGACATTCTGCCATGTGTATGAGCTCATTATTACTCATAATTCTCCCTTTTTCAAGTCTAACATATCAGTTCCTCATGTCAAGCCTTGAAAATCAGAAAAAGTTCCTAAAAGTCTCTTAAACTTGGTATCGCACTTTCTGACTATCTTGCCTGCGGTACCGCACCCAATGTTCATCTTTCCTGCGTTCCTGAATGCACTTTATCTTTGTTAAAGGTGCGGACCCCTGTAAGATTAAAAAGGCGCAAGTAAATTCCAAAAAGCTCAATAAAAGTGAATTCTGGAAGCTTCTAGAATGGATTTTGCGGTGGCAGAACCACTCTTGTGAGGTGCATGAATCCCTTACCTTATGGAGCTAACCCCTTGATATAAGGAACTATCCCTTTGAAGGAGGATTCTATCCCTTTATCCTTGGAACAACAAACCTCCTCCTTTCTACTATAAAAAGAGGCATTGGGTAGCCTCAAAGGGGAGTTCAAGCTTTTAGAATATTTGAAGTTAAGTGCTGTTGAGATTTAGACTTGGTTAACTAAGACTTTTGTGAGGAGAGATTACATACCTCTAATTGTATTGGTTGGAGGAGTGCAGAACTTGTCAAAGTAAAAGATATTCTTGCTTCGGACCCCGAAAAGTCCTATGCAACATCAAGGCTCAGGTTGTAAGGATTTTCCTCTTTTGAATTAATACAAATATACTCATTTTTCTCAATAAGCTTTTAATCAATGGTTTATTTCATAGACTCCTTGATCACTATGATAAGCATGGTTTATGATGATTTATATACAGGTGCTATGTAATATTTTTCTTGTTTGTGATTGCAGGTTTACAAAGGAAACTCCTTCAAGCGTGCGAGGGACAACGACGACTTCAAACAGGCAGTGGAAAAACGGTAAGTCTTTTGCACCTATATAGAGCTTTTCGTAGATCATATATGCTTAGAGAAATATTAGTTTATTTGGATGTTTGTTGCTAGATACTTTAGTACTATGGAGATCAGTCTTGTCCGCAAGACGTATTTTCCACACAACACTGTTGTGAAGTTGTAGCAAGTGGTGACTCAGATTTGCAAAGATCTAATTGTTTTGAGGGATTTCTATGAGGGAGAGTGTCTTGTGACCACTCAGAAGAGGATCTCTGTTGTATTTTTATTTCATATATTCATATTTCATCCATTTTAACATTCATCTCAAGCTACAGTGTTGTTTCTCTAGTGAACTGCATTATTTCATGTACTGCTTTTACTGCTAGTTGTATTTCTCTCATTGTACTTTCTTCCTGATGATTGAGGCTTGCCTCTCATATTTAAGATTCATTTTGTAGCTACTGATATATATTTTTTAGATCTTATATACTATAATAATAATCATCTTTATCAATTTCTGGAAGTTTCCTACAGTTTCATGTATTAAAAGTCAGATCTACATCTTCTTGTGCAATATCTTGTAAAAACCCCAAAGGGGACTTGTAGAAGAGGTTGAGTAGTTTCCAGATCTGGCATGGATCTAATGTTACAGCCATATATCTTCCATATATCTGAACTCCATCATTTATTTTCTGAATCACACTTAGAAGGACGCAGTCCATTCTTTTCTGCAATTTTATAAATGTTGGAGATGTCATTTTAGTGGATTTTTGCACTATTATTTCATGTGATTCGTTGTATGTTAATGGGATAATATTTCACAATACTGAACTGATGTCATATGGCTTAATTCTGAGCCTTATGGCTGATCTTCAATGATTACTAGGAAAAACTGCACAATTCTGGTTGCTGGGTTTTCATGTTGCAGCAACTCTTCTCTTTAGCTAATTTTTAACTAGTCAGCTTCATGGGAGATCTGTTTAAGGTCCTTAAACACATTTTGTTTAGCTAAAATTTAGCATGGAGGTCCCACATAGCCTAATCTAGGGAATCCTAGCCTTGGTCTATGTTATTTTTTTACTCCCTTGCTTATACAACGTTTTCCCTAAGCTTGTTGCAGAATTTCCTGAAGTGGAATTTCCCGCTTCTTCCTTGGATGGTTTTTTCTCCTCTTTGGACTCATTTATTAGATATGAATATATAAGAATCCAAAGGGATGAAAAATACATTTTGAGTGTGTTATTCCCATCCTTTCTGTGTTTCACCAACTTTCTAGAGACAGAGTCTGAAACGGGCCAGGCAGCCTCTGGATCTCACCCTCTCCTTAGAGGTGAGACATCTAGTAAAATCCCCTTCAATCTATCTATGGTTTGGAATTTCTGGTGAATTTTCATACTATTGTGAATCCATAGAGGAATATCTCAAGATATTCCCTACTAAGCCTATTTTTCCCCATTTGGAATATTACACTCCAGTCTCTTTCAGTTTTAAGCGAGCACGAAAGGAAAAGTGCTCGATGATATTTTCAAATTTAAGGAGTCAGTAAATATCGAAAATGACTACTCAGGTAGTCTAGGTAAAAGGGTGTACCAGGTTCCTATGAAATTCCATACACACATTGGTTATAAAATGAAAGAAAAATCAACCAAGGACTTGACGTACGTGTAGATAGTCTCCCCGAATGTTGTGTTCAGTGTATCATGGTTAAAAGGTAGTAGACTCGGCTTCCTATGGATAAAAGGATTGCAACCTAGAGGGGTCTCCCTTCATATACTCGACAGTACGTGAAGCACAAGTCCTTACTAGTGTTGTATGAAGTCAGATGGTGAGTGATAGCTGCTAGGTTTAAAGACGTCGGAACACGTCTCTAACTTAGACCACGAAATGTTTCGTTAAGTTTCAATGTTGCCTTAGGTTAATTGAATAAATTTTAAGTTGATATTGTATTTATGTTTCAATTCCAAGGTCCTACCGTATGTTGGATCTCACAAATCCCTAAATACAAGCTACATGCCATAAAATACCATTTCGTTCGATGAAAAGCTATCTACGAGAAAGTTCAGAGTTTTCAAGCGATAGAAAATAATGAGAACACACAGAAGCATCCACTACAGTACCTAATGCAAGCTAATGAAAATGAGAAACCTTTCCTAGAATATCCGATGCTAGTTATGGGAAAGATTTTCCAATTCCACAATGGAAACAAGAATGCAAGCACAATTTTTTTTTATTTTTCAATGTAATAGAGAAAACAGTGCACTAAATGACATCAAAAATAAACCTTCACACTAGTTTGAGAATGTGAATACGAGATTTGAAACGAAACAATTCAATCAACCCAAAAGCAAACAAAACAACAACTCAAACCAATGTCACAATGTCTCAAATCGAATAAAGGTGTTGAAATAGACCCATACAAGCAATGTGAGCTATGCTTGGAGTGAAAAGAAGAAAAACTGAATGAAAGAGGAAAGAATCACTCAAGACTTATTCCACAAAATGCAATCACTCAAAAAAGATCAAGAGAGTTGAATGCAATCAAGCAAATAACGAAGGTGACCGCGAAACAAAAGACTCAAACTCCTATAGAGGCTCAGCATACCCTAGCACTAGAAAATCCTAAGGCTATGATGCTAACAGAAATGGACAAACAACTGAAGGAAGGAGGCTATTCACAGTTACAAAAAATCCTAAAGCACTCAAATCAAGTCAAGAAAACACCCAGAGTGACAAGTACTGACAAAAAACTCTAAAACAGGGAAAACCCTAACACCTACAAGAATTGTCTTGAATATCTGGCTGTAATCAGTACCAAACAGGGGATTGCACGGGTGCTGAACTGGAAACAAGCGCCAATGGGTGCAACTGCCAATCTAGAAACCACGCCAATCAAGCCAACCCTAGAAAAATGAAAATTTTGGAAAAACAGAGATCAGATCTGATCCTCTAGGGATGAACAGGGGTCTAAGACTTAGAAAAACAACCAGAAAAGGAAAGCTAAGCAAGAAAATACCAAGAAGAAGACCTAACGGATGAAAGAAAAACTCGCACTGATCTCCAGTGGAGTCGCCAATTTGTTTGTGAGGTAAATCCCCTTTGCGGACAGAGGCGATCCCACTAGCCCTAGAGTGGGTCTAGCCACAAACAAGACACACTATGACATCAATTCCTAGTTAACGAATGGATAGGGGTTTGATATATAACTTATATTATATCCTATGCTGTTGTTATCATCAGAAGAGTGGCTACCTCTCACTCCTAGTTTGACAGATCACGATCCGCTCTTCCTCGCACTCGGATACCTACACATACACAAGAAACAAAGACGATATACAACATACTATTTCACATCCGTAACTATCAGTCAATTGAAGAAGACTAAATAAATGCATAAATAAACACAACACAAAGATGGAACCAATACCATAGTTGAGTATATTATTGAAAGGAAGGAAGATTACAACCAAGCTTCGACATTGCGGTCTCCTCCAACAGGTTTCCAGCGGAGTGCATCTTACAAAGCTCATCGTGAATTTGGATGGGGCTCTCTCTATGGAATTCTCCTTGGTTCTACCTTCTCGATAGAGATTACTCAGCTATAGTATCTCTTCTCCAAGTTCAGCTTCTTGGCTATATGTTCAACTAGCTTTTGTAAAGGGAGAAGGCTAATTTATATAGAGGAAGGAGGAGAGGTTAGAATCCCTATAATCATGGAGGGGAGTCCTATCTTCAAAGAATGTTCCATAGGAGGTTAAAAACCACTACATAAAGGAAGAGATCCGTGGCTTATCAAGTTTAACCACTTACTATGACTCATCCCTGAGGTGGTTAAAGGAAACTTCCACCTCTAATTTGTTAAAAAACTTTCCCAAAAAGGTTGGCGTGGGCACAACAAAGAGATAGAGCACCAGCTGGCATGACCTCTAGTGTACATCCTCCACACTAGCGTGAGGGGTGAACTAGCTACCCGCGCCAACGCCAAAACATATGTTTTTATGGGATTTATGAGGAAATGTTTAACATGAGAAATGATGTCTTTATGTAGAAGGATGCAAAAATGGTATTTGCAAAGTATGGCACTGTTCACAGGTCATAGGAAAGACCATCCAATATGCGAGGTGAGGGATTTCAGGGACGGTGAAAAAAAATTGTGTAATAATAAGACCCTAACCTTGAAGCATATGCTCTCGGAATCCACCAATTCAATCTCTAAGGATTTTCACTTTATTCCCTAGCCTAGACGTCCAAGAAAAGGAACTGAAATTTAGAAGAAGAAAGTATGTGGAGAGAGGAGGTTTGATTAGTAAAGGCTTGGAACAATGCCTTTTCCTTTGGGAAAATGGTGTCTTATATGTTTCCTATTATCCAAATTTTTCCTTAATAAGGTCAATAATTTATCCCCTAGCTACTAACCCTCAACATTTAACCACTCAAGAATTATGGAGTTTCATGGAGTAAAAAAAAGATTTAATTCACTATGAACATTCATCATTTTCCATGCAATGAATAGCATATGAAATGGTCAACCAAATAGCCTTCAAAATTATTTTCAATAAATTAGGGCACAATAACATTAATCTAGTTGAAGCAATTCCATAAATTAAACATATTTGAAGAGAAAAATTTCAATACAAAGCACTTACAAGATAAAAATATGAAAATATGATATATCCATCCACAATCCACGAGATAGCTCCAAAGAAGATCAAGATTTCAGCTCCAAATATGGAAATTCATCCAAGGACATCCAATAGCCAAAGAAAAATTGTGGATGTGCCAAGAAGGCCGAAATTACCAAGTGTGTTGATGATCCAATACAAATGAAATTGAGTTTTATTTATATGTGACCTAGTAGGTCAAATTATTAGCCTAATCCCCCTAACATTATAAAAATGAGAAAAATACAAGCCATGGTCACAAGCCGACCAAGTAACTTTTACAAATTATGAATTAACCATATAAATGCTAACCAAATCAATGATGTTATGTTTATGTAGGGTTTTCGGAGGGCCACAATGAGTCCTCTTGGTACAAAAAAGTGTGAGATGGATCTATAAATAATGAACTAAAGGATCGCTATGTTACCTAGCATGAGTGGGTGACCCCTATGGGAGAATTTTTCTCCTAGATTTGTCTTCAACTTACATCCAACAACACTTTGCAACCACCTGATAGCTCGATGTGCTACCACTCTCCACCACCGGAGCTAGCTATTGTGTACCCTCACTCATTTGTCATGATCACATGTTGAAATTTGGGACTTCCAAGCCTAAAGGTATGGATTTTCATTATGAAATTGGGTTTTTATGCTTATTTTTCTTTGGCACACTTGGATATCGATTAGTGAGGGGATTTAATGTGGGTTATGTTAGCCACCTGTGAATTTTTTTTCAAGCAAACAGGTGGCTAAATATTTTTTTTGAGCCTTCAAGAGAAACATTTCCTCTAAAAATCTCTCATTCTTGAAGCCCCTGTTTACCCTTTTCTTTTGAAAAGATCTTCACTGCTATTTCCATCAAGAAATCCTCACTGTCTGTGAAAAATTGTTCTCAGAAAAGCCTCCATTTGCCCCTTTGTATCCCTACAAAATTCCCCATTTTAACCCTTTTTTCCCTTCTCAAATTTTCCCCTTTAACCCCCAAAATCCCTTCCTAAGTCTTCAAAACCACCCAATTCCCCTTTAAAAACCAAGTGAAATCCCTTCATTTGATTTTGAAATCCCACTTTCCTCCTACCGGAACCTCTTTTAAGCCTTAAAAACATTGTTTTTGGGCCTAAAAACCCACTTTTTATCATATAAAAGGCTTAGCCCCTTTCGGCCCAGCCACTAACCACTTCCCCTCCATGAAACTAGGCACTAAGACCAAACGCTAAACCGTAAAGAGCTTATCGCAATTGGAAGTTGGAATGGAGCGCTTTCTCTTTATTAATCTAAAAAGGTCTGATGCGAGGAGATTTTGTTCTATCAGCCTGTGGTGTAATATCTGTTGTTGATCTGAATAGATCTAACGATTCGCACTTGTTCCACCGTGCGCACATAACATTCCCTTGTTACCCTCCGATGGCCATCTCCACCGTTGATCTTTAAACGATCCAACAACCATCGCACCACCGCGCCAATCACCAATTGAAAGTTCTTAATGTGCCACCCTCTGATGCCTCGATTGGCCTATCCTTGATTAGATCCTAGCCGTTGAATCCAAAAGAACCAACAACCAGGATTTGATCTCACTCCACCTCCGATGCCCTTGATTGGCCACCCCCAATCCAATCACAGCCATCGATCTCTCACTGATCCGATAATCCATATGCAATTGCGACATCGTCCCATCAGATTTTTGGCCCCTGCCTCCTCCAGTTCCGATTGAATCTCATCCATCCATCCCATTTGATCCAACGGTTAGGATTACTCTCGCCAATTAAACTGCCCCTGTATCTTCGCTTTCCCACTTTCGATCTCAAACGTCCATCGCGTTGATCGGCCGACTCACATTCAAATCACCTTCGACCAGTCCCCACATTACCAACTGCGCATCTCCCCATATCGTGCTCCATCTACCACCGTTATATCTCATAGCCCCAGATCCAACGACTGAGAACCATATCACGCAACTTCAGCATCCGAGCATTAACACTTTGAAATCACGTGATATGGGTGGTTTTATTTTGCTACGTGCCAGGCGGCAGACCATATCGCGTTTTTTTGGGAGATTTTCAAAACCACTCCCAAACAATGTGGAAACAGTTGTTTTCTTCCTTAAAAAAACTTCCCCACTTCCACTCCCTAAAGCCCATCTAGAAGCTCTCGACCGTTGATATGTACAGATGAATGGCCCACACTCCATCGCATTCTCCATTCACATTTTTCCATCACGCTACCACAGAATTTTATCGGGTCATCTCGACCGTTGATCTCCTCCTGAGATCTAATGATGCATATTCCATCGCCCTTCACCCATGCCGGTCCCACCATTCAAAGCCCATTCATTGCATTTTTCCACCTTTCCTTTGTATTTCACCAAAGCTTAAATTTTCATGATTTATATTAAAAATCATTTCTTCCGCCTGACATCAAATATTTATGTTATAGCATTTAAGTTTATTTCTTTCACCCAACATCCCAAAGAAATCCCCACAGTGAATCTCCACCGTCGATCACTATTAACTAATATGATCATACGGTCCACAACCCTTCCCTCATCAAACCTTCATCAGATCAGTTTTCACCATTTCACTGCATTTTTCAGTCATTTTCCACTACATCCACCGCTTCCACTATGTATGCGCTGCCATTCCCACAGTCCTCCACGGCATTTCACCTCCACTCCTGCATGGATTTCTTAACATGTTTGTGTGTTTTTCAGGGTTACAGACGGTGGAAACTGCCATTGCTCACATTCACTGTCATGAGGACACAGAGCACAAAGAAGGCCATTTTCAAAGCCAGAGATTGCAGAGTGAACTCCTGGGAAGGTGTTTGAATGAAATATTTCATTAAAGACCAATGTTTAACTCTGTAAAAACTCCAACGCCATTAAAATTATAGATTCATGGACATAGGAAGTCAATGAAGCGACAAAGAGTATCAGTGAATAACTAAGAGGTTTAAAGCATGTTATTGAAGATCTTAAGCTCTAATTCAATGTTTAAAGGGAAAATGTACCATATTGAAGACCTTGTGATTAACACAGAAGGCATAATGAGGCCTAAAGCACAAAAAACAATCTTGTCAGTGTCTCTCATCAGCAGAAGGTTTGTTCCTGAGAAAGGACAATCCCCATACTATTTTTATGTTACATCGAGTTCCTGAGGAGACCTAATCCCTGATTGAAAGTCCTAATATTGCCAGAGCATTTGTTATGCAGTATGGCAGACCTGAAAATCATTTATCTTCCTTTTATTATACAAGAGTACTACAAAGTACTACAGTCTAAAGTACATCAAAGAACATACCTGGAGTTACTATCAGCCCGTCGAAGACCACTCTTTCATCCAAATAGTATTGAAGATCAATGCATAGAAATTAAGACAGAATGGGCCTCGAGCCCCTTCCTTCTACTTCTATTTTAATGTTTCATTTAAAGTTTCATCTACCTCCTCTTCCTCTTCTTCAGCTATAAGAACTCAATAAAAACAGATTGTAAAGTTTGTTGGTTGTTGATTGGATATCTGTGAATTGTAAGTTGTTTCTTTTGAGATATAGTTCTGTGTGTAAAGTTGTAAGATAGGCTGAGGAAGATGATTTCAGACTGAATATCAAGTTGTTGGAAAATGTTGTATATGACTGGTGTTGCTCTTTAATATGACATGCACATTTCTTTGGATCCTGATTTAAAGTAGCTGTTGTGTAACCAGCTCCAAAAAGAGAAGAAAAGAGATATCAATGCCTTAGAAATAACATTACATTTCATTTCTCTAGTAAGAATCAGAAATATGGCTTAGGATATACCCTTGAATGGTACCCTAATGCTCATGCTCTTCTTATCTTTGATGTTTTCTACTGATTGTGCTATCTGAGAACTAATTCAAGATAATTTAACTAGTGTAGTAGCTGTTATTCACTGCTAATTAATGTATGAATTTATGAATCTGTTCTTAGATGTTCTTGTCTGGTTTTAGTTGAAAGAATTGGGATACTGGGAGTTTAGAATGTTGATTCTATCTCACTAGGGTCTTTTTCAATCAATTGAACCTTTCTAAGTTCCCTTAAGTTGAATGTCGAAGCATTGAAAGTTCAAAGCCTTTCTCTGATCTCAATTTTCACCTTTATGTTAAATCTTAAGTGTTTCTTGTTTTCTGAAGAGTTAGCCTTTTAGGGGTTGGATCATACATGTTTAATGGAATTCCTTGTCCCTAGATCTACTTCCTAGGTGGTCACCTCAGAGGTTTCCTTGTCATTAACCTTCATTCCTTATCATTTCATACCACACTATCATCTTTAAAGATCCTCTGTTTTAGATTACTAGCCCAATTGAAAGCCTTGGATACTGAATAGCAAGTAAACCCTTTTATGACTCCATCACCCAATGGTATTGAGTGTTCTCTGAATTATCTCCCTTTGTATAGAATCCTTCTTTGCACACCTTTGTATTATATTGAACCCTTCTTTCATGTTTCCCAACAACTAAACAAAACAAACCCCGTGCCTTATAACTAGCCTAATACCTTAAACTAGAAACTCAAAGACATATACCTTTTCCTTTATAGAGAGATCCCTCTCCAGACCCAGGAGGGCTAGATCTTGAGGTCCCAAAGTGGTTTTGATGTTGTCTTATCTTTTGGTATTGCCAAACTTGCGAAAACATAGGAACCCCAACATAATGGTGATTCCATTGGGGATTTTCTGAGTGTTTTCCATCTTATTACATCACTACGACCCCAAAAAACCAAAATCTCTGGTTATATTGGCAGTTAATCACTGTGGCAGACAGTAACCTTCTTGAAACATTCTAAACCCTCCACCTGGCGACTCCATAGTTCCTTAATGGTTAAAATACTCCACTAGTGATCAGTAGGCCTACTGATTATCTTGGTTTTCATAAGACTCCACTGGGAGACCAGCCTTCATTACAACATCAGCCATATTAGACGCAACAAGTATGATTAAGCTTCTTTGTTAAGAGACATACATATTGGATTCAAGAAAAATCTATACAAGAGCTTATCCCAACCCAAACCCACTTGAACTAGTTGACAACCCTGAGCACATTCTTTGGAAATCTCCTACACCTAGGAAGCCAACTATTTACAGACACATCCATAGAGCTAACTCGACACTAGAAAACTTTACAGCTCTATCGAACACTCTTTTTGACTTATATTCAGAAAACAATTTATCTAGAACTAAGTCATTCAATGCTCTAGACCAGTCAAACCTTGAGCTTCCAAGTTCACCATCTCATAGTGGTCAACATATTAGGGATAGAGAGACCCCTCTCTCTACACCTCTGGATATTCATTTCGTTCAGAACTTGGGGCTCTGTCACCCTAAATCATCTCAATAGAGTGTTGTTGGTCCTAGTATTCCTATCATCCACATACCTGCTGCTCAAGCCAATCCTTTAACTCCTCAAAACACCATTATGGTAGCCTGGTATAAACCTATGGTGTTACCACAGCCATTAGTGCCTTTACTCAATGATTATCAATCAAATATCCAACATTTCACTGGAAAAGAGTCTACCACAGCTCAACACCATGTAGATAGGATGGAGGATTCCTTTGACTATATGGAGATAGATGATGAGATAGTCAAGATGAGAATCTTTGCCTAGAGTTTAGGAGGTGATGTGAAGAAGTGGTTTAAAGGCCTACCTCCTAATAGTATCCATGATCTTCCCTCTTTGTATCAATCCTTCATAAACAAATTTGAAGTCAAGACCAACCCTCTCCAAATCTTAGCAGAATACAAGAATCTTAAAAGAAATGTAGGAGAGAGTGTCCATGACTATTCTAAAAGGTTTAACAATTTTTATAACACTCTTCCTCCACATATGAAACCTCCCTAGGGAATGGCTTTAGTGAAATATCCTGAAGGCTTTGATGCTGACATGGCCTACCAGCTTAGGGAGAGAGATTACAACACATTGGAAGATATGAAAAAAGGATCAGTGAGTGTAGAAGCTAACCTGATTGAAAAAAGAGCCAGAATGAGGTCTGAGAAAAAGGTAACATATAGGGATGACACATCAACTTCCACATTTGATCCCAAGTATGACAGTCTAGCCAAAACGATGGAGAGTCTAGGAAAAATGGTGGAAAATTTGACTGTCCAAGTCAGCAATCAAAACAGAAACTAAAATCATAACCAGAACCAGAACTTTAGTAGAAACAACCCCCCTAACAGACAGAGAGACTCTGATCAACAAGTCATACCCCCATTTCAAGAAAATTTCCTATATGAGGATGAGGGGATAATAGAAGAGTCCAAGGGAACGATAATAAAAATGGTGGAAATAGACAACTCAATCCACAACTGTTCCATAGAAGAAAATCATACCTCACACTCACATTGTGATGAGGAAAGGTTAGAATTTGAGGATTAAGGTTGGGATTCGAAAACACCATCATGCAGGTCAGAGAACAATATGAACTTGGAAGCAAGAAGAGCTTAGACACTTCCAAACCAAAAGCTTTTGAGATTACCATTAAGAAGAGGCTTGAGAAAACTCCTAAGGTGACTGCTGAAAGTAGAAAATCAGCAGCTGAGAGTTCTAGGAAGAACAAAGAAAAAGACAGCCAAAATACTGATAAACAAATTCAACAAACTAGTAGCACTAGCACTGCAGCTAGTGCTCCTGATAAAATAGCTACAAACACTATACATAGTGAGAATCAACACTTTGATTCTGCCACTAAAGTAGTGGCTAACAAAACTGAGTTGAATCTTACAAAGAGTCAATCTCCCTTCAATTTGTAGAGTGAGATTTCTAAAATTAAGATTTTTGTCCCACTATCTGAGCTGGCTACTCAGGATGTATATAAAGGCCAAATTTTAAAAGCTTTAAATCTAGGAGAAAACAGTGACACTATCAATCTAAGTGATGATCAACCAACCCTTTTGTTTGGTCCAAAGATATAAGGGAAGTTTCAAGAAGGGTAGTACCTCCTTTTTATATCAGCCTCAATATCCATGACAAGATCCTTCACAATGGAATACATGACTTTGGGGCTTCACACAACCTAATTCCTAAGGTAGTTATGGAGAGGTTAGGCCTAGAGATAACCCATCCTTATAAATATTTATATTCATTTGACTCTAGCAAAGTAAAATACCTTGGCCTAATCAAATATCTATGTGTGAACCTGACCCAGATTCCAGCAAAATGCATGGTTATGGATGTTGTAGTGGCAGATGTGCCACCTAAGTATGGCATGCTATTTTCCAGGTCATGGGGAGCCAAACTACAAGGTACAATGAAGATGGATGGGTCATATGCCACAATCCCTATCTTTAGCCATCTTAGGAGACTATATAGAGAGGCACAAATGAAGTTCATGGTGAGCAACCCTGAAAAACCTGAAAATTCACCTCTATACTCTATACATACATATCTGGACTCCTTTATCCTTTGAAATGATGAGTCCATAGATGAGCCAGAGCTAGAGAATAGAGATGCAAAAAATAGGGTTAAGCCCATAGATTTTAACATAATGGCCACTCTAGACATAGAAGAAAATGAAGAAGAAACCATTGGACAGTGCACTGAAACAGAAACTTAGAGCGAGCAAGAACAAGACTACAAACAATTGACTAGTCATCTCTCTGAACTCCATACACATCACGAAGAACAAAACACTCCACACCATAGTGCAGACCCCATATTACAACATAACAGTGAAACCAACATTAGGGAGGAAAATGATGATAAACCTAAAAATTATCCCTTATGGAGAATGAATTTCGATGGGTCTTGCACTAGAAAGAATGCAGGAGCCAGAGTGTGATTACATAACACTGAGAGTGACTATGCTAAGAGTCATGCCTTCATACCAGACTTTAAATGTATAAACAATATCTCAGAGTATGAGGCCCTTATCCTAGGCTTGAATCTGTTGAAAAAAATAGGAGCCCGTAGGATAGCTATACACGGAGACTCTGAGTTAATCATAAAACAAGTGAACGGAGAGTATAATGCAAAGCACCCTAGATTGAGAGCATACAGAAATGTTGCTATGGATTTACTGAAAACCTTTGTAGAATATGAACTGGTGTTTGTTCCTAGGAGTCAGAACATAATTGTGAATGGATTATCCTGCATTGCTAGTTCATATCATAAAGCACCTAGTGACAAAAAAATCATCGTTCAGACAAAATATAGACCTATAGTGCCTGATAATGAGAAATAATGGTAGGTATTTGAGGGTGACAAGCAGATAGAGGATTTCCTGATTGGTAGGAATGGGTTTGAATTCTCTGATTCAGACTCTAAATCCGATGAAAGCTACCTGAGTGAAGAGCCCCCTGATGAAGAAAAATCACCCCATAATGTAGAAATAAACCTGTTAACTGAAAAAATTGGAAGTCCAACCAAAGAATATCAGAACGCAGAAAAAGAGGAAATAGAGGTGCTGCAGTCAAAAGATAAGAATATACCTAGAGGACTAGCACCTTTAGAGGACCTTTTTATTTTGACGACGTAGCGAAGAAACTCACTATAGAACACTCAGACTCCGATGTCGAGGAATGCAACATAGGCACCGAGGATAAGCCTAAGATGATTAAATTGGCTAATTCCTTGCCCGTGGACATGAAAAAGAAATATATTGACTTATTTAAAGAGTTCATCAATGTGTTTTCCTGGAGCTACGAGGACTTAAAAGCCTATGATATGAATATTATCCAGCACAAGATCCCTTTGAAAGAAAACCAAAAACCCTTCAGACAGAAACTTCATAGAATTAACCTGAAACAACTACCTCTAGTCGAAAAGGAAATCAAGAAGATGTATGAGGCAGGAATTATAGTGCCTGTGAGGTTCTCCGATTGGGTTTCCAACCTTGTAGCTGTGAGAAAGAAGACAGGTGAGATCAGACTATGCATCGATTTTAGAAACCTTAACAGAGCTTCACTTAAATACAATTACCCCTTACCAAAGATGGAACATATCCTACAGAGGGTAGTTGGCTCAAAAAGGATCTCCCTGTTAGATGGTTTTTCGGGCTATAACCAAGTTTTAGTACTCCCAGAAGACCAACTCAAGACAACTTTCACCACTCCATGGGGCACTTTTATGTACGTAAAAATTCCTTTTGGACTAATGAACACTGGTGCAACCTTCCAACGATAAATGGAAGTAGCCTTTTCGGAGGAAATAGGGCACTTCATTGTCATCTATCTTGATGACATAACAGTCTATTCCAAGATTGATGAGGAGCATATAAAACATCTAAGAAGAGTTTTTGAAAAATGTAGAAGGTTCGATCTGTCTTTAAATCCCAAGAATACTGTATTAGGGCTTCAAGAAGGTAAGCTTCTTGGCCATATTATATCAAAGAAGGGAATTAAAATAGACTCGCAAAGAGTTGAGGGAATACTGTAGATTACCCACCCGAGAAACATAAAAGAGTTGCAGTCCTTTATTGGGAAAATTAACTTCTTGAGGAGATTTATTCCCAACTTAGCTGAGCACGTCAGGGATATGAAAAACATGCTGAAAAAAGGTGTAGGAGTTAAATGGAATGTAGAGGCCAAAAAATATTTTGAGTTAGTTAAACGTACGCTCACCCGGGAACCTGTCCTAATCAGCCCAAATTTCTCAAAAGACTTCCTGATATTCTCCTTTGCCTCTGAGCATGCAGTGGCTGCAGTTCTGTTGTAGAAAAATCCAGAGGGAATGGAACAGCCTATTGCTTTCTTCAGCAAAGCTCTGTGGGATGCACCCTTAAAATATAACATAGTGGAAAAAGAGGCCTATGCTTTGGTAAAGGCCTTGAAATACTTTAGGGTGTATATTCTGCATTCTCACATCATTGCCTACGTGCCAAAAATAGTGGTAAAAGACATTTTTTCCCAAGATCCTGATGGAAAGAGGGGCAAATGGATCGCTGTAATATTAGAGTATGACCTGGAAATAAAACCCACAAAATTGATCAAAGGTTAGGGCTTAGCTCAACTAATGGCTGAATCTAACTTGCAAGCCCTTGACATAAACATGGTCAATGCCTTGGATGAACATGAAGGATTGCTTGATCCTTCTGTTGAAGAACAGTTTCAAAACTCTCCTTGGTATTCTGATATCCTGTATGTACTAACAAACCTCAATGCCCCTCCTGATTTATTAAAGATTAAGGCTAGATTCCTAAAGTTAAAAGCCAGAAAATATTGCATACTAAATGAATGTTTGTACTGGAAAAATGAAAATGGTTTGCTGCTTAAATGTCTTCCTGAAACTGAAGCAGAGAGGATTAAACAAGAGTTCCATGCAGGAGAGTGTGGGGGCCATTTAAATTGGAAAGCCACTGCTAACAAAATACTCAGAACTTGTTATTACTGGCCTACACTTTTCAATGACATCCAAAAAATGATAATTGCCTGCCATAAGTGCCATATTTTTGAGGGCAAAAGGAAGCTCCTCCCTTTACCATTACAACCTATAACTGTTGAAGTTCCCTTTCAATAGTGGGGTCTAGATTTCATAGGGGAAATACACCCTGCGAAATACACCCTACATCTTCTGCTCAACACAAATGGATTCTCACAACCACAGATTATTTCATGAAATGGATAGAGGCCATACCTTCTAGGAATGCCATAGATTTTGTTATCATTAAGTTCCTAGAAGACCACATCCTCTCTAGATTTGGCTGCCCTAGAAAGATAATCACTGATAATGCTGCTGCTTTTGGATCCAAGAAAATTATTGATTTTTTTCACAGGTATCAGATAGCACTCGGTCATTCAACTGCTTATTACCCACAAGGTAATGGGTTATCTGAATCATCAAACAAGAGCTTGGTGACCATTATCAAAAATCTTCTTGGGGAGAATAAGAAATCATGGCATAACAAGTTAGTGCATGCTCTGTGGGCTGACAGGCTAACAACAAAGAAATACATTGGAACGTCACCATATTAGCTTTTTTATGGAATAGAGGCAGTGTTTCCTACCAGCCTAGGGGTACCAGTGATTAAACTAGTCCAAGAGATTCAGACAGAAGAGGACAACGTGGTGAGGAGGATAAATCAAACAATTCATCTCCAAAAAACAAGAGAAGAGGTATAAAACAGAGCTTTGAAAGTGTAGGAAAATATAAAGAAGTTTTTTGATAAAAGAACAAAAGCTTGTGACTTCAAAATTGGAGATAATGTTCTAAAATGGGACTCTAGGAGAGAAGACAAAGGAAAGCATGGCAAATTTGACAGTTTGTGGCAGGGTCCTTACATAATCCAATCCACCATTGGTTCAAATGCCTTTTTTCTGCAAGAGCTAGATGGTACAGATCTGTTTGGGGGTCCTGTCAATGGCAGGATGCTCAAGCATTACTACTGCTGATTTCCAGTTTACAGTTTTCATTTCCATTGTAAATACCAGTGTTGTGTTCTGTTTTCAAGGAAAAAGAGAAAAATGTAAAAAAAAAAAAAAAAGAGAAAGAGAGGTTCAGACATGCTCAAAACTTGAACCTCTAAAGTGAAAAATATTGGCTCTAACATGATCAAAACCTGAGCCAAAGGAAGTAAAAAAGCTGGTTCTAATACGCTCAAAATCTGAACCAGCAAAGAAGAAAGAAGAATCAGCTCTAACAAGCCCAAAACCAGAGCTGAAGTGAAGAAGAAAGTGACTCTAACAAGCTCAAAACTTGAGTCACAAAGAAAAGAAGGATGCTTCAAAGTTTCAAGATTTCAAGCCTTCAAAAATTTTGTTTTTAAGTTTCTGCAATTTTAGTCCATGTGTAGCTGTCTTTATGCCATGGATCCACAACAAACCAGACTGTCTAATCCTGGTTTGACTGTTTTTAAATTTCTGTTGTAGAATGTAGAGAAAGAAATCAGCTAGACAGTTTAATCCTAGCAGATATTAGTGTAGGCAGAGAAGCTATGAGACGGACTGTTTAATCTGGTCTCATGGAGGAATAAGGGTAGAATTAGACTAGTTTTTTTTCTTCTTTCAATAAAAAAATGATGAAGAAGGTCTGCAAATTCAAATGCACCTTGAAGAAAAAATGTTAGGACTGTAGGATGGGTAGGTAGATTATTTGGGGAATGTTTTTTGCTGATTAATATCCATCATGTTTGTAACAGATGAATCAAAGGAGGAAGGATGGTTCAAAGATCAGGCATCTGGCCTACTTCCCAAAGAATATTTATGAAAGTTCTTGACATCCTCAAGAAGATGCCATCCTCATGTGGAGCCATTGTTAGCCACTTGTGAATTTTTTGTCAAGCAAACAAGTGGCTGAATATTTTTTCTGAGCCTTCAAGAGACACATTTCCTCTGAAAATCTCTCGTTCTTGAAGCCTCTGTGTACCCTTTAGTTTTGAAAAAGATCTTCACTATTGTTTCCATCAAGAAATCCTCACTGTCTGTGAAAATTTGTGCTCAGAAAAGCCTCCATTTGCCCCTTTGTATCCCTGAAAAATTCCCCATTTTAACCCTTTTTTCCCTTCTCAAATTTTCCCCTTTAACCCCCAAAATCCCTTCCTAAGTCTTCAAAACCACCCAATTCCCCTTTAAAAACTAAGTGAAATCCCTTCATTTGATTTTGAAATCCCTCTTTCCTCCTACCGGAACCTCTTTTAAGCCTTAAAAACACCGTTTTTAGGCCTAAAAACCCACTTTTTATCATATAACAAGCTTAGCCCATTTCGGCCCAGCCACTAACCAATTCCCCTCCATGAAACCGGGTGCTAAGACCAAGCACTAAACCGTAAAGAGCTTATTGCAATCAGAAGTTGGAATGGAGCGCTTTTTCTTTGTTAATCGAAAAAGCTCTGATGCGAGGAGATTTTGTTATATCACCCTGTGGTGTAATATCCATCGTTGATCTAAATAGATCTAACAGTTTGTGCTTGTTCCACCGCATGCACATAACATTCCCTTGTTACCCTCCGATGGCCATCTCCACCGTTGATCTTTAAACGATCCAACATCCATCGCACCACTGCGCCAATCGCCAATCGAAAGTTCTTAATGCGCCACCCTCCGATGCCCCGATTAGCCGATCCCTGATTAGATCCTAGCTATTGAATCCACAAGAACCAATGTCCAGGATTTGATTTCACTCTACCTCCGATGACCCCGATTGGCCACCCCTGATCCAACCACAGTCATCGATCTCCCGCCAATCCGAAGGTCCATATGCAATCGCGACATCGTCTGATCGGAGTTTTGGCCCCTGCCTCCTCCAGTTCTGAATGAATGTCAGCCGTCCGTCCCATTTGATCCAATGGTCAGGATTACTCCTGCCCATTAAACTACCCCTCTGTCTTCGCTTTCCCACTTTCGATCTCGACCGTCCATCACGCTGATCGGATGGCTCACATTCAAATCACCTTCGACTAGTCCCCGCATTACCGATCGCGCATCTCCCCCTATCGCGCTCCATCTGCCACCATTAGATCTCACAGCCCCAGATCCGACAACCGAGAACCATATCGCGCAACTTCGGCATCCGAGCGTTAATAGTTTAAAATCACGCGATATGGGTGGTATTATTTTGCCACGTGTCAGCGGCGGACCATATCACGTTTTTTTGGGAGATTTTCAAAACCACTCCCAAACAACGTGAAAACATTTGTTTTCTTCCTTAAAACCACTTTCCTGCTTCCGCTCCCAAAATCCCATTTAGAAGCTCTCGACCGTTGATCTGTACAGATCAATGGCCCACACTGCATCGCGTTCTCCATTCACATTTTTCCATCGCACTTTTACAGAATTTTATCGGGTCATCTTGACCATTTATCTCCTCCTGAGATCTAACGGTCCATATTCCATCACCCTCTGCCCATGCCGGTCCCACCATTCAAAGCCCATTCATTGCATTTTTCTACCTTTCCTTTGTATTTCACCAAAGCTTAAATTCTCATGATTTATATTAAAAATCATTTCTTCCGCCTAACATTAAAACTTTATGTTATAACATTTAAGTTTATTTCTTTCACCCAACCTCCCAAAACAATCCCCACAGTGAATCTCCACTGTCAATCACTATTACCTGATATGATCGGACAGTCCACAAGCCTTCCTCCATCAAACCTTCATCAGATCAGTTTTCACCATTTCACTGCATTTTTTAGTCATTTTCCGTTGCATCCACCGCTTCCACCATGTATGCGCTTCCATTCCCACAGTCCTCCACAGAATTTCACCTCCACTCCCACATGGATTTCTTAACATGTTTGTGTGTTTTTTAGGGTTACAGGCGGTGGAAACCGCCATTGCTCACAGTCACTGTCATAGTGACACAGAGCACACAAAAGGCCATTTTCAAAGCCAGAGATTGCAGAGTGAATGCCTGGGAAGGTGTTTAACGAAAATTTCATTAAAGACCAGTGTTTAACTCTATAAAAACTCCAGTGCCATTAAAATAATAGATTCACGGACAAAGGTAGTCAATGAAGCGACAAAGAGTATCAGTGAAGAATTAAGAGGTTTAAAGCATGTTATTGAAGATCTTAAGCTCTAATTCAATGTTTAAAGGGAAAATGTACCATATTGAAGACCTTCTGATTTTCATAGAAGGCTTAATGAGGCCTAAAGCATAGAAAAAAATCTTGTCAGTGTCTTGCATCAGCAGAAGGTTCTTTCCTGAGAAAGGACAAGCCCCATATTGTTTTTATGTTACATCGAGTTCCTGAGGAGATCTACTCCCTGACTAAAAGTCCTAATATTGCCAGAACATTTGTTATGCAGTATGGTAGACCTGAAAGTCATTTATCTGCCTTTTCTTAGACCAGAGTACTACAGAGTACTACAGCCTAACGTACATCAAAGAACAAACCTGGAGTTACTGTCAGCCTGTCGAAGACCACTCTTTCATCCAAAGAGTACTGAAGATCAATGCATAGATATTAAGACAGAATGGGCCTCGAGCCCCTTCCTTCTACTTCTGTTTTAATGTTTCATTCAAAGTTTCATCTACCTCCTCTGCCTCTTCTTCAGCTATAAGAACTCAAGAAAAACACATTGTAAAGGTTGTTGGTTGTTGATCAGATATCTATGAATTGTAAGCTGTTTCTCTTGAGATATATTTCTGTGTGTAAAGTTGTAATATAGGCTGAGGAAGATTTTTTCAAACTGAATATCAAGCTGTTGGACAATGTTGTATATGACTGGTGTTTCTCTTTAATATGACATGCACATTTCTTTGGATCCTGATTTAAAGCAGCGGTGATGTGTCCTACCTTTGCTTCTGTTTTCCTTCTGTAATTCATTACATTTCATTTATCTTGTAAGAATCAGAAATATGGCTTAGGATATACCCTTTCATGGTACCCTAATGCTCCTGCTCTTCTTATCTTTGATGTTTTCTACTAATTGTGCTATCTGAGAACTAATTCAAGATAATTTAACCAGTGTAGTAGTTGTTATTCATTGCTAACTGATGTATGAATTTATGAATTTGTTCTTAGATGTTCTTGTCTAGTTTTAATTGAAATAATTGGGATACTAGGAGTTTAGAATGTTGATTCTATCTCACTAGGGTCTTTTTCAATCAATTGAACCTTTCTAAGTTCCCTTAACTTGAATGTCGAAGCATTGAAATTTCAAAGCCTTTCTCTGATCTCAGGCTTCACCTTTATGTTAAATCTTAAGTGTTTCTTGTTTTCTGAAGAGTTAGCCTTTTAGGGGTTGGATCATAGGTGTTTAATGGCATGCCCTGTCCCTAGATCTACTTCCTAGGTGGTCACCTCAGAGGTTTCCTTGTCATTCACCTTCATTCCTTATCATTTCATACCACACTATCATCTTTAAAGATCCTTTGTTTTAGATGACTAGCCCAATTGAAAGCCTTGGATACTGAATAGCAAGTAAACCCTTTTATGACTCCATTGCCCAATGGTCTCGAGTGTTCTCTGAATTATCTCCCTTTGTATAGAATCCTTCTCTGTGCACCTTTGTCTTATATTGAACCCTTATTTTATGTTTCCCAACAACCAAACAAACAAACTAAAAAAAACAAACCGCGTGCCTTATAACTAGCCTAATACCTTAAACTAGAACCTCAAAGACATATACCTTTGCCTTTATAGAGAGATCCCTCTCCAGACCCAGGAGGGCTAGATCCTGAGGTCCCAAAGTGGTTTTGATGTTGTCTTATCTTTTGGTATTGCCAAACTTTCCAAAACATAGGAACCCCAATAGGTTCCTTTATTTCTTCCCTTGATTATAAATCTTATTTACTCAATTTCACTGATGAATTATTATACTGGAAGGTGAGGATATGCATTGGATATTTTATAGAATTGTAGGTGGGTATTCATCTTGGACTTGGCTTCCCTATATGGGATCCAAACTCGCAAGAGGGTCATAATGGCACTTGTAGGGTGATAATTTCTAGTCAAGGAAGCACACATATAACACAAACTGATACATAAAGTGTACAATCCTCTACACATGAAAATGCACCTGAAATTGGAGAATATTTGATGATGAAAAGAACTTTATTAAATATTGTTGAAGAAATAAAGGAGCCCACAAAAATAAAAACATTGTTCAAAACTATTTGTTAATTAGGAGGAGAGTGTTGTAAAATCATTGTTGATAGCGGAGTACTGATAATTTAGTGTCCACAAAAATTGTAGAAAACTCGAATTTAAAGAAAACTAAACATCCTACTCCCTACAAAGTTTCATGGTTGCAAAAAGGACATCAGATATTATTTAATGAAAAATTTGAAGTGGAGTTTCAAACACGATGTTATAAGGATAAATTTCTTTGTGATGTTATGCTTATGGATGTGTGTCATATCTTGCTTGGAAGGCCATGGAAATATGACAGGAAAGCAATGCATGATGGAAGGAGAAATACCTACACTTTTGAAAAGGATGGTGAAAAGCAGGTACTTTTTCCTTTGAAGAATGAAAAAGAACCAGGAAAATACCAATCCAAGGTAATGTTACTTAGTGGGAAATAATTTCTTCAATAAATCAAGCATGAAGAGATAAATTTTGACTTGATTGGTAAGCCAAAGGTAGTCCTCACAAGTACAAATTTGAATGATATTCCAGAAGATATTAAAAATGTGTTGAATGAATTTATTGATATTGTAGTGGATGACTTTCTTGATGAATTTCCTCTGATTAGAAGCATCAACCATCATATTTATCTCATTCCAAGTTATAGCCTTCCAAAAAAAGCATCTTATAGAATTACTCCAAAGGAGAATGAAGAGATTAAAAATAAAGTGCAATAATTGCTGGATAAAGGTATCATTTGAGAAAGTTTAAGTATATGTGCTATTCCAACAGTGTTAATTCCAGAGAAGGATGGCGGATGGATAATGTAAAAATATTATCAAGAAATCAAAAAAATCACAATCATGTACAGGTTTCCATTACCCCGTATTGATGATCTTATATATTGTCTAAGTGGTTTTGCATATTTTTCTAAAATAGATTTAAAAAGTGGATATCATCAAATCAAAATTAGAGAAGGTGATGAATGAAAAACAACATTCAAAACTAATAATTGTTTAATGAATAGTTGGTAAAATACTTTGGACTTACCAATGCTCCCGACACTTTTATGATACTAATGAATGAAGCCTTAAAATAATTCATTGGAAAATTTTTTATAGTTTATCTGAATGATATCTTAATTTACAGTCAATCAAAAGAAGAGCACCTAAGACATCTTAAGATGTTTTTGAAGAAACTACAACAAGATAAATTGATAATCAATCTAAAGAAATGTAGTTTCATGAAGATAGAACTATTTTAATTGGGCTTTGTAATTCCAATAGAAGGCTTAAATATGGACCAGGAGAAAGTGAAGGCCATAATCAATTGGCCAACTCCAAGAAGCATTTCAAAGGTAAGAATTTTTCATGGATTGGCAATTTTTTGCAGGAAATTTATCAAAAACTTCAGTGGCATATGTGCTCCAATTGTAGAAACTATTAAAGAGAAAAATCAACCATTCCATTGGACAGAAGCAACTAATAAAATTTTCCAATTAGTAAAGAAAAATATCACAGAAACACCTATTTTAGCATTGCCAGATTTTAATAAGTTGTTTCAGGTTGAGACTGATGCTAGTGGAGCTGCAAGAGGAGTTGTCTTAAGTCAAGAAGGAAAACAAATTGCTTACTATAGTGAGAAACTTAATGAGGCCAAGCAAAAATACTCTTCTTATGATAAAAAATTTTATGCCATCATACAAAATTTAAAGAAATGGAGACATTATCTTACACCAAAAGAGCTCATCCTCTACACAGATAATCATGCTTTACAGAATATCAAAAATCAAACAAAATTGAGTCAAAGACATGTTAAATGGATTGAATTTTTACAAAATTTCACATTTTTCATCAATCATAAAAGTGGGAAACCAAACAAACTGGTAGATGTATTAAGCAGAATCAATTTAATCTTGCAAGAATTCCAAGTAAATGTCTTAGGATTTGATGAGTTGAAAGATATGTATAAAGATGATCCATATTTTAAAGAAGCCTATGAAACTTGTGAAAATCATGTAAGTAGAGATAAAACTCCATGGTTAGACTATGTGATACATTCAGGACTTCTATTCAAAGGAGAACATTTATGCATTCCAAGATGTTCGATGAGGGAAACTTTGTTGAAAGAAAAATATAGTGGGGGTTTAGCAGGTCATTTTGGGGAAGATAAAACTCTAGCACAGTTGCAATAATTTTATTATTGTCCTCACATGGAAACAAATGTAAGGAAATTTGTTGAAAGATGCAGAATATGTCAATATGCAAAAGGAAGAATTCTGAACACTGGACTCTATCAACCCATACTAATACCAAATTGGTCATGGGACTCTATAAGCATGGATTTTGTACTAGGATTTCCTAAAACACAAAAAGGAAGTGACTCAATATTTTTTGTTGTTGAAATATTCTAAAAAATGGCACACTTTATCGCTTGTAAAAAGACAAATGATGCAATTAACATAGAAAACTTGTTCTTCCAAGAAATAGTTAGATTGCATGGATTACCTACAAGCATTGTTTCTGACAGAGACATTAAGTTTGTGGGTCATTTTTGGAGAAATTTATGGAAAAATTTGGGAACCGATCTCAGTTTCAGCTCAACATATCATCCCCATACTGATGGTCAGACAGAAGTGGTAAATAGAAGCCTTGGAAATATCTTGAGGAGTTTGGTAAGTAAAAATCCCAAATAGTGGGATCAGGTTCTTGCTCAGGAAGAATTTTCATATAACGATTCACCCAGAAGAAGCACTGGATTGAGTCCATTTAAAATTGTTTATGGGATGCATCCAAGAGGAATTTATGAGTTGAGGAACCTGGGAAAACAACAATTCATAAGTTTATATGGTGAATATTTTGTAGCTAGTATGTAGGAAAAAGAAGACAGAGTCAAGCAACAACTACAAGAAAGCAGCAACAAGTATAAACACAAAGGAGATTCCAAAAGAATACATTTATACTTTAATGTTGGAGACCTGCTTATGGCACATCTTCAGAAATAAATATTTCCTAAAGGGGAATATAATAAGTTAAAACTGAAAAATATTGGACCATGCAAAATTTTGAGGAAAATTTCCTCAAATGCTTATGAAATAGAATTACGCAAAGGTTTTGGCATTTCACCAATCTTTAATGTTTCAGATATATACCCCTTTAAGGAATGAGTGAATGGTCCTATAGATGCACTTATTAGCGACAAATTTTAATGGGAGAAACAACTACCTTCAGCACAAACAAAGCAGATTGAATTCATCATCTATCAAAGAGTGACTAAAAGGACCAAAAAGAAAGAATATCTTCAATACTTGGTCAAATGGAAGAAGCAACCAGTCGAAGATGCCACTTGGATGACAACAACAAGTATTTCAAAATATGGTACCAACATTGAAGAAATTCAGAAGTAAAATATATTATTGTATATTTTTCTTCCCTGATAGTATGACGCAGGAGCATCACAAATTTTATTTGTTGAAAAGTCAACAAGAAATGTGTGTCTAATTTAATTTTCCCTTAATTAAATTGGACAATAAATTGTAATCTTATCTCATAATCACTTGTAATAGTTAACTAAGTGTGATAAACTCGATTATCTCATGAATTTCGAGTTGAGGGGTGGTTGGTGAGGCATGCATAGTGATTCTATTAGTTATTAAGTCCAAGTTGCAATTAGTGCATTAGTTTAATGCATGAGAAATTAGTTAACTCGATTAATTGAGTTAAAATCGGTTTAAATAGTTGTAACTGATTGTTACGCTAGTAAGAGGTCAAGTGAATTAAATCATATTTAATTCACATACAGTTATCTGTCAAGTAACTGATGATTTACTATTAATAGTTGCATGCATGTCAGTTTTGTGTAGACCCAGTTGAGACAAAGGTTAAAGGTATGTTAAATATCACTTGTATTATTAGTAAGATCATGCAGTAAAACACCCATAGGATTTACCATGAGCATTGCACTATTTTGGAAGGCTGAAATTCCTAAAGAATAGGGATTTAATTCCACATTAATTTCACAAGAAAGGTAGGCTAAGGAGAGTCTGAAAATTGGCTAAGTGTTGGTCGATTTGGTCTGGATCAGTGTGAGACAGTTGTGAGAGTGAAAAAGACTCTTGTGAGAAGAGTGCATTGTAATTGTTTCATGATTCTTTGGTGAATATACAATAGAATATAGAGGGGTTTTGAGCAACAAACTTTCCCTAGGAAAATATCTGTGTTGTGGTTTGATTTGCTTCTTTCTTTACTTTTTGTGATTGGCAATCATGTTTATTTTCCGCAATTAATTTGTTGAAGGATTTAATATCTTGCTTTAGCATATCACATGATCGGACTGAATCCATTGGTATACATATTGTTTTTATAATTTATACATGGTATTTGAGCACAGGAAATCACTATAATGGAGAATAAGTTGAGTTTGTGTTGAATAGCATTCGAATTTGCAAAAATATTATTTGGTGCGATAGGTCGATCAAGATGGATTTCAATGGCTTGATATTGGAATATTCACTCAAGGGAAGTTCTAATTATATTGCATGGAAAGACAAGATGGAGGAAGTTCTAGAGGACAACGGGTTTAAAGAGTTCATTGATAATGACATGCCCAAACCTGCAACAATAGATGTCGGTCTTCTTGATGCTTGGAAAAAGAAGGTTGCAAAGGTGAGGAGGATCTTATTAGAGGGAGTACAAGACCACATTGTCTCAAGTCTCCATGTAAAAGCGACTCCATATGAAATGTGGAAGGCTTTGATAGATCTATTTTAGAGTAGTAATGACCATAGAAAATTGGCACTGAAGAAAAAGCTGAGGAAAATCAAAATGGAGAAATGAGACCATTAGGGGAATTTTGAGGTCTAAAATTTGGGCCTCCTAAGGAAAATGTACAATCAAAATTCACTTTATGGGAACCAATCACATTTTAGGGGATTACATCATCCCTAATGGTTGAGGTGGCATTAATTGAGTTAAAGGTACTTAATTGTCACATTCTCAATGGTGGATAAAAACTGATGGTTAACCATGGTAGTGCTTTAAGTACTTTTAAAGTCAAAGTAAAGTACTCATAATAAATGTCATTTTACATTTTTTGAATAAAAATATGTTCTTTTCATTTCATATTTCTTGAAAGAAACAATGCATATCCCTATACATTTATTATATTATATTATATTATATTATTTTTATATAGTATATTAATTACATGTTATTATACAATATAAATAATATAAATTTTAATTAATAGCATATAATAATTAATAATTTATAAATTTATATTTATATTTTATTTTATTTATTTAAGTAGAAAGGACAAATGCATAAATTGTTCAATAATAATGATTTTTTCTTGAAAAGCTCATTCGTATTTATAGTCACATCAATACAATTTTTTTTATTAATTTTATTTTGGTACAACTTTTGAATTGAATTTAACTATGGTTACATGGATTGTGGTGCAAAAAGTGAATTTCAAATTCATAAATATTATTTTATTGGTTTAGCTATTTTTTTATTATTTCCTTAGCAGGCCCATTTTAGACCTAAAAATTCCCCTACTACACTATTCCGAAATATTTAACCAAGTTCGTCCAATGTCGAGATGAGATTGGGATTTTCGGAATTGCCATAGCGGATGATGAATTAGTGAGCCTAGCTCTTCTAGGCCTTCCTAAGAGTTGGCATAGTTATCAAGACTCTGACAATGGGAGGGAGAAGCTACCAGATTGGGAGCGAATTTGATTGGATTTGGTACAAGAGGAATTCAAGAAAAATACCAGGGATGGATCCTCATCTAGGACAGATGATGAGGAAAATTGTTCCTTGGATGGTAAGGAAAATAAGGGGAAGGGAAGGAAACCCTATTCCAAATCTGAGACTGACAAAGAAGGAAATAAGCATGACATGTCTAGAGTGAAATGTTTTCACTGTCACGAGCATGGACATTATGCCACTAATTTTCCACAGAAGAAGAAGAGAAAGAAAGATTCAAGATCTATAGCTGGTGAGGCTTTGGCCTTGCAATTTGAGTTTGACTTCTCACTCATCGCATGCATAATGTCTAGTGCAATGGGATCAATGTGTTACTTTAATAATGGTGCATCTTTCCACATGACGGGAGACAAATAAATTTTCAGTAGCTTGGAGGAGAAGGATCTCCATATGCATATCTAAATGGGTGATGATGCAAGGTATAGCACTATTGGGATTGGTAAAATTAATTTCCAAAGACAGTCAAGTAAACCCTTCTTATTAAAATATGTCATGCATGTACTAGGCCTGAAAAAGAATTTAGTTTCCATTGCTATGTTGGAGGATAGAGGTTATGATGTGGTTTTCAGTGAAGGGAAATCATTCCTTCCTCAAAAAGCCACAGGACAAGCCAAGAATATTGGGGTTCATGTGAAGAATCTCTACAAACTTGATGTATATGGCTACGCAACATTGATGGGTAAGGCAAAAAAAGTGCTGAGCTGGGATGAGGGTGATTTATGGCACAAGAGATTGGGCCATCTACACCACAAAGCCTTGAAGGTCATGCAATATATTTCTACGGGGCTTTGAAAGGGTACTATTGCACATATAGACACATGCAAGGGATGCATCATGGGGAAGTATGAAAATGCCACTTTTCACGAGAAGGAGAAACGAGCAACGAAACTTCTTGAGAGAGTTCACTCATATGTGTGTGGACCATTATCTATAGATTCGAAAACAAATCACATGTATTATGTGATTTTTTTTTATGATTATTCTAGAAAGTGTTGGATCTAATTCATGCAAAAGAAGGATCAGATGTTCTCAAAATTTTGTGAGTTCAAAAACTAGTGGAGAAAAAAACGTGGAAGCATATGAAAGCTCTGAGGAGCAACAATAGTAGTGAGTACATCTCCAAGGAATTCAAGAAATTTTGTAGCAAAGAAGGAATTCAGAGAGAGTTGATTGTGCCTCATAGCCTACAACAAAATAAGGTCACAGAAAGAAAGAATAGAACAATTGTGGGTGCGGTACAAGCAATGTTGCATGATCAGGGCCTATCATTGCATCTATGGGCAGAGGCATGCAACATAGTGGTATTTGTGAAAAACTATAGTCCTCATCAGATACTTGGCATGAGTACACCAGAGGAGGATTTTTCTGGTAACAAACTTGATGTTTCATATTTTAAAAATTTTGGCTCATCTGTCTATTGCCATGTGACCAAAGATTCTCTAAAGAAGCTAGAACCAACAACTGACATTGGGATATTTGTGGGGTACGCTGATACTCCCCCCAAATATTGGGTGTATTTTCTAAAAAACAAGATGAATGTTGTGATACGGGATATAAAATTTGATGAGGAGAAAGCCATGTGATTCTCCCTTGAGAGGGAGCTTGATTTTCATGCAGACGAGGAACTCTTGGTTCCAAAGGATGAACCTCAAGATGTGGAGCAGCCACATGAAGAGGATCATGGAGTGGCATAAAAAACTCATGCAGAGCCATCCACCAGACATGGTAGAAGGTGCACCACAAAAGCTAATAGATTGAGACTTGATGCGGCAAAACATGTAAGAGCACCTACTTCAACACGCAGATAGATTTAGTCTCCAGACAGGTTTACTAGATACATTTCTCTTATGAGAAAGTGTATTGTGACAGAACCATCCTTCTTTGAGGAAGCATTGTAGCAACCAATTTGGGTTGACGCCATGGTTGAGGATTATGACTCCATCATCAAGAACAGTGCATGGGAAGTTGTCCCAAGACCAGTCGGAAAATCAATGGTTGTAACTAGATGGATCTATAAGGTGAAGCAAGCAGCTAATGAGAGTGTGGAGAAGTACAATGCTAGGTTTGTAACCTGCGGATTCTCATAAGTTGAGAAGATTTAGTATGAGGATACTTTCACACCTGTTGCGAGGTACTCATCGATTAGATCTATCCTTGCACTCTCAGAGCAGATGGGGTGGAAAATACATCAGATGGATGTGAAGACTGCATTTCTCAATGGAGTTATTAGGGAAGAAGTGTACATTGAGTAGGTAGAAGGTTTTGAGACCTTAATAGTGAGTCGCATGTGTGAAGACTCAAGAGAGAATTGTATGGGCTGAAGCAAGCACCTTCTGCTTGGTACACTAGCATTGACAACTATTTCACCGGGTTGGGCTTCACGAAGAGTGAAGCAGGTGTGAACCTGTACCAGATTATGGTTGATGGTAAACTCTTGATTATCGTACTTTATGTTGATTATTTTATTTTTATAGGTGATGATCAGCTCATAACTTCTTGCAAAGAGGATATTGCAAGATAATTTGAGATGAAGGACATGGGACTCCTTCACTATTTCTTTGGTTTGGAAATATGGAAGAAGGATGGGGAGATATCTGTGTCTCAAGGCAAGTATCCCAAAGAGATTCTAAGAAAGTTTAACATGGAGAGATGTAAACCCATGGATACTCATCTTGCAAGAAACTAGAGGAAGGAGGATGCTATCAGGTGAGGTAGTGGACACTACTGTTTACAGGTAGCTTGTGGGTTCACTCATTTACTTGGTGAACACTAGACCAGACATTTTCTATGTAGTTAACCAGAAAAGTCAATCTATGGTTAAGTCGACCAAGATCTTTCGGAAGGCGAGGAAGCATGTCTTGAGATATCTCAGGGTGATCCAAAATATTTTGTTTGAGATTTGTTAAAGAATCACATGTCAAAATTGCACTTTTAAACAAGAAACTTTAAAGGCATAAACGTAAAAAGAGAGAAGAAATTAACATCATGCAGGAATACATAGAGTTGATATCGAAGTTTGTCCAGGATTGACTACGTCTTCGAGCCTTGCTCAAATAGTGGGGAGGCCCTCTTTCATTAAGTGGCAAAAAATGAAATTATAAGTACAAAATGAGGAATTACACCCTTATACCTGCCCAATCTGAAAGTGGCAGAAAATTGCAGACCTCAGATGAAGAAATGGGTAGCACCGTTGGATTTGTGGCGTCAAGTAGTGCATAATGCATATAAAACATGCCTTAATCTAATAAAGTGAAAATCTGGCCCCTCTAGAAAATGACTCAGATCATGGTTCTACACCCCCTCCTGCACACTGCTCAGGTTTCTGCTGCCTTGGTTTCCGTGCCCACTTTTGTCAGCCCTTGGCGCTCTGTGGAAATGAAGGTTTAAGTACAAAAATCTAGGTAGATAAACCAATTCTGGCCATTGGCTGAATGGTTATGATCTGATTTAGGTGGGAGGAGCTCGAGTGGTCAAACCCCGACCCCTCCTTTTTGGTTAAAACCGCATTTATATTTATAACCCACATCTTTTTTAAGGATCAACATTTAAATTTAGGCCAAATGCATAACATTAAGTTGGTTTGGTTGGGGGAGGGGCCTACATTGGGCAGCTCGCCCCCTTATCTCTCCCACCATCGGCTTGTTTTAAAAGGTGAGAGGAGCGGGTTGGGCGGTGGGGTTACACCCCCGCCCACCCATAATATATATATATATATATATATATATATATATATATATATATATATATATACATATATATATATATATATGCGTTGTAGTTGTGGGTTAGTCTATTGTGGGTTGATCGTTGACCCCTATAAGTTGATTGAGTGGGGAGGTATTTTTTACTATTTTACAACCTGTTGGGTATGTGTTATATTATTTCCATGATTAATCATGTGCGGGAGGGTAAGAGGGGGGGCGATAGCCCCCCCTTTTGCGCTAGGTGCAACGGGGGGGGGGGTCACAGGGGGGGCGGTAGCCCCCCCTGTCGGGGTCCGAGGTAGCGCCTTGGTGAAAATTTTTGGTCCTTAATTTCTGGTGGGTGGTCCACGCCCATGGTTTTGTGCATGGTTTTGAGGTACGATGGTTCTCGGCCCCTGGTATTTTTTGTAGATCTGGTTAAGGGAACTACGGTTATGCTCTAATTCAGGGTTAATGGATTAGGGTTTATGTATGCTTTGGCATGTATATATATATGTGTTGTAACACTAAAAGGAATATAATGAAATATCAAGCTAGTCGTCCCGATTTGGGATCTAGGGAAAATCTCTAGGTATATCTGTTTTATGTTTTATGCTCTCGCTATCATTTATTTTATGTTATAAGCTTCATGTGTAGATAATTTATTTTCAGGGTTAAAACCTACATTTGGTATCGGAGCTGTTTCGGCTTCAAGGGGACACCTTTGCTGCTAAGGGTTTTTTGCACGGGCTTGAGGTAGACCCTGTTTAGTGGGAGATCTACGGGATCGATTCTTGCGGTGAAAGAAGATGGCGAGCAGTGGGAAGGTAGAGATCGATAAATTTAATGGTCAGAGTTTTGATTTGTGGAAGCTCAAGATGGAGGATCTGCTGGTGGATAAAGATCAGTGGATCACGGTAGATCCGAGTACTAAACCAATGAAAATGTTAGATGACGACTGGAAGAAGCTGGATCGGAAGGCAAAGAGCACAGTACGATTGTGTTTCTACGATTCATTATTGTTGAATGTATCTAGGGAAGCTATGATGAAGACCTTGTGGGACAAGCTAGGGAATTTGTACCAATCTAAGTCTCTGGTGAATAAGTTGTTCCTGCGGAAAAAGATGTATAACCTAAGGATGAAGGATGGAGACTCAGTGACAGAGTATTTGAATGCCTTCAATACTGTGGTAAGTCGACTGTCATCTATTGATATTAAACAATCAGATGAAGATAAGTGCATCATTTTATTGTGCTCTCTACCAGACTCGTGGGACAGTCTGGTTATTGCAATAGGTAGCAATACAACTAACTTGAATTTTGATGACATTGTCTCATCCTTGTTATCAGAGGAAATGAGATGGAGAAATATGGAGGGCCAGAATGGAGATGCCTTATTTATATGAGGAAGGTCCCAGAACAGAAACAAGAATAAGGTTTCGAGTGGGAGATCTAAATCTCCTGGAAATTTTGTAAAGGTGTGCTGGAAATAAGGAAAGGAAGGGCACTACAAAAAGGACTACATATCTAAAGCTCCTGAGAAAGGAAAGGGATCTGATGATGCTCCTTCTGCAGAGGCAAAAACCACCTCGGATGAAGGTGGGGATGTGTATTTGGCTTCTTCTTCAAATACACATGTAGATCATGAGTCATGGTTGATTGACTCATGTGCATCCTTTCACTTCACTCCCCATCACGAGTGGTTCTGTGAGTATGAGAAATATGATGGTGGTGATGTCTTCCTAGGGGATGACAGGAAGGCCAGAATCATCGAACGTGGAAAGGTCAAGGTGAATTTGCAAGGTGGAAGGATTAGAACACTTCCTGGTGTTTTTCATATTCCTGCATTGGCCAGAAATCTGATTTCTGAAAGCAAGATCGATGATGCAGGTGTAAAAATAGTGTTCAAGAAAGATGCCTGCAAGATGGTTTGGGGAGCACTGGTATTAATGTAAGGATTTCGGATTGGAACTCTGTGCAAGCTACAAGGTAGCACTTTTATTGATGGGTGTAATAGTTCTCTGGTTCCTGAAAGTGGAGTGGAAAGCCTAGCTGTCTCTAGAGAAAATACCATGCTATGGCATCAAAGGCTTGGACATATTGGAGAGAAGGGCCTTCAGATACTGCATAGAAATTGTATGGTAGAAGGTATGTCTAATTGCTCTCTGGATTTCGATTTCTGTGAACATTGTGTATATGGGAAGTAGAATTGGGTGAGTTTTCCTTCTAGTTCTAAGAGGGCGAACAAGATATTAGAACTTGTGCACAGTGATGTGTTTGGACCTGTGTTATTTCCATCACTGGGAAAGTCTGTGTACTATGTTTCATTCATAGATGACTTCTCAAGGAATACATGGATATATTTCTTGAGGAAGAAATCTGAATTCTTTGACATATTTAAAGAATTCAAGGCTCTAGTGGAAAACCAGACAAAGAAGAAGATAAAGGTGCTGAGGACAGATAATGGTGGGGAGTTCTACAAGAAGGAATTTGAAGAGTTCTGTAAGAAGTGTGGTATAGCACAGCAGAATACTACTCCATACACACCTCAGAAAAATGGAGCTACAGAAAGAATGAAAAAAAAACTAATGGAAAAGGCAAGAAGCATGCTCAGTGGTACCCGTTTAGGACAAGAATTCTGGGCAGAGGCAGTGGAGACTACATGCTATCTAGTTAATAGATCACCTTCATCAGTGTTGGAGGATAAGACTCCACATGACGTATGGACTGATAAGAAACCCTCTCTTTCACATCTAAGGGTATTTGGATGTGATGCATATGTACATGTTCCAAAGCAGAAAAGGACCAAGTTGGATAATAAATCTAAAAGGTGCATCTTTATTGGGTATAAGGATGGTTTAAAAGGTTACAAGCTTTGGAACCCAGAAACAAGGGATGTTGTGTATAGTCGAGATGTGGTGTTTAGAGAGGTGAAATATGTTGTTAAACATGAAGTCATACCAAAGGAACCTGAGAAGATAGAGTTTGAGCTAAAGGAGTATGAATTAGACTATACAGTAGAAGAAGATTCAGAAGAGGAAGTGGGAGTATTGAGCAGGTTTATGTCAAAACAAGGGAAGTAGCATTGGACAAAAATGAAGCTAGTTTTTAGATATTTGTGTGGCACTAGTGACTATGGTATGTGCTACTAAGGAATATCGAGATTGGATTGAGTTTTTGACATCCATGGATTTTTTTATGTAGACTGGGTTGGAGATCTAGATCAGAGAAGATCTACTAGTGGGTATATGTTTAAACTATTTGGAGGTGCAGTCAGCTGGATGAGTAAAATACAGTCTCTAGTGGCACTTTCAACTACAGAGGAAAAATACATAACAACCACTCATGCAAGCATGGAAGCAGTTTGGTTGCAGAGATTGTGTTTAGGTATGGGTTTGGTGCAACAAGCTATAAGGATATATTGTGGTAGCCAAAGTGAAATTTTCTTGGCTAAGAACCTTTCTTATCATTCAAAGACGAAGCACATTGATTGTCAGTATCACTTTGTGAGAGATATGGTTGATGAAAAAAACGTGTTGTTGATAAAGGTGGACGATTTGAATAATGTTGCAGATGAATTGATGAAGTCTGTGAGGACTAAGAAGTTCTCTTGGCGTAGAGAAACAATGGGTGTTGCAGGGCTACAACAATGAATAAAATCTCTTATGGCCCCTTTTGGAAAGAAAACAACAAGTAAGAGAATGTTGGGTGTGTGTTATATTATTTCCATGAATAGATCCACGGGGGAAGCAGGGAAAGAGGGGGGTGGAAATCCCCCCTATGTTGTGTCGATCGTAGCAGGGGGGTGACAGCAGGGGTGCATCCCCCGTGTCGGGGGGTTTGTAGGGGCGTAGTATCCCCCCTGCACAAGGTTCGAGGAAGTGCCTTGATTTTTTTTTTTTGATCCTATATTAGGTGGGCAGACCTGCCTATGTTTTTTGCATGGGTTTGCACATGTTTTCTCGCATAATGGTTTTCTACCCATGGTATTTTGTAGATCCGGTCCAGGGAACCACAATTATGTTCTAAGCCAGGGTTAATCGATTGAGGTTTATGTATTCTTCAGAATGTATATATATGTTGTAACATTGAGATGAATATAATGAAAAATCAATTTGGTAGTCCTAGTTTTGGGATTCAGGGGAAATTATTAGTGTATATTTACTATTGTTTCTTTTCTATTTTAAGAATTTATTTTCAAATAATTTTTGTATACGATTAAAACCTACAGTCTAGGAATTTCTTATGCACTGCCAAGTTAGGATTTGGACAATTGATAAATCTCTCATAGGCCGTTTCAAATTTTTTTATTCTTCAGTAGGTTGGATTTTTAGTGAAGACTGCCTTAAGTGACCATAATAATTGAAAATTTCTTTGCAAGTGATTCACAATTGTTGACCCTTTAAAAAAAAAAAATTCATGGGAAGCGTTGGCGCTAGAATCAACACTTGGAATGCATCAAGCGCCTGACCAGACACATCCTAAACTCTAAGGAAATTTAATGATTTGTTTTATGAGATTGATAGGTGGTTTAAACTCTTATTCACTGAAAATAGATTTCAGTCCAATCCACATTTCTACTAATGAGGGTATTGGATCATGATGTGGTAGCAAAGAGTGAGTTTGTAGCCTATGAGGAGAAGAAAAAGTAAAATGAGAGAAGAAACAGAAGGTCTGCAAAGAAAAAATCTACTGAATTTGGTATAAATTAACACAAGTAGCAATTTAACAATATTTCATCAAGAGAAAGCTATTTCTAGTATTACAATATTCTCACTGAAATATTATAAAAGATAACAGTCATGAGTGATGTTCTTTCAACTGTTATTATATATATTTTACTAAGAAGGCTCACTATGTGAGACTAACAAAAATTGATGAAACACATGAACATGTCAAGAAAATAATAAAAACTCATAACAACATGAGGAATTGAAAACTGTTAAACACCATGTTAAACACACACATGGTGTATGAGAAAGATAAACACACACACAACAAGAGACTCAACACACAATGAAGGATAAGTGTGCAGCTCTCTTATTTTTCCATTATATTTGATGTACATTTATAGTACATTGGTGTGACTCTTGGTTTCACATTCCAAGGTCACTTGGAATCCATTGTGACTTTTTTCATTCCACACCTACCCATGGAGGATTAGGTGTTCCAAAATTCCCCCCCTTAATCCGAAGGGGTATGTGTGAGTCCAAGAAGAGAGTTGTAATAAAAATCTGCAAAGTATACATGGCAGCACTTGGGCTGAATCAAATCTCTGAAATGTTGGAAAAAAGAGGTGGTTTAAGGATAACCACCAACACTGGAACGTAATACTTGTTGCAGTTCTTGGAACTCTTCCAAAACTAGCAAGAAGATGAAAGCTTCTACTAGAGGAATTGTCCCTCATAAAAAAAGGGAGACCTTCAACCTAAAATAAGGGAGGTCTACTACCTGTGATGGTTTAAGGATGACCAAAAACTTTGGAATGCTTGAAGAATTTCCTGGAACTCAACCAAAGCTGGCAAGAAGCTGAAGGTTTCTGTTAGAGGAAGTGTCCCTCATATATGAAAGGGAGACCTTCAACCTAAAAGAAGGGAGGTCTACAACCTGTGATGGTTTAAGGTTGTCCACCAACCAAATATGATGGCTTAAGGTTGTCCACCAACTAAAGGCATGCTCATGGGCATCCGTGTCTTTGGCTACATCTCTGAATCTGGAATGACAAATTGTGGCTCAGGCTTGCTTGAATTGCTGTGTCTTTGGCTACAACTCTGAGCATGAAATGAGAGATTCTGGCTCAGGCTCACTCGATCTGACGTCGAAGCTTGTACATGACCACCATTTTCCCCCCTGTCAGGGACAAGGTGAGATGATAGCGAAAACTCAACTACAAGTTTGTTCAATGTGATAGCATCATTTTTCACCCTCATGTGATTCATGATTGTCTTTTTGGCCTTGGGCACCCATTCCCATAGACTTGGATAAAAGTTCATAAAAAATAGTGTTCCAAATCCCATACGCAGGTATGCCCAGGATTTTCCACGTGTATACGCGAGTCCAGAGATACTTTTCTGCGTATGCAATTAAAATCATTAAAAAATATATAAAATTCCCTATTTTCGAGGCTAGGTTGATGGTTATTTCATTAGTTCAACCACCCCAGCCCGTGGCCAACTGTTTCCAACTGATTGAAACTACTTTGAGGGAGTATAAAATCCCCTCATGTGCATGGCCTAAGGGAGAGGGAGAAATTATAGATATTATACTCTGTTGGAGCCCCAATTCAAGTCTGATTTCCTGTGCCTCCTGCACTTCCTAGATTTTTACAGGAAACCCTTGTTTCTTGAAGATGTTCATCAGTTTATATGTCATCTCGTGTGAACAAGTCTTGAAAGTATATTAGCGAGGCAGGGGTGGGACAGATCCGGACGACGGTCTGTTTGAAGATCGTGGAAGGATTCAGGTGATCTCTCCACCTTACTATCATTGTACATGCTGTTTGTAATGAAGAAGAACCATCTTGTTCCTAAATTCACGTGTTAATATATGCTTGCATATGTGAAAAGATTATTAATTAAGCATTTATTATTTTTTATATGATGTTTCACATGGATTACACTGACATTTAGGATAAATATATGATGTACAACTAGATTTCCATGCACGTGTCTTCTTGGTTTTCAGGTTAAGGAGGAAGAAGGGTTGCAGGGGGTTTGGACCCCGTGGGATCTACATCAAACGTAGGATCTACGAGTGAGTTCTACAATTGATGTTATCTATTTTCTAGCATACAATTGTGGTTGTGTGAGTCCTTCTTGAATAGCATACCCTGATCTGTGGAGGTTTTGACCCAACGACCTCTAGGGAGTTATTTCCCGAAACAGAATTGGCGACTCCATTGGGGATCGCATTCTTGTGATTCCCCTGTTGGGTGGTGTTGTGGCTAGCAACAACCCCCCTTATTATTTAATATTAGTAATAATACTAAATAAGTGGGGACCCTTAGTCAAAAAATCAAAAAAATTAATTAGTATTTATTTCCTTTCTCAAATAAAACTTACTATCATAACTTAGGGAAATTCCTTTGAAAATATTTAAAATAAACCCGAGTTTATGATAGATCAAAACATAATATTTCTTTGAAGAAAAATACCGCATCCATCGCAAAAAGTGGATATTCTTTGTAAAAAGCAGAATCTTTTAAAATTGCGATTCCGCGATATTGCGATAGCGCGATCCCAAAGAACTATACATTAAAGTACTGATCGCAAACCGCATATCGCAGAAAATTTGTTTAATAAGTTATATTTTGTGAAATTGTGATTTCACGATTTTGCAATATTGCGATTTTGCGATATTACACAGCCAATCGCAGATCGCATTATCGCAGATTCTTCTAGCGCATTGTCCAAAGTAAATCTTTTCATAAATAAATATCCGTTATGCGCTTTGATATAAAAATTAATGAATGGATTGATAATCATTGATGGAAAGGATTTTGTTTTGATTGAAAGGTCGTTTCACATTTAAAATAATATTTTTCATCTGCCTTCAACATTTAAAACTATCCCGTCACCTTTCTGATATCATTACTCTCACTTAATTCATAACACCGCAGGCGCAAAGGAGCAGAAGACTATACAAAGCATTCACAGAGAATTATGGGTAAGAAAGAGAAATTTCCGAGTGCTGAAAACAAAGAGATGGATTCCTTATACGCAGACACTGCTTGCAACAAGGACGTCGGTATCACCACTTGGGAGGGGGCATAATTTGCTCGAAAAAGAAAATCCCAGGGTAATGGAAGTCGCGGCTACTACAGGATCAAGTAATTCCTCTGAAGTGTCTCTTACATAATTGGCTTGTTCATTTATGCACAAAATAGCAGCAAGACCGAGAATTCTTCTGTATACAGATATGGTAAAATGGGTGCTGGATAACACCGATATTTCAGACAGGCAATTTAGAACTCCAGGACAAGAAATTATCGGGTCATTCACTACAGAAGATTTGAGGCTTATGTATGATTTACCAGAACCTCAGGCAACTTACAACAAACAATTTATGGAGAAATTCGCCAGAGAAAATACAAATTTGGCGGAATGCACCAAGGAATGGACCAAGAGAGAGGAACCATTGAAGAAAAACAAACACGGTATGTACAGTACTGGTTCGCTCACCTCTCCATATTGTTTTGTTGCTGCTATGTTATGCAGGTTTTTTGGAAAGCCTGACATAAATATGGTCTTGCTTGAATGGCTCCCTTTGTTAAATGCTGTTGTTAATGCCACAATTGTAGATTGGGCCAAAATCTTTTATGATAATTTAGCCACTGCCATTTTCAATTATCGGTCCAAACGGACTGTTTCCCAGAGGATTTATCCTCCTTTTTATCTATCTGCCTATGTTATGGATTCAATTTGTTTTATTTCTAAGTTCCCTTTGATGGGTTGGCAATGGAAAATTCACGATCCCTTGCCTATTCATGTCTATCACAAAGAGTTGTGGGAATCAAATTTTGTCCCTCATTTTTACAAAATTTTCCATGGCATAATGCTGCCTCTGCACAGAATATTGTATAATAAGGATGCTCCAAGGTTATCCCCGGAAGAAGAAGTTGACATTCTCCCTGTCGCAATATGGTTTGGGGAAGAGTTGTTTACTTATGTAAGGGTTTTTGCAAGCTCTGCTTCCCCCCATGTTTTACCCCTGTATGTTCCGGATAAACTTGTAGCTCGGGAGATTGCTTATCAAACCTGTGGTGAAGGAGGTTTGACAAAGGAATTCAAGGAGAAGAAGAAGGGCATTTATGAAGGTGTGCCATAAGCAGTCTATGGAGCTAGTTTTTATTTGTTTGATGTTGGTCCCGCATTCAAAGAGGTAAGCAATATTACATGCTTACAACTGTTCAAATTTTCGAGAAGGTTATTTGATCCAATTGATGTTGTTAAAAATTTCACCACTGCAATCAAAGTAAGAATGTTTTCTGGGAAAGAAGATCCTTTTGATGATATGTTCTTAGGAAAATGTTCATTTAAAGAAATTTTTCATTTAGCTCAAACACAGTTATCCCCAGAATATTTTCAGGAATTTAAAGTTTACAGAGAGAGAATACTAACTACTATCCCTTTGGAAAATTTACGCTTGGAACCCGCAAGGGAACCAACTCCTAGTGTCAGTCTTAGTGGCAGCTCAGATACGGAAAAGTCTAAGTCAAAGTCTGAAAAAGAGACTTCTTAGTGTTCTAAAAAGATTGATAATGATGAAAGCTCAGTGAAAGATACAGCCCAATCAAAAGAGATTTCACAACAACAGAATTTTACCACTCCGCAGTTGAATCTTCCACCTCTCAATGTATAGCAACCGACAGTCAGGACTGAATTGGACAAAGAATGGGAAACTTTTAATCAATTTCTTAATGTGGAAGGACAGAATCTACAGACCCCTGTACAAACAACAAAAGTTTTGAGCATGGGAATAAGTGGCAACGTCACAGAAACTGAGCAGATACCTATCACTCCCTCTTCTGAAATTGTACTCAATATAGAGGACATTCCTCCTCTAGATGTATTCTACAGCCCGCAATATAAAGCAGTAGTGAGGAAGCAGAGGAAAAAGAGAAAGTTAGAGAGCTCAATTTCTACTGAGGTAGAACAATTATATATCTTATGGAAGGATCCTACTAGGAGGGTTTTGTGGTGTGAAAACCTTCTCTTTGGTAGGCTGCAATCTCTAGGAGTCTACCTCAAGCTAGTCGCAGGCTTTATCATGCCAATCAGAGGGTCAAAATGATGATCATAATCTTTGGTTAACCACAGACCCCTCTTCATGACAATTGGTTGGTATTCAAGTTTGTTTATGGGTTGGATTAAGCACTAGGAGGACAGTGACTTCAAGAGAAGCCGCAGGAGTAGGATGTTGTGGATGTGTTTACAAGGGTTGTATGTCACAAGCCCTAACCTGAAGCAGCCAGGGCTAATATAGGCTAATACAGAGATGGCATATCCTCCTCAGCTGTATTAGTGCCTCAGTATTTCTATTATGGTTGAGTCATCTATTGATCTAAGGGATGTGCCTCTGGATGTTCTATTGACAAGTCAATCTTAACTCTTTGTTGTACTCTCTATATCTCTTTATTGAACATTTGATTATAATAATAAGAAGAATTGATCAAGGGTTTTCCCCATTATGTGGCTTCTCCCTGGCTTGAGCCATATTCTCGTGTTCTTCTGTCTTGGCTTGTCTTCAGCATTTATCATTTATGTTCTTTCGTTAGATACTGTCAAAATGATGATCATAATCTTTGGTTAACTTCAGTTTTGATTGTGCTGCTTTATGTACTGAGTTCCCTAGGCTGGAGGCCGCATCTACTAAAGGAATGTTCGGGCTTGTATAAATTTTGTTCTGGGCTCCTTTTACCTCCTACTTTAGATCTGAGCTATCATGGAAGATGACTGCAGATATTAGGAGGGTTTTGTGGTGTGAAAACCTTCTCCTTGGTAGGCCACAATCTCTAGGAGTCTACCTCAAGCTAGTCGCAGGCTTTATCATGCCAATCAGAGGGTCAAAATGATGATCATAATCTTTGGTTAACTGCATATCCTTCTTCATGATAGTTGGATGGTATTCTAGTTTGTTTATGGGTTGGATTAAGCACTAGGAGGAGGACATAGTGACTTCAAGAGAAGTTGCATCAATAGGATGTTGTAGATGTGTCTACAAGGGCTGTATGTCAGAAGCCCTAACCTGGAGCAACCAGGGCTAATACAGAGATAGCATATCCTCCTCAGTTGTATTACTGCCTCAGTATTTCTATTATGATTGAGTCATCTATTGATCTAAGGGATGTGCCTCTGGATGTTCTATTGACGACTCTTTATTGTACTCTCTCTCTCTATGGGCTCCTTTTACCTCCTACTTCAGATCCGAGCTATCATGGAAGATGACTGCAAATATTAGGAGGGTTTTGTGGTGTGAAAACCTTCTCTTTGGTAGGCTGCAATCTCTAGGAGTTTACCTCAAGCTAGTCACAGGCTTTATCATGCCAATCAGAGGGTCAAAATGATGATCATAATCTTTGGTTAACCTCAGACCCCTCTTCATGACAATTGGTTGGTATTCAAGTTTGTTTATGGGTTGGATTAAGCACTAGGAGGACAGTGACTTCAAGAGAAGCCGTAGCAGTAGGATGTTGTGGATGTGTTTACAAGGGTTGTATGTCACAAGCCCTAACCTGGAGCAGCCAGGGCTAATACAGGCTAATACAGAGATGGCATATCCTCCTTAACTGTATTAGTGCCTCAGTATTTCTATTATGGTTGAGTCATATATTGATCTAAGGGATGTGCCTCTGGATGTTCTATTGACAAGTCAATCTTGACTCTTTATTTTACTCTCTATATCTCTTTATTGAACATTTGATTATAATAATAAGAAGATTTGATCAAGGGTTTTCCCCATTATGGGGTTTTTCCCTGGCTTGAGACATATTCTCGTGTTCTTCTGTCTTGGCTTATCTTCAGCATTTATCATTTATGTTCTTTCGTTAGATACTGTCATAAAATGTTTAATGTGATTGCTAATGGTTTAATAGGCATATGGTTTAATGGAATAACTAACCTAAGAAAACAACATGTTAACCCAAAATAAACACCTCTTTTGAGTTTAGTGCCACATGCCTTTGTTTCCTGCTATACCAGGAAATATTTGCAGAGTCACAGACCCAACACTGAATTTAGCTCCTGAAGTACTCTTCCTTTCCGATGGACTCCTTTCCCAATTTACATCAATGAAGTCTTGGAGCTTCACACCATCTGCCCTCTTATACCATAACCCATAATCATTTGTGCCTCTGAGGTATCTGAGCACATGCTTTGCAGCTTTCCAGTGAAGCTTGGCAGTCTTCACCATTAACTGACTCAGTTGATTAATTGTGTAACATATGTTGAGCCTTGCATTCACCAGATACATCTTGGAGCTTCACACCATCTGCCCTCTTGTACCATAACCCATAATCATTTTTGCCTCTGAGGTATCTGAGCAGATGCTTTGCATCTTTCCAGTGAAGCTTAGTAGTCTTAACCATAAACTGACTTAGTTGATTAATTGTGTAACATATGTCGAGCCTTGCGTTCACCAGATACATCATGGACCCCACCAGTTGTCTGTAAATGGTAGCATCTACTGCATCTCTAGAAGAAGCATCCTCCTTCCTCCAGTTAGTAGCTAGAGGAATGTCCATAGGCTTGCAATCCTGCATATGAAATCTCTCAAGTATTTTAGAGAAATACTTCCCCTGACTCACAAACAACTCTCCATCTCCCTGCCATACCTCCAACCCAAGGAAGTAATGCATCAAGCCCATGTCCTTCACCTTGAATTCTCTTACAAGGTCCTCTTTGCAAGAGTGGATCAACTGCTCATCTCCTATAAGTATCCAAGTCATCAAAATACAATACCAAGATAAGAAACTTTCCATCTACCACAATGTGATAGAGATTGGCATCTACTTCACTTTTGGTGAAGCTCGATCCACTGAGATATGTGCCAATTTGAGTGTACCATGCTCGGAGCACCTGTTTGAAAACATAAATATCTCTCCTAAGTCTACACACATGTCTATCTATCATATGTCTCAAACCCATCCAGTTTATCTATGTAAATCTCTTCCTCAACCACTCCATTAAGGAAGGCAATCTTCACATCCATCTGGTGGATCTACCACCCCATCTATGCAGCTAATGCTAGAATGGTTCTGATTGATGAATATCTTAACACAGGGGTAAATTTTTCCTCATAGTCAACTCCCTCTACCTATGAGAAGCCTTTGGCCACAAATCTGGCCTTGTACTTCTCAATACTCCCATCAGCTGCATGCTTCACTTTGTAAATCCATCTGGAACCAACCACTAAGTAACTTGTTCTCTAGTCTCGACACCACCTCCCGTACATTGTTCTTCATGATGGAGTCATACTCCACCATGGCATCAAGCCACACTAGTTGAGAAACAACTTCCTCAAATGAGGATGGCTCTAACTCAATGACTTGTGTCATGAGAGCCATATAACCAATGTGTATGTTTGGTAACCTCCCATGTCTACGCAAGGACGTAGGAGCTCCCACATGCTCCCTAGCATCTTGCACCAACCTATCAGCCTCATTGGTTCTCTTCCTCCTCTCCTTGAAAGATTTTAGTTGAGTGGGTGCCTCCACTCGACCTCCTCTCAACTCCTCCATATGTGGTTGCTCCACGACATCCTGAAGCTTTGTCTAAGGCTCCTCCTTTCGAGCTAGAAGCTCCTCCGCTAGTGGAATACTCGGCTCTCTCTCTAGAGAGCATCTCATAGCCTTTGCCTCATCAAATATGACATCTCTCCTCACCATTATCATCTTAAGTGAGGACAAATACACTCGGTAATTATGTGGTGTCTCTGTGTATCCTACAAAGACACTCATCTCAGTTGTAGGCTCCAATTTCTTCTTTCTATCCTTGGAGACATGACAATACACAGTAGCTCCAAAAATTCGAAAATGGGATACATCTGGATTTCTCCCAAAGAAAGCTTCTTTGAGTGTGATCATGCCAAATATTTTGTGATGGCTCTTGTTCTGAAAATAAACTGTGGTGTTGCACGTGTCTGCCCATAGATGTAATGGCAACCCTTGATCATGTAACATAGTTCATGTTGCTCCCACTATGCTTCTGTTTTTCCTTTCAACCACCGCATTTTTTTGTGAGTTATGAGGTGTTATCAATTCTCTTTTAATACCCCCCTTGGCAAAAAATTCCTTGAAATCGTTAGATACAAATTCTCCTTCATTGTCACTTCTCAAGGCTTCTAATTTCTGACCAGATTATTTTTCAACCAATGCTTTCAATTGAAAAAATTTGGAAAAAAGCCTACATCCTTTTTCATCATGAAGAAGAGCCAGCATTTTTGAGAAAAGTCATCAACAAAAATCACATAGTACATGAGTTTCGTTGTAGAGGCTGTAGAAAATGGTTCGCATACATCAGAGTGGACTCACTCCAATATTTCTCCAGCTCTTCTATCTTGGCCCTGGTAGGTGGATTTGACATATTTCCCTAGTGTGCATCCCTTGCAAACATCATGCTAGTCAAGGGTGCATTTCGGGAGACCGATGGTAATTTGCTGCATGATTTTTAAGGCCCCATGGTGTAAGTGTCCCATGCAACTATGAAAGAGTTCTCCAACATCTCGACTCTGCACATCTTCTGTTTTGCTACTCAGTGCAGCGCAAGAATCCACCTCAAATTTGTAGAGATTTTTCACTCTAACTCCAATATGTTTCACTTTCCCTGTAGCTACATGCTTCAGAAAAGATTTGCCCTTGTTAAACACAATATCATAACCTTTGTCTTCCAACACAGCTACAAAAATCAAATTCTTCTTCAACGCAGGTACATACATAACATCTTTCAGATGAAGATAGGAGTGTGACTCCCTCTTAAAGGTGACAGTACCAATTCCTTTGGTACTATACCTCCCATCATCTTCAAGTTTTATGTGCATCTATAGATCCTTCTCCTCTAGGCTACAGAAGAATTCTTTTCATCATGAATGGAACTAGGTACTGTAGGTTTTAACCCTGTACAGAAATTTTCTACAAACGAATTCTTAAAAACTGAAATAAACAATAGCAAGAGCATAAAACATAAAACAGAGATACACAGAGATTTTTCCCCTGGATCCCAAATCGGGAATACCAGTTTGATTTTTCATTATGTTCCTTTTAGTGTTACAAAACACATATATATACATGTCAAAGCATTCATTAACCCCAATCCATTAACCCTAGATTAGAAAATAACCGTAGTTTCCTTGACTAGATCTACAAAATACCAAAGGCCGAAAACCATCATGCCCCAAAACCATGTGCAAACCCATCCACAAAACCAAAGGCGGGTCGTCTCGCCTAAATAGGGTCCCAAAAGCTTCAGGATGTTGTGGAGCAACCACATATGGAGGAGCTGAGAGGAGGTCGAGTGGAGGCACCCACTCAACTAAAATATTTCAAGGAGAGGAGGAAGAGAACCAACGAGGCTGATAGGTTGGTGCAAGATGCTAGGGAGCATGTGGGAGCTCCTACGTCCTTTTGCATACATGGGAGGTTACCAGACATATACATTGGTTATATGGCTCTCATGACACAAGTCATTGAGTCAGAGCCATCCTCATTTGAGGAAGTTCTTTCTCAACTAGTGTGGCTTTATGCCATGGTGGAGTATGACTCCATCATGAAGAACAATGTACGGGAGGTGGTGTCGAGAATAGAGAACAAGTTACTTAGTGGTTGGTTCCAGATGGATTTACAAAGTGAAGCATGCAGCTGATGGGAGTATTGAGAAGTACAAGGCCAGATTTGTGGCCAAAGGCTTCTCATAGGTAGAGGGAGTTGACTATGAGGAAAATTTTACCCCTGTGTTAAGATATTCATCAATCAGAACCATTCTAGCATTAGTTGCATAGATGGGGTGGTAGATCCACCAGATGGATGTGAAGATTTCCTTCCTCAATGGAGTGGTTGAGGAAGAGATTTACATAGAGCAACTGGAGGGGTTTGAGACATATGATAGATAGACATGTGTGTAGACTCAGGAGAGCTATTTATGTTTTCAAACAGGCACTCCGAGCATGGTACACTCGGATTGGCACATATCTCAGTGGATCGAGCTTCACCAAAAGTGAAGTAGATGCCAATCTCTATCACATTGTGGTAGATGGAAAGTTTCTTATCTTGTTATTGTATTTTGATGACTTGGATACTTATAGGAGATGAGAAGTTGATCCACTCTTGCAAAGAGGACCTTGCAAGAGAATTCAAGGTGAAGGACATGGGCTTGATGCATTACTTCCTTGGGTTGGAGGTATGGCAGGGAGATGGAGAGTTGTTTGTGAGTCAGGGGAAGTATTTCTCTAAGATACTTGAGAGATTTCATATGCAGGATTGCAAGCCTATGGAAACTCCTCTAGCTACTAACTGGAGGAAGGAGGATGCTTCTTCTGGAGAGGCAGTAGATGCTACCATTTACAGACAACTGGTGGGGTCCATGATGTATCTAGTGAACGCAAGGCTCAACATATGTTACGTAATTAATCAACTGAGTCAGTTTATGGTGAAGACTACTAAGCTTCACTGGAAAGCTGCAAAGCATGTGCTCAGATACCTTAGAGGCACAAATGATTATGGGTTATGGTAAAAGAGGGAAGATGGTATGAAGCTCCAAGATGTATCTGGTGAACGCAAGGCTCAACATATGTTACACAATTAATCAACTGAGTCAGTTAATGGTGAAGACTACCAAGCTTCACTGGAAAGCTGCAAAGCATGTGCTCAGATACCTTAGAGGCACAAATGATTATGGGTTATGGTACAAGAGGGCAGATGGTGTGAAGCTCCAAGACTTCATTGATGCAAATTGGGCAAGGAGACCATCAGACAGGAAGAGTACTTCAGGAGCTAAATTCAGTGTTGGGTCTGTGACTCTGCAAATATTTCCTGGTATAGCAGGAAACAAAGGCATGTGGCACTCAACTCAACAGAGGTGTTAATTTTGGGTTAACATGTTGTTTTCTTAGGTTAGTTATTCCATTCAACCATATGCCTATTAAACCATTAGCAATCACATTAAACATTTTATGACAGTATCTAACGAAAGAACATAAATGATAAATGCTGAAGACAAGCCAAGACAGAAGAAAACGAGAATATGGCTCAAGCCAGGGAAAAACCCCATAATGGGGAAAACCCTTGATCAATTCTTCTTATTATTATAATCGAATGTTCAATAAAGAGATATAGAGAGTACAACAAAGGGTTAAGATTGACTTGCCAATAGAACATCCAGAGGCACATCCCTTAGATCAATAGATGACTCAACCATAATAGAAATATTGAGGCACTAATACAGCTGAGGAGGATATGCCATCTCTGTATTAGCCTGTATTAGCCTTGGCTGCTCCAGGTTAGGGCTTGTGACATACAACCCTTGTAAACACATCCACAACATCCTACTGCTGCGGCTTCTCTTGAAGTCACTGTCCTCCTAGTGCTTAATCCAACCCATAAAAAAACTTGAATACCAACCAATTGTCATGAAGAGGGGTCTATGGTTAACCAGAGATTATGATCATCATTTTGACCCTCTGATTGGCATGATAAATCCTGCGACTAGCTTGAGGTAGACTCCTAGAGATTGCAGCCTACCAAAGAGAAGGTTTTCACACCACAAAACCCTCCTAATATTTTCATTCATCTTCCATGATAGCTCGAATCTGAAGTAGGAGGTAAAAGGAGCCCATAGAGAGAGAGAGTACAATAAAGAGTCAATATTGACTTTTCAATAGAACATCCAGAGGCACATCCCTTAGATCAATAGATGACTCAATCATAATAGAAATATTGAGGTAGTAATACAGCTGAGGAGGATATGCCATCTCTGTATTAGCGCTGGTTGCTCCAGGTTAGGGCTTCTGACATACAGTACTTGTAGACACATCTACAACATCCTACTACTGCGGCTTCTCTTGAAGTCACTCTGTCCTCCTCCTAGTGCTTACTCCAACCCATAAAAAAACTGGAATACCATCCAACTGTCATGAAGAAGGATCTGCAGTTAACCAGAGATTATGATCATCATTTTGACCCTCTGATTGGCATGATAAAGCCTACGACTAGCTTGAGGTAGACTCCTAGAGATTGCGGCCTACCAAAGAGAAGGTTTTCACACCACAAAACCCTCCTAATATCTGCAGTCATCTTCCATGATAGCTCAGATCTAAAGTAGGAGGTAAAAGGAGCCCAGAAAAAAATGTATACAAGCCCAAACATTCCTTTAGTAGATGCGACCTCCAGCGTAGGGAACTCAGCACATAAAGCAGCACAATCAAAACTCCAGTTAACCAGAGATTATGATCATAATTTTGACAGTATCTAATGAAAGAACATAAATGATAAATGCTGAAAACAAGCCAAGACAGAAGAACACGAGAATATGGCTCAAGCCAGGGAAAAACACCATAATGGGGAAAACCCTTGATCAATTCTTCTTATTATTATAATCAAATGTTCAATAAAGAGATATAGAGAGTACAATAAAGAGTCAAGATTGACTTGTCAATAGAACATCTAGAGGCACATCCCTTAGATCAATAGATGACTCAACCATAATAGAAATATTGAAGCACTAATACAGCTGAGGAGGATATGCCATCTCTGTATTAGCCTGTATTAGCCCTGGCTACTCCAGGTTAGGGCTTGTGACATACAACCCTTGTAAACACATCCACAACATCCTACTGCTGCAGCTTCTCTTGAAGTCACTGTCCTCCTAGTGCTTAATCCAACCCATAAACAAACTTGAATACCAACCAATTTTCATGAAGAGGGGTTTGTGGTTAACCAGAGATTATGATCATCATTTTGACCCTCTGATTGGCATGATAAGCCTGCAACTAGATTGAGGTAGACTCCTAGATATTACAGCCTACCAAAGAGAAGGTTTTCACACCACAAAACCCTCCTACCCACTCCTCCACTCCAGACTACTTTTACCACTCCGCAGTTGAATCTTCCACCTCTCAATGTACAGCAACCGACAGTCAGGACTGAATTGGACAAAGAATGGGAAACTTTTAATCAATTGCTTAATGTGGAAAGACAGAATATACAGACCCCTGTACAGACAACAAAATTTTTGAGCACGGGAATAAGTGGCAACGTCACAGAAATTGAGCATATACCTATCACTCCCTCTTCTAAAATTGTACTCAATATAGAGGACATTCCTCCTCTAGATGTATTCTACAGCCCGCAGTATAAAGTAGTAGTGAGGAAGCAGAGGAAAAAGAGAAAGTTAGAGAGCTCAATTTCTACTGAGGCAGAACAATTAGATGTCTTATGGAAGGATCCTACTATGGATCCAACTGATAATCTTACCAAGTTATCTCAAATTACAGGAGCTTATGCCTCTGCAACTATTGAAAAAGCATCCGAGGTAAGGCTATTATTAAATTAAAAATAAGATCAGATAGAAGTTCTTCAACAACAATTGCAACAAGCTCATGCCAACAATGAAGCACAAATAAAACTTGAAAAGTTACAGCAAGAGCTTCAAGAGATGCAAATTGGATATCAGAAAAGTTTGGCAGATAAAGAGAAACAAATACATTTTATTCAAGAGGAGCACAAAGATGACCCTAAGCTTCCAGACTTTATTTCAGAATTTGTTTCTTTGAACAAACAACTACTGCAACAGCAAGACATATTATGCCAGAAAATCTCGCAATACAACTCTTTTTGTCAAGAAAGTGAAAAAATCACTAATCATGTCATAGAATTACGACATGATTATGATTTAATTAATGAAAGAGTTACTAATTATATGGCATGACAAAAGAGAGAGGAAGGAAGAAGAGAAGGAGCACCGATCATCAATGATAGTCATAAAGAACTGCTCTTCAACAATTGAGATGTACAGATCAGAAAGGCAGAAAAAGCAGCAGAGGAAGCAGCTACAGCAGCAGGAAATATTACTGATTGTGTAAATGAAAATTTTCACGAAGTTAATTTGATTTCAGAAATTATTCTGGGACACCTTCCGCAAGCACATCAATTACAAATAGAATGGAGGCAAAAGGCTGATGAAAAGGAAAAGTCAATTCAAGAACTGACAAAATTAAATTGGGATTCTTACTGGACATATCTAGTAAAACCCCACAGTCAATGCAGTGCACTTAATTGCATCATTAATTCTGCTGAGAAGATTGCTCCTACACTTGCCGATTCTGTCTTTTCGAGGCAGTTGAAATCTGAAGTCGGCCAGCCACCTCTTCTCAAAACAATGCTGGATGCTTGCAAGATCAAAGATCAAATTCATAAAGTAGGTAGTTCATAGTCTTTATTTTTTAGATTTAGTTTTAGTTTTACTGTATTTTTGCCTAGAAAAAGGACGGTCATTTAAACCGAATCCTAAATTTTTGTAATAAACTATTTTTAGATTTTAGCCATTAGTATTTAAACCCTTCTCATGCATTTAGAGAAGGGTCCTAAAATTTTTCAAAAACTTATCCTCAGAACATGCACTTCTGCACCCTAAGAGGAGGATTTGATAAATGAATGGAACGAGATTTATTGATATCTGTGTCTAATATCTGTTACTGATGTTTCATTTCTGTACTCTTCATAGATGTTGGATTAAGAAAGAGATAAATCATTATTGCTTCTAGCTCATGAGTAGAACCAGTTATAAATGGTACTTTTATCTCTTAACTGTTTTTGTTTCTATGTTAAAAGTGATATTTATGTTCAGTTGTTTATATGTTAATGTTTGAATATTTGAGTTATCATTTGGCATTTTTGTACGGTGATAATTATTTATTTGTGCTTGATATATGGATAGCTTAATATGCGATATGTTTTCCATAACTGTTCCATCTAACTTTTTATGTGAAATATTTTATCTTTATTGAATTCTCTTCTCATAATAATTGAATGATTTTTATTATCAATTGTTATCTGAAATCCTTTTGGATTTCATATATTGAAAGATTGCATCCCAGGTTAGTTTAGAGTTAGATATTTCTTAGAATACAGTTTGCATATGAATAGATTAGAAATAGATTAAAAGCATTTACTTAGGAATTTTAGAAAAGAAATATCAAATCTCAAACACACACACACACATATTGGGAAACTGGTCCCATTATCCCCAGTCGGACCCACTACATCAAACGGAAAAGGAGCTGCTAACCAAGGTCCGGACCAGGTGGTTATCCCCCTTGTTGTAGACCTGATTTTCGGGGCTTCAACATATTTGGCGCTAGAAGGAGGGCATACAACTACGAATGGCTAGTGAAGCTAAATCTAAATACGATTCTGAGAGTAAATCGCCCTCACCATCTTCCCCGAATTCTCCATCATACTCAGAAATTTCAAATCTAGAACTAGAAGTCGAAAGAAGAACAGACACTTCCACAAACCCTGACTTTTCAGAAGAATCTTCTATTGAACCTCCTGAATTCAAATCTTTGATTCATAAAATTCAGCGATTTTCAATATCACCTCAAAGGTCTAATAAATCTCAAGGCAGTGTGACTTCACAATATAATCCTGCTCATCCTCTCACTAGATTACAGAGTGAAAAGCTTGGCATTCAGCCAACTGAGTTACCTCTACCTACAAGAAAAAGAGCTAGGAAATCACCCAAAGGGTCTGATATTGTGACTCTTTCATCATCATCATCATCCATCTCAAACACTTCATCACAAAGTCAACCACCCACTCCTCCACTCCAGACTACTGTCCATCAGTCCACTCAATCTTCCACATCTCCTTCTCAAATCATAATATCTTCATCTTCACAGTCACAAATTTCATCTTCTACACTTTCATCTATTAGTAGTTCAGTGATGGCCCAAATGCCGTGGAATAATCCAGGGGTAGTCTTAATGCCTGCACCCTTGAGTCAAATACTGGCCCATCCTGAAAAATGGTTGCCTAAGTTTAATCCTGAAGCAGGCATGCTAGCAGAAGAACATATCAACAACTTTATGTTATCCATAAATCTCAATGGAGTTGTTAATGAAGATGTTGTTGTTTGACTTTTTCCTTATACCCTACAAGGAGCAACTGGATCATGGTATTTCTCATTACCATCTGGATCTATTACTAGTTGGGATATCTTTCAAGATCAATTTTTGACTAAATTTGGTGATGCCAGGTCTACAACAACATTGATCAATGATTTGTCTAATCTTAGAGCTGATTCAAAAGAACCTGTCAAGGATTTCAATTCTCATTTCAATAAATTGTTAAACAAAATTCCTACTGCCTCCAAGCCTAGCGAAGAAGTGCAAAGTGAATGGTACATTTCTGCTTTTCCATCAAACATAGCAATATTTTTTGATAGGGCTAATAAAAAAACTTTAGCAGACAATATGAAGGAAGCAATAGCAGTAGAGAAACGAATCATTGCTTTAGAAAAGAAAAGTGCAATAGAAGAATGGAAATCCAAGAAGGTCACTTTTAAGGAAGATCCCAAGAAAAAACAACCAAAAGATCCATTTGATTTAGAAGGATTGCAGAAAGTTTTGAAAACCATGTCCAATGAAATGGTTGATATCAAGAAACAAGTGGCAGAAACATCTTCTAAAAAGTCTTTCAAGCCTTTTAGAAGAAATCCTTCAACTGATTCAAAACCACCAAATGCTATTACGAATGCTAAATCAGAAGAAGAAGAAGAAGAGACTGTTACTGAAGAAACTACTGAAGAAGAAGAGGTGGTAGAAGTACAAGGCATGTGGGATTTCATCCTCCCAGATGAGGAAGATCAAGAAGCATCCCCGGTTAGTACTAGAAGTAGAAATCAACTTGATCCTCCTCAATCTACTCCTAAACCAAAGAGCGCAAGCTCATTGGCTAAGGATAAATTTGCACCCAAGAAAAAGACATCCAAAGCAATTCAAACTAGCCCAGTCTAGACAAATTCATCAATTCCATCAAGAACACTAATTGTTCCTGATGAAATGGAATATAACATTATAGAAGATATGAAGAAGACTAGGGCTAACATCACTTTTTATGAATTGAGCAAGTTAAAACACCAGCAACAAGTACTTCTGAAAGAATTACATGTTGTACCAGAAAAACCTTTGCCCGATCCTGTAATTTTTCAAGCTTCTAATGACATGGGAAGACCTCCAACTAATTCGATCAGTAAAGTTGACCTAGAAAATATCGCTTTAATTGGAGGAAGGTCGAGATCTCATACTCCTCCATTTCTTCTTACTTACGAAGTTTACAATAAAAACTTGCATAACTGTTTAGTGGATTCTGGAGCTTCATCTAATATTATACCAAAATCAGTATGTGCAAAATTGAACGTTCAACCACAAAAATCTGTAGTGTGTATAGTGCAGTTAGATCGATCGCAAGTAGAAGTGATTGGCGAATTAAATCAGGTTACCATAAGGCTGTCATCAAATCCAAAGGTATGTCAAGTTATTGATATTTTAGTTGCAGATATTCCAGAATTTTATGGCTTAATTCTTAGCAGAGATTGGTCAGAAAAACTACATGGATACTTTGCAACCGATTGGTCGCACATGTGGCTTCCTTACAATGGTAAACCAAATCAGATAAAGGTTGAACGAGAAAAGCATCAGAAATACATAGTAACCGAATTGGAAGGAGAGAATGAACCAGTTGCATACAACAGTAATATTATTAGAAATTACTCAGTTGATTCTTTCTTAGGAAATTTCAATGCTCATAATTCACCTTATTTAGAACATTCTGTTTTATCTCAAATAGAAAATTTTTCTCAAACAGACAGTTCTAAATGTATTAATTTTGTAGATACTCCTGTAAATAAATCTTTATTTTGGAAATTATTTTTTGATGGTTCTAAGTCTAATGAAGGAGCAGGAGCAGGATGCGTGTTGGTTAGTCCAGAGGGAAACAAAATTATGCTAACCTGTAGACTTGAGTTTGAATGCACTAATAACACTGCAGAATACGAGGCTTTAATCCAAGGGTTATATAAAGCAATCGGATTGGATATCAAATATCTACAAGTTTTCGGAGATTCAGAAATTGTAATTAAATAGGTACGCAATACTATACATTGTTTATCAAGTCATTTAAAGCATTATCAATATTTAGTTCAAGATCTGACTGAACATTTTATAGCATTTAATATTTCACCAATTCCTAGAATCCAAAATGCTAGTGCAGACCTTCTAGCCAATGTAGCCTCCAAGCTCATTCCTGCAGAAGACTTTAGTCCTGATCGATTTTCAATTGAATTAATCTTTAGACCTTCGATTCCTGATAACGTTACCAATTGGAGAATTTTCAACGATGATCCTGATATTGTAAGTTTCCTTACATCTGAAGGATCTTGTACCAATCAGATAATCGATGAAGACCAGCATGACAAACAATTACAACATGATAGCACTAATAATGCTATTCCAAAGTCAATAGTCAAGTTAGAAGACCTCTACGATTTGAAAGACCGATTTAAAAGATCTACCAATTCAAAATTACAAAGTTCAACTTTGAATTATGAATTGGTAAATCTAGGAACTGATACCAAGCCATAGAATATCAACCTAGGCCTTGGTCTAACTCCTGAAGAAAAATTAGCATATGTTCGTCTTTTGAAACAATATAAAAGTGTCTTTGCTTGGAACTACGATGAACTCAAAACTTATGACACTTCTATCATCCAACATACTATCCCAATGATAAATGATGAGAAACATGTACAACAAAAGCTAAGAAAAATCCATCCCAATCTAGAAAATCAAATCAAATCTGAACTCAATAAGTTATTGAAAGCCAAAATTATTTTTCCTGTTCGACATTCTAAATGGGTTTCCAATATGGTGCCTGTTAGAAAGAAAAACGGAGATATTAGAATTTGCATTGTCTTTCGAAATCTTAATAAAGCCTGCCAAAAAGATAATTTTCCTTTGCCTCCCATGGAGCAAATATTACAGGCAGTTGCCCCAGTCTCTTCATCATGTCTGCCCAATGGGCAATTCTTGGGTCCCGCGGGCTGTTGATAGTTGAGATGAGTCTGGGTCCCGCGGGCTGTTGATAATTTTCCTTTGCCTCCCATGGAGAAAATATTACAGGCAGTTGAAGGATCAAAATTAATGTCTTTCTTAGATGGTTTCTCTGGCTACAACCAAGTGTTAGTTCATCTAGATGATCAATTGAAAACAACATTTAGAACCAAATGGGGCACTTATGCATATCAAAATATGCCTTTTGATTTGATAAATGCTGGTGCTACATTTCAAAGAGCCATGGACATTGCTTTCAAGGGATTAGTTAACAAATCAGTGGTAATTTATTTGGATGATATAATTGTATATTCCAAAAAACAAAGCAATCATCTTAGAGATTTGAAGCAGATATTCCAATGTTGTCAAAGGTATGGAATTTCACTTAACCCGAAAAAATCCTTTTTCGCATTAAGTGAAGGAAAAATTCTTGGATTCATAGTGTCAAAATCTGGAATTCATATTGATCCTGATAGAATCAAGGAGATTTCTAAAATATCTTTACCTCACAACAAGAAAGCTATGCAATCTTTCCTTGGCCAAATTAATTTTGTAAAGAGATTTGTACCAGATTTTTCAAGAATTGTATCTCCATTACAAGCAATGATTAAAAAGAATTCAAACTTCAAGTGGGGCCAAGATAAATATGAGGCATTCAATCTAATCAAACAAGCAATCATTAATGCTCCATCTTTAGCAACTCCAAATTTTTCCGATCCTTTTATTTTGTACACATTTGCCTCTGATAAATCTTACGCTGCGATTCTCACTCAAGAAAATCAAGACAAAGCAGAAGCTCCAATTGCTTTCTTCAGTTCTAATTTACAAGGAGCTGAGTTGAATTAATCAGATGTGGAGAAACAAGCTTATGCAGTTTTCAAAGCAATTAAGTATTTCAGACCCTTTTTACTCAAAACCCATACAAAAATCATTGTACCTTTTCCAGCGGTAAGAAATCTTTTAGTCCAAAAAGATGTGGGTGAGAAAAGAGCTAATTGGATTACTGCCTTACAAGAATATGATGTTGAGATCGAACCAGCAAATATTGTAAGAGGTCAAGGCTTTTTCAAAATACTAGTTGGAGCATCACATATTTCTGAGAAATCATCTGAAGAGATACAAACGTATGAGGTAAGCCTAAACGATGTTGAATCATTATATGCTGATATCATTTTTTATCTAAAGAATGGATATGCTCCTCCAAATCTTGATCACACCAAGAAAAGAGCTCTAAGGCTGAAGGCTAAACAATATCAGCTTGTAAATGATGTTCTTTTTAGAAAGAATTACGATTCAGTTCTTCTTAGATGTTTGGAAAAATCTGAAGCTGAAAAAGTCTTGCAGGAACTTCACGATGGGCCAGCAGGTGGGCATTATGTTGGAGATGCTACTGCACATAAAATCCTTCACGCAGGCTATTACTGGCCCACTTTATTCAAAGATTCACATAGCTATGTAAGAAAATGTCAAGTTTGTCAAACTGTAGCTGGAAGACAAAAGAAACCATCATTGCCATTACAACCAATTAACATTGAGAAGCCTTTTGATCAATGGGGATTGGACATAATAGGTGAGATCGTTCCTCACTCTTCTAAGAAACATAGGTATATCATTACCACAACTGATTATTTTACGAAATGGGTAGAAGCAGTCCCTCTCAAGACTGCTAATGCTAAGCACATCATTGAATTCATAGATCAGTTCATAATCACCAGGTTTGGTTTACCTTCTGCTTTAATGTTTGATAATGCATCATATTTTTCTGGTAATGCTATGACTGAATTTGCACTCAAGAGAGGATTCAAACTTAAGTACTCTGCCAATTATTATCCACAGGGAAATGGGTTAGCTGAATCCACAAATAAAAATTTAATCAGAATCATTAAGCGAACCATTGATCAAAATCATAAAAATTGGCATAAGTCTTTAATATATGCTTTATGGGCAGATCGAATAACACAGAAGGCTTCTATTGGCACTTCTCCCTTTAATTTAGTTTATGGGAAAGAAGTATTTCTTCCAACTCATTTAGCAATTCCTTCTTTGGCCTTAGTTCAATATATTGATGAAGTACCAACTTCGTCCTTGCAACTAAGACAGATGGAAATAATTAAGTTATAAGAACAACGAGAAAAAGCCAAAATAACTCATGCTCATCATCAAGCATTAGTAAAAGCTTCTTTTGATTCAAACATGATAACCAAAAAAGACTTTCAGGTCGGAGATCTTGTTTTAAAATTGGGACAAGGCTCATGAGGAGAAAGGAAAACATATGAAATTTCAACGAATGTGACTTGGTCCTTTTCAAATTTCAGAAATCATAGGCCCATCTACTTTTACGTTGCAGGATTTAACAGGCAAAAGAGAGTCTTTACCTGTTAATGGACAAATTCTCAAAAAATATTTTCCATAGAAGATCATTCTTCTATTTTGTATATTAGTTTTCTTTATTTTCAAAATAAAACGAGTTGTTAATGGTTACATTTGGAATTTACAAAGAAGATATAAATTATCTTTTTAGATTTTGTTTTTTCATTTTTATAAATAGAATTCTTTTCAGAATATTGATCATTATTATTCAAAGATATAGTTAAAAAATAACTTTAGTCTTCAAGTGATACTAGTTTCAACTTTGAAAACTTTGATGAAAGGCAACCTTTAGTGAAAGATTGTTTTATATCAGTTCAATGAAAGGTATCAATAACAAAACAAAGTTTCTCTATAAAAAAGTTCCTTCCAAAAAAATCTACTATTGTCGTCCAGAGCTATCTTAAGGAAACAATGATATCCTCCCCACTTAGAAAATTACAATGTTCAAAGAATTATCCAATGATACACTTTTTAACTTAAAGAGTAAGAGGTCTCATCACGAGCCGACTTATCATGATCATAGATATTATAGCTTGCTGACTTTTCCAATACTGCATACCATAACAGGACAATGACTCAAGATTATTGCAATCAAAAGAAAAGGGGTCTCATCATGAGCCAGCTTGTTCAGCAAAGTTATAAATCAAGTGAATGGCATTGTCATGAGTTGGCTACCAAACCAAGACATTGTTCTTTAAGAATAAAAAATAAAAGAAAAAGAAATAAGTGTGAATATGGATTTCTTTTTGAAAATTGTATATTTCTCTAAGTAGGATACAGGATCATTGCTGGGTAACAGGTAACCCTGTCGAGGCTATAAACGCTTGCTGGCAGCAGTGGCTCTACCTACGACAAATGAGCATATTTAAAGTTGATTTATAGAGAAGCCTTTGTTTTTATCTTTTTAAACCAAGTAATGACTGATGTAAATACAAGGACTAGCTTGAGGAAGTGAATAATCAAAATTTGAATATAGAAGAAATGAAATATCATTTATAGATTAAAGCATAATGTACTTTGTCTTTTTATAATAAAGTTTGATTTTCTGGAAAATTTTCTATTCTGAAAAGTTTAGAAAATTCAAAAGAAAAACAGAGATAACTGGTTCTTCCAAGTGAATCGCCAATTGTTGTGGCCAGCAACAACCCCCCTTCTTATTTAATATTAGTAATAATACTAAATAAGTGGGGACCCTTAGTCAAAAAATCCAAAAAATTAATTAGTATTTATTTCCTTTCTCAAATAAAAATTACTATCATAACTTAGGGAAATTCCTTTGAAAATCTTTAAAACAAACCTAAGTTTATGATAGATCAAAAAATAATCTTTCTTTGAAGAAAAATACCGCATCCATCACAAAAAGTGGATATTCTTTGTAAAAAGCAGAATCTTTTAAAATTACGATTCCGCGATATTGCGATAGCGTGATCCCAAAGAACTATACATTAAAGTACTGATCGCAAACCGCATATCGCAGAAAATTTGTTTAATAAGTTATATTTTGTGAAATTGTGATTTCAGGATTTTGTGATATTGCGATTTCACGATGATTGCGATCCGCGATATTGCGATTTTGTGATATTGCACAGCAAATCGCAGATCGCATTATCGCAGATTCTTCTAGCGCATTGTCCAAAGTAAATCTTTTCATAAATAAATATCCGTTATGCGCTTTGATATCAAAATTAATGAATGGATTGATAATCATTGATGGAAAGGATTTTGTTTTGATTGAAAGGTCATTTCACGTTTAAAATAATATTTTTCATCCACCTTCAGCATTTAAAACTATCCTGTCACCTTTCTCATATCATTACCCTCACTTAATTCGTAACACCGCAGGCACGAAGGAGCAGAAGACTATACAAAGCATTCACACAGCATTATGGGTAAGAAAGAGAAATTTCCGAGAGTTGAAAACAAAGAGATGGCTTCCTTATACGCAAACACTGCTTGCAACAAGGACGCCGGTATCACCACTTGGGAGGGGATGCATAATTTGCTCGAAGAAGAAAATCCCAGGGTAATGGAAGTCGCGGCTACTGCAGGATCAAGTAATTCCTCTGAAGCATCTCTTACAGAATTGGCTTGTTCATTTCTGCACAGAATAGCAGCAAGACCGAGAATTCTTCCGTATACAGATATGGTAAAATGGGTGCTGGATAACATCGATATTCCAGATAGGAAATTTAGAACTCCAGGACAAGAACTTATCGGGTCATTCACTACAGAAGATTTGAGGCTTATGTATGATTTACCGGAACCTCAGGCGACTTACAACAAACAATTTATGGAGAAATTCGCCAGAGAAAATGCAAATTTGGCGGAATGCACCAAGGAATGGACCAAAAGAGAGGAACCATTGAAGAAAAACAAACATGGTATGTACAGTATTGGTTCGCTCACCTCTCCATATTGTTTTGTTGCTGCTATGTTATGCAAGCTTTTTGGAAAGCCTGACATAAATATGGTCTTGCCTGAATGGCTCCCTTTGTTGAATGCTGCTGTTAACACTACAATTGTAGACTGGGCCAAAATCTTGTCTGATAATTTAGCCACTGCTATTTTCAATTACCGTTCCAAATGGATTGTTTCTCAGAGGATTTATCCTCCTTTTTATCTATCTGCCTATGTTATGGATTCAATTTGTTTTGTTTCTAAATTCCCTTTGATGGGTTGGCAATGGACAATTCATGATCCCTTGCCTATTCATGTCTATCACAAAGAGTTGTGGGAATCAAAGTTTGTTCCTCATTTTTACAAAATTTTCCATGGCATAATGCTGCCTCTGTACAAAATATTGTTTAATAAGGATGCTCCAAGGTTATCCCCAGAAGCAGAAGTCAACATTCTCCCTGTCGCAAGATGGTTTGGAGAAGAGTTGTTTACTTATGTGAGGGTTTTTGGAAGCTCTGCTTCCCCCCATGTTTTACCCCTGTATGTTCCGGATAAACTTGTAGCTCGGGAGATTGCTTATCAAACCTGTGGTGAAGGAGGTTTGACAAAGGAATTAAAGGAGAAGAAGAAGGGCATTTCGCCACAATTTCCCGTAGCCTGTGGAGCATTTTCATTGTTTGATGTTGGTCACGCATTCAAAGAGGTAAGCAATATTACATGCTTACAACTGTTCAAATTTTCGAGAAGGTTATTTGATCCAATTGATGTTGTTAAAAATTTCACCACTGCAATCAAAGTAAGAATGTTTTCTGGAGAAGAATATCCTTTTGATGATATGTTCTTAGGAAAATGTTCATTTAAAGAAGTTTTTCATTTAGCTCAAACAAAGTTATCCCCAGAAGATTTTCAGGAATTTAAAGTTTACAGAGAGAGAAGACTAACTACTATCCCTTTGGAAAATTTACGCTTGGAACCCGCAAGGGAACCAACTCCTAGTGTCATTCTTAGTGGCAGTTCGGATACGGAAAAGTCTAAGTAAAAGTTTGACAAAGAGACTTCTTAGCGTTCTAAAAATATTGATAATGATGAAAGCTCAGTGAAATATACAGCCCAATAAAAAGAGCTTTCACAACAATAGACTTTTACCACTCCGTAGTTGAATCTTCCACCTCTCAATGTACAACAACCAATAGTCGGGACTGAATTGGACAAAGAATGGGAAAATTTTAATCAATTGCTTAATGTGGAAGGACAGAATATACAGACCCCTGTACAGACAACAAAAGTTTTGAGCATGGGAATAAGTGGCAACGTCACAGAAACTGAGCATATAAATATCACTCCCTCTTCTGAAATTGTACTCAATATAGAGGACATTCCTCCTCTAGATGTATTCTACAGCCTGCAGTATAAAGCAGTAGTGAGGAAGTAGAGGAAAAAGAGAAAGTTAGAGAGCTCAATTTCTACTGAGGCAGAACAATTAGATGTCTTATGGAAGGATCCTACTATGGATCCAACTGATAATCTTACCAAGTTATCTCAAATTATAGGAGCTTATGCCTCCGCAACTATTGACAAAGCATCCGAGGTAAGGCTATTATTAAATGAAAAAGAAGATCAGATACAATTTCTGCAACAAAAATTGCAACAAGCTCATGCCAACAATGAAGCACAAATAAAACTTGAAAAGTTATAGCAAGAGCTTCAAGAGATGCAAATTGGATATCAGAAAAGTTTGGAAGATAAAGAGAAACAAATACAGATTATTCAAGAGGAGCACAAAGATGACCCTAAGCTTCCAGAGTTTATTTCAGAATCTGTTTCTTTCAACAAACAACTACTGCAACAGCAAGACATATTATGCCAGAAAATCTCGCAATACAACTCTTTTTGTCAAGAAAGTGAAAAAATCACTAATCATGTCATAGAATTACGACATGATTATGATTTAACTAATGAAAGAGTTACTAATTATATGGCATGGAAAAAGACAAAGGAAGGAAGAAGAGCAGGAGCACCGATCATCAATGATAGTCATAAAGAACTGCTCTTCAACAATTGGGATGTACAGATCAGAAAGGCAGAAAAAACAGCAGAGGAAGCAGCTACAGTAGCAGGAAATATTACTGATTGTGTAAATGAAAATTTTCACAAAGTTAATTTGATTTCAGAAATTATTCCGGGACACCTTCCGCAAGCACAGCAATTACAAACAGAATAGAGGCAAAAGGCTGATGAAAAGGCAAAGTCAATTCAAGAACTGACAAAATTAAACTGGGATTCTTACTGGACATATCTAGTAAAACCCCACAGTCAATGCAGTGCGCTTAATTGCATCATTAATTCTGCTGAGAAGATTGCTCCTACACTTGCCGATTCTGTCTTTTCGGGGTAGTTGAAATCTGAAGTCGGCCAACCACCTCTTCTCAAAACAATGCTAGATGCTTGCAAGATCAAAAATCAAATTCATAAAGTAGATAGTTCATAGTCTTTATTTTTTAGATTTAGTTTTAGTTTTACTGTATTTTTTCCTAGAAAAAGGACGGTCATTTAAACCGAATCCTAAATTTTTGTAATAAACTATTTTTAGATTTTAGCCATTAGTATTTAAACCCTTCTCATGCATTTAGAGAAGGGTCCTGAAATTTGTCAAAAACTTATCCTCAGAACATGCACTTCTGCACCCTCAGAGGAGGTTTTGATAAATGAATGGAACAAGATTTATTGATATCTGTGTCTAATATCTGTTACTGATGTTGCATTTCTGTACTCTTCATAGATGTTGGATTAAGAAAGAGATAAATCATTATTGCTTCTAGCTCATGAGTAGAACCATTTATAAATGGTACTTTTATCTCTTAACTGTTTCTGTTTCTGTGTTAAAAGTGATATTTATGTTCAATTGTTTATATGTTAATGTTTGAATATTTGAGTTATCATTTGGCATTTTTGTACGGTGATAATTATTTATTTTTGCTTGATATATGGATAGCTTAATATGCGATATGTTTTCCATAACTGTTTCATCTAACTTTTTATGTGAAATAGTTTATCTTTATTGAATTCTCTTCTCATAATAATTGAATGATTTTTATTATCAATTGTTATCTGAAATCCTTTTAGATCGCATATATTGAAAGATTACATCCCGGGTTAGTTTAGAGTTAGATATTTCTTAGAACACAGTTTGCATATGAATAGATTAGAAATAGATTAAAAGCATTTACTTAGGAATTTTAGAAAAGAAATATCAAATCTCAAACACACACACACATATTGGGAAACTGTTCCCATTATCCCCAGTCGGACCCACTACATCAAACGGAAAAGGAGTTGCTAACCAAAGTCCGGACCGGGTGGGTATCCCCCTTGTTGTAGACCTGATTTTCGGGGCTTCAACAGGTGGTTTCAGCTGTTTTAAAGGTTTCCAAAAGTTTTAATCATTATTTCCAGTCCAGTTGGCTTTTTCTCAGTCAGACTAAAGACGTGGTTCTTTAGCCAGGCTTGATCATTTTTTATTTTTCATTATTTACCTTTTCATACACGAGTTTTTCTCTACACATTCGCATATACACGCAGTTTTTTTTAAAGGAAGTTGCGTATACGTGGGTTTCCTTTGACACAGGCGCGTATGCATGCTTGTTGAAAAGCTGATATGTAGCGTATGCTTGGGGAAATTTTGAAATTTTTGATTTCTTGACTTTTTAGTCTTGTCTACCTATGGAGACCTGTTCCTGCAGTGTCCTTATAGTCTCTGGATTGTGTTGATAGTGGTTATTGGTCTTTTTCTCTCTTGTTTGGTTGAAGACTGGCTTATTTGGAAAATCTTGTTTTTTAGTGCTTGCATTTCTGGTTCGAGTACCAAGATCTATTTCTAGAGATTCTTGGCTGTTATGCTTTATCAGGACAAAGAGCTTCTGCTCGTATGCTCCTTCCTCACTTTATGTTTTTCTTAGCACTTTAATTTTTGCCTACTTTTCAGTTAGTTTTCTTGATTTCATGTGACTAGGTCTTGTTGCAATTAATGAAGAGTCATTTTTGGGTCTTTGAAGTTTTTTTTGCTGTAAGATTGTGCTATTCTTCTGGGCTGAGTTACTGAGTTTCTTGTCTTCCTTTTTGCTCGCATAAATCTTGCTACTAGTTGGCACTATAAGATTTGGAGCATTTTGTTGAAGTTCTGCTTGAAATTCAGAGATTTTTTTTCTTGGTAATTGGATAGTCTTCTCGGTCTCTTTGAAGTCTTCTTTTATAAAATTCAAAAAGCTCAAAAATTTTTTGTTTTGCCTTTGCTTTTGTTTTGCATTTTTGTTTTGGTTTCTTTTCATCTTTTGAAGCTTTGTTGAGATTTCTTGCCTTTGGTTTCTGACTTGATTTGGGAAGGGAATTTTCATTGGTTTCTTTCTCATGTTTCGAGCATATTTTGGTGTCTTTATACTGAGAGTTTCTGATTTTGGGAACTAGCTTTGTGGACAACCAGAAACGTGATAAAACTGAAGGATTCTTTGGAAATTTCTCTTTGCTTTGGTAGATTTTGCATCTTAGAATTGGCATGCTCTTAGTAATTTGCATCAGATGCACTTAAGCATTTAGTCTTTTTCATAAATTTTTGCGAGTGTGAAGTTTGTTATCTGAAAAGAAAAAAAAAATTAGTCTCGTAGAACCCGTGTAGAAATTTCTTTTCATCGAAAGGAAATTACTGCATTTGCATGTAGTTTTGTTTTCATTAATTTCTTTTCTGCGTCATAAAACACCACGAGTTTCATTTCCATATCCAATTGACTTAATATAACAGCCAACTAAAATAAGCGCAATAATTTAAAAACAACTAGCAAGTTTTTTTATTAAGTGTCATACACCAACTAGTTAGGTTGTAGGGCCTTTGATTAGGTGAGTGGAGAGTTAACTCTCCAAGGCCGCTCAAACTAAAACATAGAAGTTTATTAATTGAGCGAAATCCAACTCCGTTAGGTGGACCAGGAAAGCTCTCCTCCAGAGAGTCAAGCGCGAAGGGAAGTGAAGGCCGAGAACAGAGATACCCCCTCTCTGATTTGTTGGATCTTGCCTCAAGACCGTTCCGCCCGGCTTCTGACATGGATTGGTGCCCATAGTTTCCATTCCTAGGTTCCACACAGGTGACTTCAGGGGAGAATACCCATGGTACCTGAGGCAGACGTCGTATCACTTCCAACAGTACTTCTGGAGGGTGCCCCGATGAAGCTTGGGTACTTGCACCGACAAAGGCTGTTGTTAGGAGGTCGGCGTAACTGTTTCTGTTACCTTCTCTAGTAGGCCTGGGCTGTAATATTCCCAGACTACTTTCGGGAGGTCCTATTTTTCGCTTTCTCGTATTTTGGTGTCTGGTCCTAATCACCCGGAGCTGAAATACGTGAAAGCTTCTTGTTTGGGTTGTATCTTAGGGATTTTTTGTAGTGAGTGCTCTTTGCTCCTAGCTTGCCTAGCTTTATACTTTTTTGAGTCTAATTAAATCTATAAAGGTGGCTGATCAAGCGCCTCGTCGATCAAGGAGAGTTCGGGGTTATCTCCCGAAACTGTTGAGCCTTCTTCAAGAAGGCGTAGGAGTAACATAGTTGTTGAATATCATCCTGTGATATCTGACGCAGTGGAGAGAGATCCTCCACAAGGGATTGAAGGTTTCGTAGTTGGTTCTGGTGTTGAGAGGAGCGTTCCGCTCACCTCAAGAGTCTTGTTTCCGGGAGAATTAGGAATATAATTAGAGGAAGTACCTGAGTCTCCTCAGTCACTTTCATCTCCTCTTCCTCTTGATTATCCATTTGTTGTTGAGTACATTGGACCTGAGTCAGAGAGACCAGAAAGTCCTCCTTTTTATTCATACCTTTCGATGGCCATGACTGGGAACGCAGCTTCGGCTGTGAGTGCTACAGGCATTCAGACTCCTGCTTCAGTTGAAGGAGGAGGCACTATTGCTATATCTTTGATTGCTTCTATTACTGCTGTGTTTGGCTCTGGTTTCACCCAAGCACATGCTTCTCAATCTGGTCCCTTTTGTTTTGGAATGCCCACTAGTGGGATTCCTTCATTTTCCTTTTCCGCTACTGCAACTGCGTCTACACCCATGTCTTCTATGGCTAGCGGGTCATCTTCTTTTCAAGGGTTCCCCTTCGGGATTGGGCATATTCCTAGTTAGAATCCTTCCTTGGGGTATTTTCCTTTTACTTCTCAGACTCATAGTTTTAACCCTTGGTCTGGAGGTCAGAGTTCGACTACCTTTACAGGTTGGAAACCTGTATTTACAGCAGTGGGGGCAGGGAATCAGTTTTACGCTGGTCAACAAGGGAATGTTTCTTTCCCTTCGTCGAGTGATTATCAAACTTTTCCCCCCCTTTCCAACGCTTGGAACCCCTATCAGGGGCTTTCCTCTTCATTCATTACTTCGGGGGGGGGAACTGGTCTGATCTTTGGTAACTCTACGTTGGGAGGGGGTCCTTCTCCAAATGTTGGGTCCTTTGGCCCAACATTTTCTATGAGCTCTTTTTGGCAACCTGATGCCTCATCAAATCCAGGGTACTCTTTTTAGAATGTTGGGAATTCATCCCATCAAGGATGGAATCCTCAGGCTCCGCCTCGTTTACCTTTTCTAGCAACATTGAACTTGCCAGATTTGTCGAAATTGACGAATGATCCGACCTGATATAGTCCGGGGTGGCCTCCGGTTCCTACCAAAATACCTTCAGACATTCCAAAGTTTGAAGGCAATAATGGAGAGGACCCGGCTGACCATATCACCACCTTCCATTTATGGTGTTCATCTAACTCCCTGTCGAGGATTCGATTAGGTTGAGATTGTTTCAACGCACCTTAACTGGAAACACTGCCAAGTGGGTATATTGAGTTAACTGGGGGCAGTTTTGCTACTTTTGGAGATCTAGCTACTACATTTATAAATCATTTCCAGTTGCCTGTCCGTTATGATGCCGGGACTGAACTCCTAACTAATTTTAAGCAGGACGACGCAACCCACATTTTTGATCATATTCAGGAATGGCGGAGAAGGAAGAGGCTTATTAAAGCACATATTCCAGGAGAATTCCTTTTGGAATGGTTTCTGAAATCTCTGCAGTCAGATATTTCTAAGGATGTATCCCTGTCTGGGGTATTTTCTGAGGAACAGGCCATTTTCAGGGCCCAATAGCTTGAATTGATATATTCTCAGTCTGGAGTCCTTCATAAATATTTTCCTAATGCTCCTCGCTCCAAATTATATTTGTCCAAGACTAAACCTGGTCCTCATGGTGATGGACTTATTGGGTCGATCAATAGTGGTGCAGCTAACCTGCTTAGTCAATTGCAGCAGTTGTATATACAATCTGCTTGTTCTAGTCAGGCTGTGCTTCCTGAATCATCGCCTTCTCAATCATTTTCAATAAATTCCGTTCAGACTTCCGACCCCAAAGGAAATCAACAATCCGAAGGGAAGAAGAAAGGATGGAACAATAATAAGAAAAAGGGCAAGAATGGGAAGGGTAATGCAAATAAATCCAACGAGCATGTTGGTGAGGGTCCAAAGGATAAAAAGAAAATGAAGTTTCCATGCAAGTTATGTGCTAGAGACCATCTTACTCACCTTTGCCCTAAAATTTAGGATGCGCAGTGCTTGTTTGCTCAGCAGGGTTCTTCTAGTTCCCAGGCTATGTTGAAAAACCCTTTTCCCCAAGGGCAACAGCTAGTTGTTGGCGTGAATCAAAATACTGGGGCTTCCTCTGGAGGCTCCCAGGAAGGGGAAACTCCGTCAAACATATATATGATGAGTGCTCACGTGGATATCGCCACGAGATCCCATGATTATGGCGAAGATGATTCTTCGAAAGCCAAGGGTGCTCCCGATGCTACTGAGCTGCTTCACATCACGAAGCCTACTATTGAGCCTATACCTCGAATGCCCAAAGCATCTACTAAGTGTACGATGATTAATCCAAAAGCTAGGGCTGCCCAGAACTACGCTATTATAGAAGATCTGCCGTAGAGTCCTTGTGCCATGTCGGCTCTTGAGGTGCTCCAGTCTTGTCCGGCTCAGCGTAGTGCTCTGCTCACTGCTATTGGGGCTATCGATCCAAAGAACTCTCTTATGATTACATTCGATATGTCTAATTTTAAAAAGAGACTCCCCCATCATATGGCTTTCCATATCAAATCGTCATTCCAGAAATTCAATATCTTTTGGATGGTCATTGATTAGGGTGCTTCCACATGCTTGATGTCTCTCGCATGTTGGAAGGGAATTGGATCTCCCACAACTCTTCCATCTGCTACTCTTCTGATTGCGTTTGATGGTCATTCTCATAGACCCCATGGTATTGTCCCATATTTGCCCATCTGTGTTGGGGGAAAAATGTAAATATAGAGGTTGAGATAGTTGATGCAAGCTTGGACTACAACCTTCTGTTGGGGCGAAACTGGATTTATGAGATGGATGCCATTGCATCCTCATTATTTTGGATTATTTGTTTCCCTCACAAAGGGAGGATTGTTACAGTGGATCAACTGTACTGTTCTCCTGTAGACCCGAATGCATCTATTGACTGAACTATTGCAATGTTGGATAATACCAAGTCGCCTGTTGAGAATTTAGGGGTTGGAATGTATTCTTCTTTGATGGGTACTTTTGATATTCCACCTCCTATGGTTCATATAAATGCAATTTCATCCTCCAGGGCTCCTCTTCGAAGAGAGTTCTTCAGAACTCATTATTTTTCGGACCCTTGGACCTTACCTTCCCCTACCTCCACATTAGCGGAAGGTCAAGTGGGTGGAATGGCATTTCCAATGTCTGCAGCTGAGATTGCTTATCAATATATTGTTGACTCTACAGAGTCCATTCCAGCTCCTCTTTCTCCGGATGAGTTGGATGGAGATGTGGCTCCGGCTTGGACACTTAGTTCTTCTTCCACCCAAGATTGCCTTGATACCACTCTTCCATTTGAAGAGGCCATCCTGGAAGCTATGATTGGTATAGATAGACCGTGGGATGATTTTCATCATCGGTCTTATTTTTTACCTAATTTGAGCGAAGTTGAGTCAAGTTTTCCAAGTCCTTTGTCTCCTGGTCCTGTTCACCCAGTCCTGAACCCTTTAGCACCAACACAGGTATATGCTGAAGGGAACATGGCTGTGGTTTCTCCAACTATCCCGGTGAACATTTCCAGGGATCCAAATGTTATAGAGAATGTCTTCATCGGAGCTGAATGTTCCCCTGAAGAGATTCAGATTTACACCGATCTCTTTAAAGAGTTTAGGGATGTGTTCGCTTGGTCTTATGAGGAAATGCCTGGTATAGATCCATCTATTGTCTAGCATGAGATCAAGACTTAATAAAATGCTAAGCCTGTGAGGAAAAAACTTCGTCCGATCAATCCTAGGAAGGTTGCAGCTATCAAAGCCGAGGTAGAGAAGCTGCTTAAGGTGGGATTTATTTTCCCTGTTCCTTTGACAGAGTGGGTTTTGAACCTTGTTCCCGTAGATAAAAAGCAAGGAACAATTCGAGTTTGCATTGATTTCAGAGACCTTAATAAAGCATGTCCGAAAGATAATTACCCCACACCATTTATAGATCAGATTATCAATGAGTGTGCTGGGAATGAGATTTTCTCCTTCATGGACGGTTCTCTGGATATAGTCAAATTATTATCCGTCCTGAAGATCATCATAATACTACTTTTATTTGTCCCTAGGGTAATTTTTCTTACAATAAAATGCCTTTTGGTCTTAAAAATGATGGGGCTACATTTCAGCGGGCCATTTCATATGCCTTCCATGACATCAAACATATTATCGAGGCGTATTTGGATGATTTAGCTGCTCATTCTCGAAAGAGAAATGATCATCTTTCTCACCTCCGTCAAGTATTTGAACGATGTCATTTCTACAAGATTAGGTTGAATCCGAACAAGTGTGTTTTTGCGGTTACATCCGGTCAGTTATTGGGATTTATAGTGTCTAGGGAAGGGATTAGTGTAGATCCCTTCAAGGTTGAGGAAATACTTCGGTTGCCTCCCCCATCGTCTATTCGTCAACTTCAAAGTCTACAAGGAAAGGCTAATTTTCTTTGGATATTTATCGTAAATTATGCTGAAGTTACCAAAGGATTTATGAGATTGTTGAAAAAGGGAGTTCCATTCTTTTGGGATGAATTCACTCAACGCTCATTTGATGCTTTGAAAAAAGCATTGACCTCTGCTCCTTTATTGAGTCCACCTGATTATAGCAAGGATTTCCTTTTGTATCTTGCAGCAGCAGAGTCTACCATTGGTATGGTTCTAGTTCAGGAGGACGATGCTCTGGCAGAGCATGTTATATACTATCTTAGTCGAGGCTTGATAGGACCTGAACTTTGGTATGCTCCAATAGAGAAGCTAACTTTAGCAGCTATTCATGCTGTGCAACGACTCAGGCATTACATTCTTCTATGAAAAACTTATGTTTTGGCATCATCCAATCCATTTCAATTTGTTCTCAGTAGGCGAGTGATTGGGGGAAAATACAATAGATGGATTGTGATTTTGTAGGAATTTGATCTTGAGTTTATGTCTGCCAAGTCCAAGAAATCATTAGTTTTCGCGGAATTAATCTCTGAGTTGCCCTGTGGAGAAGAGATAGTCTATGATGAATCCTTCCCGGATGAACATTTGTTTCTTATCTCTCCACAGGATCCTTGGTATGGAGATATCATTGTGTATCTTCAGACTGCGATTTTTCCCTCTACTTTTTCAAAATATGAGCGTCGTAAGTTGTGTCACTTGGCTAAAAATTACTTGATTATTGGTGATGCTTTATACCGTCGAGGGGTTGATTCAATCCTGAGATGTTGCTTAACTCTTGAAGAAGCTGAGGTTGTGTTGAATGATTGCCACAATGGACCTTGTGGTGGTCATTTATCTGGGCTTGCTACAACCCAAAAAATCTTGTGTGCTGGGTACTTTTGGCCTTCGATTTTAAAAGATTGTATGGAGTCGGTAAAAAAGTGTCATCTGTGTCAAGTCTATACTCGAAAAATGCGCGCTCATCCAGCTCCACTTTTTCCAGTCATTACTGTCAGTCCCTTTACAAAGTGGGGTATTGATTATACTACTTGTAACCTGCCTTCGGCTAAAGGTCACAAGTACATTATTGTAGCAGTAGACTACTTTATGAAGTGGGTCAAGGCTATGCCTACTTTTGGGAACGATGGTGAGACAGCAGCTCTTTTTCTTTTCAACCAGGTTACTGCTCGTTTCGGTATTCCTAGAGAGATTTTCACTGATCATGGCAGTCATTTTCAGAATAGCATGATGGCTGAGTTGGTTCTAAAATTAGGTTTCTGGCAGGAGCATTCATCTCCATATTATCCTCAGGCCAATGGACAAGTGGAAGCCATGAACAAATCCTTGAAGACTATTCTTCAAAGAACGATTAATAAAGCTCGATCCAACTGGCATATCATGTTGTATCCTGCACTTTGGGCATACAGGACGTCAGTGAAAATTGCAACTGGCTTTACTCTGTTTCAACTAGTTTACGGGCTAGAATCCGTATTTCCCATTGAATGTGAGATTCCTTCTCTTAAGTTAGCCGTTGAGCTTCTTCTTGACACTTCTAGTCTTGAAGAATGCCTCCTTCTTGATGAGCAGCGTCGAGATGCCGCCACAATGAATGAGGCACATAAGAAACGAGTCAAAGTTCAGTACGATAAGGCAGTCAAACCCAGGGTTTTCTCGGAAGGCGACCTTGTTTTGGTCTATGCCCAGGAGAAGGATGCCCTGGGGGAAGGAAAGTTTAAGTCTATGTGGTATGGCCCCTTCATCGTTAAAAAAAGTCCTTAAAAAAGGAGCATATACCTTGGTTGATTTCGAAGGAAATGAGTTGCCGGAGCCTAGAAATCGGCTCTATTTGAAAAAGTATTATGCCTAGGCTTTGGCTTGGCATTTTGCTTTTGTATATAGTAGTTTTTATTTTTGTACATGTCTGGTTTTTTGGTCTTTGATGTGATGGCGATGTTTTTGATCTGCTTTGGCAGGTTGTGTCGAATGTCATGAGTCATTATGGGTTCGCTAATGGTGCTAGTAGACACACCCAGAACTTGGCTTTCGCGGCTTGGGTGCTTCATCGTCCATCCGGTCAGCTGTTAGTGTCAAGAGGAGTCTGCATTGGTCCTGCTTCCAATAATATAGCAAAATACATTGCAGTTATTTATCTACTCTCGGAGGAAATATCTTTGGGTGTTGATTCGTTAGTAGTTTTCTTGGACTCCCAGCTGGTGGTGTCGCAGTTGAACAATACTTATTGGGTTCGAGATCCATTTTTACTCCGGTTTTATTTGAGGGTACGTTTGTTACAAAGATCATTTCAATTTTTAACATTCATTCATATTCCTTGAGCAGACAATTGGATGGCAGACTTATTAGCTAATCAAGCAATTGATTGGCATATTAATCATTCAATACATTAAAAATTAATTATCAAAAAACATCATACATGTTTATACATTTGTCACATCACATCAAAAATCGTTGTATATATATATCATCAGAGTGTTCAAAAAAACTATAAAAAATTTGGATCCATAAGTCATACAAAAAATCAGGGTTTATGCCCAATCATGTTCAGTATCAAAAAATATACAGTCATCCGGTAATCATATCTATCTACTCCTGTGGGCCCTGCCCAAAATTCGTGTTCCTATAGAACACGACTGCAGTAGCGACTCGGCGGAATAACCGCACCCAGTCACGTGGTACTCCCACCACCCGTCTCTGGATGGCCTCAGGCAGATCTTCATTGCAGCCATAGGTACTTGGCGAGTTAACCCCTCCAAGTTCCTCTGTACAACGTGGAGGGTCCTGTCTGGGTCTACGGCGCTTATGTCGTGGGTAACCCTCAGGACGAACTAGTCCAACATCTGTATCATGGTCATTATAATATTGTAAGTCATTTTGGAATCCAATCAAAAAACATGTTTTTACATTTTTTCATATATATTGAAAAAATCCAAAAAATCACATAAGTTAAAAAATTGCAATTTTACCAATTGTGCCCCATGCCGCGCCAGGTGGAAGGACAAGGTCTGGATCACCGCGGAAGTCCATCCCGGCATAAGGGTAGTCCTCCACTACTATGACTTATTCTGCCCACCATTGGAAGAACTCGTCATCCCAAGTGGTTCGGGGAACTTCACTTCCCCCTAGTCTCTTCATCAAATCTGCCCATCGGGCAATTCTTGGGTCTCTTGGGCTACTGATTGAAGAGATCACTCTGGGTCGAAGACCAGGAATCTTCTCAAAGAAGAATGTCATCAAAATCATACCATATCTGAAATTTTTGGTCTTTTCTTTCCGGATGGAAGTCAGTTGTTGTTTCATGTTCATTAGTAGAGCTGTGCACCAATCATATAGATGAACTAAGCATTCTACTGCTATGCTCATCTGCGTCCTGGATGCCTGATGTAGGGAAGCGGATCCTGCTACCCTGCCAATGGTGAACAGGAGAATTTTCATGTGCAGATCTCTTAAATCTTTGATAGAAATTTGGGTCCCTACTTTCTTGGACCCCTCTATACAGTAGACGTGGACATAGTCATCCACTGTGAGCCCTCTTAAAGGCTTACCGTGAAAATCTACTGGGTCTCCCCTCTGGGAGAGTCCAGTAATGAAATAGATGTCTTTTACCTCTATATGTATGGGCATTTGATCTATTATGAAGCAATCCTTTTCCGGTTCCCAATAATTTACTAGCATTTTGAGCAACCGGACATTACTCTTCATATTTGGCATTTTGAAAAATTTGAGTAATCCACAATTTCAGAGGACATTGAGCGACTGTTGGTCTTGCATAACTTCATTGTCAATAGCACTGTGCTCACGTTCCCTACAAGATATATTCATCCTGAGAAAAATCATTAATTTTTCCATTAGAAATGCATTTTATCCTTTTGGGTTGCACATACGCGACTTACTCTGTACACAGTCGCATATATACGCGGCTTTGTCTTTATAAACTCACATATGCGCAGAGCCACAATTAAAAAAAAATATTTCTACGGTTAAATTCCCAAATTTTAAACTTATGAACTGACAAAATTGATGACAAAGATGGATTAAGAGCTTACCTGACTAGTTTGGTGAAGTTTGACGGTTGATTGCTCCTGTTTTGACGGAAGAAGCTTTTTCTCTAGAGCTCTTTTTCCCAAATCAGCAAGTAACAATGAACCAAATATGAGGTAACATGTGTATTTATGCCCAAAAAATTGAATTTTTTTGCAAAAATTTGTTATACCTATTTTTTTCAATTCATCTTAAGCTGCATAACCCGGATGCCTGGAAGTGCCCAGATTAGTATATTTTCAAGTACATTTTGATGAAGTTGGGATTTTCCGGTTTTTGATCCATGACTGCTGACCCGTCATGGCAGGTATATGATCTTCGCTGGCATATAGGTTAGGGAATCCACTTTTTCATTGCATTTTGCATACTAGCCTCCATTTTGATCACTTGCCATAGGGTCGATCCCATCAGGTCATGATTATTTCACCCATTTCACTCGCCGATTATTTAATCATGACTTGATGGTAGAGCCTTCCTTTACATGGGCTTCCTAGTTAGTTCCTCGCTATCACTTGTTGCCCATGCTACGTTTTATGTAGGCTTGGGAGTCCTCTTTAGTCCCGCCATGACTTATGTGTTGAAGCTTCATTCTTCTTCTTCTTCACTATCATTATTCTGGCTATTACCCTAGAGGCTCCCTAGTGTTGTTGAGTTGTATTACTGCATTGCATATTGGCTACTTGCTTATCCTGGCCTTTAGCCAGCTTCATTTGGACTCGATGTTTAAGCCATATTTTGACGTTGACTGCCTGTACAAGTTAACCATTGCATGCACTTAGCTATCACGACTTGACACCCTTTTTACCCATGGATGGAACATTCCTTTGAGTATCGCTGACCAGTTTCCACCACCTTGCATTGAGCATAGGATTGTTCCTATCCCAGGAACTAGTGCATCTGTTTCTTGATACTCATTCTATCCATTATACCATAGCATTATTTTATTATTTTTCAGGCTTATTATATGAAAAAGACAAAAAATAAAATATAACAAAAAGAGCGGGAACGGGATATTACTTCGTAATTTGATGGCAGTACAGTGTCAGTTTTTCGCTCTTGAACAAAGCACATACACTTATATATTTCCTTCATTTGGGATGGTTTTAGTTTTGACATAGGTTCAACCTTTTGCCTTGTTTCACTGGTCAGTCCTCCCCCGATTGGTTATCTCTTCCAATCATATCAAGAGTTTGTTTTTTCCTCCTACATAACAGAATTAACAGTGTCATTTTTTACTGCCATGGTCATCACGAGTCGTTCTTTTGTTCAAGGGAAGTCTAACCAGAGTCGACCATTCTGCAGTGTCTCTTGACTCATTATTCAGTCGGCCTTCCCAGTCTTGTCTATATCTTGTTCTATCACATCAGATCTTTTGGTCTTCTACTCGTGCTGGTTTGAGAAGGTCTCCATTGACTTCTTGCTGGCGGGTTTGTCTCTTATCGACTACGACATATTTCTCTGAGAGCAAACCTAGAGCCGCACCCTGGCCCTATTTCCATCATTGATAGGTGACTTTTTGCTCAGCATTTGATCATCATTATGGGTCTTTGATTGATTGGTTTTCCTTGTGTTTGACGTCAACATAAATTATCACACTTGGGATTCGTGCAGTACCTTGATTTCCATTTGACCCTATCGGTGGATATCTCACCTCTGTGTCAGATTTCATTATTGGTTGGTTCAGAGGGTTTCTTTCATGCGCTAGCTTCATCTTGTGCATGTCGTAAATGTACTTCGGTTTGGTTCCGTCACTCTGCTTCGTTCCATTCCTTCCAAATCTTGGCCTGCAGGTTACACTCGCGCTGGACTGATGTGGGATGCCTTAATGCCTTCCTTCCAGCAGATCTTTTCCCATCGACTCTGACTCATTGCTCTGGGAATAAGGTCTAGAGTCTTTTGTCAATACCTTAGGGTTTGAAGTCATCAGTGGGAGACTCTTCGCTATCGACAGTGGGGATTCATCCTTGCCTCCTGATTGGTAGATTCTTCCAAGTGTTTGAATTCAACTCATTTATTCGCACTTGTTAGATTGTACTGGGGCACCTTGACACTCATTTTCATTATTGGTGGGTTGTCTCGCATTGGTTAACGGTATACATCATTGACTGGTAATCCAACGATTTCTCACATGGTCGACTTCAGCTCATTTATTCCCATTGTGTAGAATTGTGCCATCGAGATTGGTGAATACCTCAGGTTGCATCAGCATCTTTCGGTTCACTTTTGACAGTCCATTCAATTTCTGCTAGTGATGCCGTTCACCCTTATATGTTGCAGTTTAGTACAACAGCATCCTATATGTTGGCTCCCGAGTTGCGTGATTGTACCATGTGTTCCACCCCTTATGATTTGGTACTTGGAGATTTAGTTACTTTTGTGATCAGACATCTATTTTTAGCATCATTGATTAGTTTTCTATATGTTATACTTGGACATTGATTCCGACATGTACTCCCGGGCCGTGCTCAGATGATTCATTATGTACTTTCAGTTCAGCTATACTTGTATACATTTTGGATCTATTCTGTATTTTCTATATGGATTTATTTTTGACTGAGCATGGGTATGCCCACCTCAGACATGAGTTGACTCTCTGTTTTCTTTCATTGGTTTTTGGCAGGCTGAAATCTGGTGAAGTCCTCTCTTGTCCTCGCGAAGTTCTTTCTATGCACATAATACATTTATGCCATCATGCACCCCTTCTGACCTCATATATTAGGGGGCATATGTTATAGCATCATTTTTCACCCTCATGTGATTCATGATTGTCTTTTTGGCCTTGGGAACCCATTCCCACAGACTTGGATAAAAGTTCATAAAAAACAGTGTTTCAAATCCCATACGCGGGTATGCCCAGAATTTTCCGCGTGTATACGCGAGTCCAGAGATACTTTTTCGCGTATGCAATTAAAATCATTAAAAAATATATAAAATTCCCTATTTTCGAGGCTGGGTTGATGGTTATTATAGTAGTTCAACCACCCCAGCCCGTGGCCAACTGTTTTCAACTGATTGAAACTACTTTGAGGGAGTATAAATCCCCTCATGTGCATGGCCTAAGGGAGAGGGAGAAATTATAGATATTATACTCTGTTGGAGCCCCAATTCAAGTCTGATTTCCTGTGCCTCCTGCACTTCCCAAATTTTTACAGGAAACCCTTGTTTCCTAGAGATTTTGATCAGTTTATATGTCATCTCGTGTGCACAAGTCTTGAAAGTATCTTAGCGAGGCAAGGGCAGGACGGATCTGGACGACGGTCTGTTCGAAGATCGTGGAAGGATTAAGGTGATCTCTCCACCTTACTATCATTGTACATGCTATTCGTAATGAAGAAGAACCATCTTGTTCCTGAATTCACGTGTTAATATCTGCTTGCATATGTGAAAAGATTATTAATTAAGCATTTATTATTTTTTATATGATGTTTCACATGGATTATACTGAAATTTAGGATAAATATATGCTGTACAACTAGATTTTCATGCACGTTTCTTCTTGGTTTTCAGGTTAAGGAGGAAGAAGGGTTGTCGGGGGTTTGGACCCCGTGGGATCTACATCAAACGTAGGATCTACAAGTGAGTTCTACAATCGATGTTATCTAGTTTTTAGCATACAAGTGTGGTTTTGTGAGTCCTTCTTGAATAGCATGCCCTGATCTGTGGAGGTTTTGACCCAACGACCTCTAGGGAGTTATTTCCCGAAACACTCAATATCCATGAACAAGTTCTGACATGTGTCTTAAAGATCTTCTTGGCTGCTGATGCCCATTGCCAAGAAGCGATCCATCCAAAATGAATCTTGGTTCTTGCAGGAGGCTTGTTTCTGAAGCATCTGTGTGAAGAATGGGTGTGCCGACCACAGTGCTTGCATGGATGAAAATCAAAATAGTGATCTTTCATATGGCCAACTCGATCACAGTGTTGGCATTTTACAATCTGTTGTTATTGTGGAAGAGAAATAGGATCTGGAATAGCTGCAGGTGAACTATCATACAAGAATCCGACACTCTGAAATATGATGGGCTTGGTGTAGTCTGGAATATGAAAGGACGCATCCTTGTCCTATCCAAGACCAGTTCGGTGCTTGTTGTGGACAAGCTCTTCCCAAGGTCTGATGATGGGCTTGAGAAGTGCAGGTTGAATTTCCGCATCTGCATGTAAATTTGTTCTAGTACAAGGAATTGAATGTGAATCAACTGGAAATTTACTGAATTTCTGCTGATGGGAGTCCTTCTCAATCTTCTGAATAGAAATAGGTTCAGAATGGTGACTCTTTTGCTGAAGTTCATCTTGCTGAAGCTGAGATTCCAACTGCAAAAACTCAATCTTTTCTTGTGAATCTTGAAAACAAATTTGAATATTACAAAGAGCATCCTTGCTCATTTTTATCATATCATTAACATTGGAACGAATGAGGTTATTAAACAACTCTAATGCCTCATTGATTTTAGCCATTTTTCAACAACTTAGGCTAAAAAATGAAAGGGTGTCGGCTTTAACCGAAAATGCACCCGTTTATAATGTGATTCAATCTTCCTTTCAAACAAATACAAATGACTTATGAATATCTCAAAGTACAAAATCTGCCGATTGCAACTATGAAGAAGCAATACAATGTCAGTTCAATACAATATTTCTGCAAAAATATGCAGCAAAAACACTATGCAAAAAGCCTTTAAGGCAGCTGATTTTTCTTCTTCAAGGAGCTGTTAAAATAATGGCAAACTTGTCTTCACATCACCCTTCAAATCACAATGCAAATTTCACTTTTCTCCTCTATCTATACAATCCATGCCATTTCCTCTTTTTCCTACTGTTCATTTCCTCTCTTCCTCTCTCTCTGCTGTGTTTTTTTTTAGGATCAATTAAAAAAAATGGGAGGGATTGTAATAAAAAATTAAAGTGGAAATGGAAATTAAAATAATGGGGGGGGGGAGGTGAACGAAGGGAAAAAAATTTAAAATTTTAAAATGGTTTAAGGATTGGGGGGGAGGGGGGAAGAATTTTTAAAAATTAAAAAATAGCGCAGGGGGCGGGCGGAGGGGAGGGGGTAACTTATAAAAAAATTAAAAAACAAAATTATAAATTGGGAGGGTCATATAATGGAGCTGGGAGGGGTTTGGAAAGGGGGTCGAAAGGTGTGGGGATGAGTGTGAGGAAGATGGCGTAGGTGAGTGGAGGGGGTAGGATTGAATGTGTATCATATGAAGGGGCGGCGTTGTGAACAGATGGATGGGCCGAGCGAATACGAGGGAGGAGGGGTAGAGGGATGTGTTGAGAGGTGGGGGCCATGGAGAGTGGCTGCAGGTGAGGGGCGACTGGGGAGGGAAGAGCGCAAGGAGGGTGGAGAGCGAGGGATGGGGGAGTCTGCGTAGGGAAGAGAGGTAACTCGATGCGAGGGTAGGCCGTGAGGGGGCGTGGTTAGAGAGGGTGTAGGCCGTGAGGTTGAGTGATAAGGGGCGAGGGGGATGGGTCTAGAGGGAGTAGGAGGGGCAGGGTAGATAGCGGCGAGGGAGTTGTGTATTGAAGCCCGCATGGGGAGAGGGGAGATAGGTAGTGTAGGATGGGTTTCGGGTTGGAGCGTAGATGAGGGGGTAATGCAGGGTGTAGGGGGTAAGGGTCTGCATAGGTGATTTGTTGTGCATGAGGGGGGCGCGTTTAGGGGAGAGCAGGTAAGGGGAAGCGGCAGGGAGAGTTGTGCGATGAGAGATGCGGGGGTTAAGTTGAGGGTTAGGGGGTGTTGTAGCAGCATAGGGAAAGGGAATAGTGTAGTGCATAGGTTTTGGGGAAGAGGGGGGCTGTAAGGCTGATGATTACAAAATTTTTTTTGTGTTTTTTTTTTTTTAAATTTAATTTATTATTATTTTTTTGAAACAACAAAGTACAGGAGTAGAACAAGTTCAGAAATTTGTAGAGCAGAAATATACTTTTTTTTTTCAGCAACAGTAAAACTTTTAGGAAATTTAGCAGCAGTACACAATAGTTTACACAGCAGAGGTAAATTGGAGAATTTTGCAGAATTTAGAAAACTTGGAAATTTTCTGGAGAATGGCAGAATTTGAAATGCAGAAAATTTCACCAGTAAAAACTCAGAAATTTTTCTAGGAAAAACCCAGAATTTTTCATAAACTCATTTTAAACACTTTTCCAGTAGTTGTCCAATGCAGAAATTAAAATGTAGAAATTGTAGAATAATGTGCAGTGAGAAAACCTGCAGAATGCACAGTGCTGCTCTTCTTCAAAACCAATGCTGCTCTTCTTCAAAACCACTTTCTAAATGCAGAAAAATGTCTGCTGCAGAAACTTTCTAAATGCTGCAAAAATGCCAAGAATTTTTGCAGATATGCATAGGCCATAAACACAAATTTCTCACTCAAGGTTGAGCTAGTTATGAACGTATCAGCTTTGATACCATGTTAAACACACACATGGTGTATGGGAAAGATAAACACACACACAAAAAGAGACTCAACACACAATGAAGGATAAGCGTGTAGCTCTCTTATTTTTCCATTATACATGATGTACATTTATAGTACAATGGTGTGACTCTTGGTTTCACATTCCAAGGTCACTTGGACTCCATTGTGACTTTTCACATTCCACACCTACCCATGGAGGATTAGGTGTTCCAACAAAAACTGCAACTGAAGATAATCAGATATGGAAATACAAGTGGAAATTGACAATACACACACCAGATTGGTAATAAGTCCTCAGAATTTTCTGTCAATTTCATTCACTAAAAAGAGTATTGATCATACAAGTTAAGATTCTAAAACCATGAATCCTTACTTCATAGAATTTTGTCACATATATACAAAAATATAAAATTGTCATCCCCACAAAAGGAGTAAATCTCTTCCTAAAAGTTATTACCATCTCATGTAAGAGATGACATGATAGAAAGTGCTATGACATAATCAAAATAAACAACATCAAGGCTAACAATTTGAAGTGGTTGTATGATGTGGCATTCTATAGGAAGACTCCTCTATTTTGGTACAACCAATGCCAGAAAAAGTGTAATCATTAGTGAAAGTGGCGTGTTGTTGTTCCTTGAATGCTACTTGGTACGTTGTGGAAATGTGCTGGTGCTGAGAGTAATGGTAAAAATCTGTTTAAGAGAAACTCTGCTACTGTTCCTTTCCTTTGGTTTCTTTTTTGTCGTGATAAGGATGGAGGCAGATTAAAATAGATAGCAGAGTTTCATTTTATTAGCGGAATATATTATTAAATAAATGATGAGCGAGAGGAGAAAAACCCTTTATACATATATTGCAATCGTAGATTGGGGTCAGAACGTTTAAACATAAGACACAAGTGGGAGGGAATGTGATTTGCGATGGGGGTGATGATGAGGCAAGGAGGTGGGCTGCTTGAAAATCACAAATCAGGAGTTTTTTTATGAGAAATGGGAGGTAAGTGTTAAAACTTGTGAAGGGCGATGTACAATGAGTGGAGGGTGATGTGGCAGGGAAGGTGGAGCCCAGACAATACCGAAAATCATGAATCGAGAGTTTTGTTATGAAAAATAGGAGTTAAAGGTTAAGATTCGCAAAGTGCGATATGTGATGAGAATGGAAGGCAGGGACACCCACAAATTGCAAATTGGGAGTTTGTTATGAGAAACGAGAGGTAAATTTTAAGACTCGCAAAGTGCGATGTGTGATGAGAATGGAAGGTGGTGACACCCGCAAATCGCAAATCGGGAGTTAATTTGTTATGAGAAATGGGAGGTAAAATTTAAGACTCATGAAGTGCGATGTGCAGTGAGAAGAGAAGGTGGGGATGCTCGCAAATCAAAAATCGAGAGTTTTGTTATGAGAAACGGGAGGTAAAGTTTAATACTCGTGAAGTATGATGTGCGATGAGACAAGAGTTGACGAGGCATAGAAAGGTCTCAATTTAATATCACAATCGGGGGTTTTCTAGGAGACGACAATTGTAACATGAATGAAAGTTAAAAATGCGATAAGATGATTGCAATGGAAGGGTAAGGGGTCCAAAATGATTAAGTGCGGTAAGTTATATCATATAATATATGATACTACAAAGGTTTGTTGTGGTGTGGGTAGAGTTGCTTTTTAACTAAAAAAATGGATTTTAATAGTTAAAAAAGGGGTTTCGAAAGAAATGAAATGTTGGACTTTGGGTTTTTTGGAAAAATGAAAGGTAAAAAGGGGAAATGAAATGAATGAAGGTAGAAATGATTTTTTCTCACCATTATACTTTGACATCGACACTTTCATCTTACAACCAAACTAAAAAGAAAGATTGATTCCTTGGAGAATGATGACCAAACTTTGAAAATCTTTGAAAAAAATGCAGTGCTAACAATGGCTCCTATTGGGGATGAAGTCCTCCCTGTGAAGCTTCAAGTAATATAGAATTAGTTCCTTAAATACTCTTTAAACTCAGAAGGCTTCTTGGAAATTATCACTAGGACTGACCATTGACTGCTTGTACTCAAGACTGACCATATATACAGACACAAGTACCATTGTGCATGGAGTTTTATTGACACATCACATCGGATATTTACTATGGAATGCCTCAACTAACTTACTAAACAAATAAATTTTTAAGAAAATGACCATTGACTGGGCCTCCAATTAGATGATCATCATCCATATGTTTGAGCATAAAAGTATTGTTTTCCAAAACTTCAGCAATTCTAAATGGTCCAAACCACAAATTGTCAAACTTACCATGCTTTCCATGGTCTTCTCTCCTGGCATCTTAGTGCAGCACCAAATCATTCTCCTGAAACTATTTCTAATTTTCTCTTTTGTCAAAAACATATTTGACTTTAGTTGGATACTTCTATGTTTTATCCATCAATGATTCTTTGATTTGGCGTGCCTCTATCAACTGCAACATTCTCCTTTGCAGTGTATTTTCATCATCAACTTCATCTTGCAAAAAATTCATCACAGGGAGAGATAATTGCAAAGGAATTATGACATCAATACCATATACAAGATGAAATGGAGACATTCCAACTGATTTTTTACCACTTACCCTATCTGCCCAAAGAGCCTGTACTAGCTGAGTGTCCCGATTTATCTTATTTTCAGGCAACATTTTCTTAATGATCCTCACCAAACTTTTGTTGTATGACTCAACTAACCCATTACCTCAAGGGTAATAAGGCATGGGATGAGTCAATTCAATTCCATATTGCTGACAAAAGTTGTACATCTTAGTAGACTTAAAGGCCATTTCATTATTAGTTACTCACTTCCGTGGAAAACCAAATCTTGACATAATGTTTTCTAACAAAAATTTGATAATTACCATACCAGTAGCATTCCTAGTTGGTACAGCTTCAATCCATTTAGTAAAATATTTTTTATCTATTAGAATCCAACTATGTTTTCTTGATGAAGGTGGATGAATTTCACCGATGACGTCTAACCCCCACTGTTGGAAAGGAACATTTGTTGAAATAGGAATAAGAGGTAATGGTAGAAATTTATGTTTACCAACAAATTTTAGACATTTGGCACAACTCCTAACTTTGGCAAAAACATCAAAGAAAAGAGTTGGACAATAATGGCCAGCTCTTAAGATTTTGTTTGCAGTGGCTTTCCAATACAAATTCCCCCCACACACTCCCGCATGTATCTCTCTCATAATCTCTTGGGATTTAGCTTCATCTACACATATTAATAAGACTCCAACAAGGTCCTTCCAATAAATATGGTCTTCCAAAATTCAATACTTAACAACTCTCAATTTGAAAGCTCTCCTCTTCGACTTCTCCATTTTAGGGCAACAGTTGAAATTTAACAAAAATATACTATATCCTTATACCAATCTGAATGAAATATTTTAGGATAATTAGAAATACCTTCTCCATCTTCTCCTTCAGTAGCCTCTACGTTCATATTTAAAGGCTTGTAGTTATATTCATCCATTAAGCGAGATAAGCCTTTACCTTTTATCAATTTAGTTGGTCTGATCTCGATATCAAATTCCAGAATTTTGGTCAGCCATCGTCCCCTTCTGCCATCTATATCTAGTTGTAGAAAAACATATTTAAAAGTGATATTGGGCACAAAAGAAACAAATTTTGAATGTAACACATAAACTCGAAAATACATCAAAGCCTTAACTAGTGCATATGCTTGTTTTTCAGTCAAGCTGTACTTTAATTTAGCATCCCTTAAAGCACGACTGAAAAATGAAATAGGCTGATCTAAACCTTCTTTCTTCTTCTGTAACAAGACAGCTGCAATTTTTTCTTTTGAAGCATATGAAAAAATCAGAAAATATTTTTCAAAATCAAGACTAATCAAAACTGGAGGTTCAGTCTAGGCAGAATTGATTGCTGAAAATGAATTCTTTGCTTCATCTTGCCATTTAAATTCTGCATATTTTTTTATAAAGACACTTATGTGTTTGATCAGATCTTCAATGTTAGGAAAAAAAAGCCTCAGAAATTTGTTTTCCATAAAAATGACTGCAATTCTTTTTATTCCTTGGCAAACCAATCTTCTGAATAGCTTTTACTATTACCGGATCAATACAAATGCCACTTTCTATTACAATATGTTCCAATAATCTCCCTTCTTGGACAACAAAGGATGACTTTTTTGGGTTCAAGGACAAACAAAAATTTCTACATTTGTCAAATACTTGTTTCAAATGTTTCAAGTGGTCTTCATCATATTTTTAATAGACTGTGATGTCATCCAAATAGATGACTACAAATATGTATTTTTCTACCGCAAAGGCAATATCAATTGCTCGCTGAAAAGTTGCACCTACAGTCATCAGTCCAAATGGCATTTTTTTGTACATGAATGGACCCCAGGGTGTGGTAAATGTTGTATTTTCTTTGTTTTTCCTGTCCACTAAAATCTGATTATAGCCTCAAAATCCATCGATCATTGACAATATTTTGAATCCTAAAAATTTCTGCAAAATATAATACATCTTGGGCAGTGGATAGTTATCTTTTAATGAACATCGGTTTAGGTTGAGAAAATCGACACAAATTCTTATCTCTCCATTATTTTTCCGAACCGAGACTATATTAGCTACCCAATTAGAAAATCTCAAAGGCAGAATTATATTTTCTTCCCATAATTTTCTGATTTCTTTCTTAATGATTGGGAACAACATGGGATTGATATGTCTAATTTTTTGTGCTACAGGATTTGCATCTATTTTCAAAGGAATCTTGTGCTCCATTATGCTTCTATCATAAGTTTTCAGCTCACTATAAGACCATGCAAAAATATCAGCAAATTCTTTCATCAACTTGATATATTTTTTTCTAATTTCAAAAGAAAGGAATTTGGACACTTTGACTAATTGTGGTTGATCCTCTGTGCCAATGTTACATTCTATTGTACTCTCTCCATAAACTTTACTTTGAGGCTTGATAAAAGCATCATTATTATCGGACAATATTTATAAAGGAACTAAGCCTTTAGGAATATAGTTAGTTTTCATATCTATAATGTTCTTCCCAGCCATGGTTTTCTTAAAAGGCCTACTATTTTGATTTTCAACAATGTCTTGCTCATCATCAATTTGTATGTCTGTAAACTCTTCAACACACTCTAAAATTTTTTGAATTTCCTTGTCATCCTCAAATACTTGCGAGTATTTGATGTTGTCATGAATTGAAGGCCTATTTTTTATTTGAACATCATAGGCTACCTTGACATCTAGAGAAAATTTGAAATTACTAGCAGCAATAGCTAGTGAATTATCCATTTGATTTTCCTCTCTAGTAACAAAATTTATATTAAATACTGAAAAATAATGCTCAATCAAATCCCATACTTCATTCCTATAGTTTTTCAACAATTTTTCACTCGGTAGTTGTTTCGCACTTGCTTTATCACCAATTCTGAATCAGAAAAAGCAATTAGCTGCTCGGATCCCAAATATTTCACTGCCTTCATTCCCAGCACAAGCACCTCATATTCAACAATGATTTCAGTGGTAGAAAATTGCAATTTTTATGATATAGTTACCCTTTTATGAGTAGGAAAAAAAAGGACTACATCGGCTCCTGATCCTTCTCTTGATGAGGCTCCATCAAAGTAAAATTTCCAGATCTATCCTCCCTCTAAATGATGCTCATTTTTACCTTGAAAGTGTTGTTTTTTACTTATTTCAGGCTGGAAACTGTTATTATTAGTAGCACAGAGTAGTATTGATGACCCCAATTCCTTTTTTTCAGCATATATGGGATGGTTTGAAGGATTATGTTGATCACTAATGATGTAGGCCATTTGGGTTTCCATATATAGAATTCTAAATTCCCCTCCAAACACTGGGATGGTGGCATATGACATGTCCATCTAAAGGGTACCTCCCAATTTTTTAGACCAAGATATCGAAAGTAGAATCCCAAGTCTAGAAGGAATGTCTGCAACTACAATTTACATCACTAAGATTTTCATAGGTAGTTGGGTAAGAGAAACAACCAAGTCCTTAATTACTCCAAGGCACTTTACTTTTTTGGAATCAAAGGTGTAGAGGTCATGGTATTACTTGGTGATCTCTAATCCGAATTCATCCATCACCTTCTTTATCATCAAATTGTGAGAAGCCCCAAAATCTAACAGACAATTATGTATCAATTTTTCATGTATATTGAGTGATAGGTAGAAAGGTGGTGAGTTTTCATCATTTTGGTCTTGGACATGAAAACCTAGATAAATAGTGGGATGTTCATCCTCAAGGTTGACTGAATCAGGAGTGAGAGGTGGTTGTAGCAAAATTTTAAACAACTCTTTATTTGCTGGATTTTTCAACAATTCCAGAAGTGGGAAAAGGATTTTGATTTTATTCAGTTCATATTTTAAATTGAAATAGATTGGAACTAATTCCTTATTTTCTGTAGTGATTTTGAAAACTGGGGCACAATTTTGGAGTGGAGGAACCTCATTGACTTTGGCCTTCTGTTTGGCAGCTTTTTTCTATGAATCTGATTTTTGTTGAGGTTGTTGAATAGGGCCTTTAGACCTCAAAGGATAATTTATGTTTTGAGCTTCTTGTTGTTTTTAATCATTTTGTGCATAAATTTGAACATTCTCATCATCTGAAAAAAAAAAAAAAATCCTTGACTAGTCTTCATATTCTTGTAAAGTCAAACAAGTTGACTATGAGGTTTCTCCTAGAAGGTTTATTTCTTAATTTTCTTCCTCATGTTCTTGTTGATTTTCATTAGCAAAATTATTCAAAGGAGGCTGAACATTTTTATCATCAACATTCCTCCTTAGGCGATGTAGGATTTGTTGAGGTTGAAAAGGCCTCCTGAAGGGAGGAGCCTGATTTCTATTTTCCTCATTTTGATTGGCTCTAGCAGCTGGTTTGTTTTCAAGTTCTAATTTTTTCATCTTAGAGGAAAGTTACTTGATCAAATTTGACATTTGATCAATCTTTTCTTCTGTTGTAAGAGACTTAGAAGAAGAAGGTTTTTCTTCTTCATATTCCTTTTGTCCTTTGCTACCTTTTCTTCCTCCATTTTCAATTTATTAGAAGCCATGAGATTATACTACAGTTCAATTGCATCCTCTTACATATCCATCAATTCTTTTGATTTCTCAGCCTTACCCATAAAGCAAACTCAGAATCTAGAGCATTTGAAAAAGTTATCATATCTATAGTCTTAGGAGGCTTAATTTCTTCGGGAATATTATGATAAATCTTATTAAAACTGTTGGTAAAATCAACCAATGACTCATTTGGTTTCTTCTTTAGTGTTCAAAATTTTGTAAGGTAGTACACATAGTATTTCTTATCACCCCATTGCTTCATAAATATTTCCTCCAATTCATCAATTACTGTTATTGAGTTTGGAGACAAAATTATAAACCATTTACGAGCTTCACCATCCAAGCTCTGAACAAAGAGTATTGAATAGACATATTCATGTTCAACATTTTGGTTGTCAGCATAACTATAGAAAGCCACTAAATTTTTCTCAACAGAAAATCCTTCTCCCTCCCCTGTGTATTTTGGAAGATATTTCAAGTAATCTCCTTGAGGGAGTGGATGTAATGGTTCAGGAAGAGCAAGTGGAGCATATCTTGCAGCCACTATCTGCTACATCCTTGTAAGGGAAGGTTGAGGCATATTTTGTTGATGTACAGTTGATGGATGACCGATTGATGTAGTTGTTTGGGAAATAGGAATTATAATTTATGGATTCTGAATTTGATTTAGGATAATAGAAAATTGGAAATCTTTAGTTGATTCTTCAGGCTTGGGGATTGAAATAGTGGATTCTCAAAGAGATGAAAAAATGATGCGTTGAATTCACATTCTACAAAAGAATCATATTCAAAAGTTGTCTCTTGAGGGGATGAGACTAATTCAACTTTATTTTGCTAAGTTATTAAGTTATAATTTGAATGTGAGTCCTTCAAGAACACTCTCTTCTAGTGGATGAGAAGAGGATGATCCAACAGCTGGATTTCCAGATAAAGGAAAATATTCTTGCTGGGGTGTGATGAAATACTGGTATTCAGGATGAGTTTGGATGAAATTTAAAATGCTCTTAAAATCTTCTTCAGTCAAAACACCTCTATCAAGAAAAGGTGCGATTGCCAATACTTGTTCTAACTCCCCTTTAGTTAGCACAAACTCTTATGTTTCCTTATTGATACTTAATAACTCTGTTTTTTCCTCTTTGATTGAAATAATGCTTCCGTCAGATTTACTAACTTCAGATTTACCAATTGAGGAATGAGAAAAACTTTCAGCTGACCTTAGATTAACAACATCTACTTTATCTTCTAGGGAAGGAGTTTCGATTTTAGATTTTTCTGCAATATCTTTTGAAACTAAAACTTATTTTGATTCTAAAGTAGATGAGGGTACCTTTTGCTTTGGAATGTATTTTTTTGTACCTTCTTCACTTACTGAGATGTGGCTTCAACTAATCTTTGTTTTCCTTTTGCATCTTTAATGATCTTCTCTGAGTCTCTGGAGTCACAGTAGGTGATCTCTGATTTCTCCTTCTAGTTGGTGATTTTGAAACCCATTTTCCTCTTTGTGGAGTTGCCAAGTGAACTAATTTGTAGTCTTATTCAAGTCATAAATTCTTATTCACCATTAAGAATTGACATTCAACAATTCAAAACAAGAGACATCGGGAGAATAATCTGTTTCAAGGCCTTCGTCTCCTGACAGACACACCAAAAGATGTTAGTGTTGGAATCAACATTTGTAATGCATCAAGCGACTGACCAGACACATCCTAAACTCTAAGGAAATTTAATGATTTGTTTTATGAGATTGGTAGGTGGTTAAAACTCTTATTCACTAAAAAGAGATTTCAGTCAAATCCATAGTTCTACTAATGAGGGTATTGGATCATGATGTGGTAGAAAAGAGTGAGCTTATAGCCTATTAGGAGAAGAAAATGTAAAATGAGATAAGAAACAATAGGTCTACAAAGTAGAAATATACGGAATTTGATAGAAATTTACACAATTAGCAGTTTAAAAATATTTCATCAAGAGAAAGTTATTTCTAGTCTTACAATATTCTCATTGAAATATTATAAAAGATAACTGTCATGAGAGATGCTCTTTCCACTATTATTATATTTTTTTTTACCAAGAAGGCTTACTGTGTGAGACTAACAAAAATTGATAAAAAAATCAACATATCAAGAGACTGATAAAATCTCATAATAGCATGAGAAGTTAAAAACTGCAACTGAAGATAATAAGATATGGAAACACAACTAGAAATTGACAATACACGCACCAGATTGGTAATAATTCCTTAGAAGTTTATGTCCATTTCATTCACTAAAAATCGTAATGATCATATGATTCAAGATTCTAAAACCACGAACCCTTACTTCATAGGATTTTGTCACATATGTACAAAAATATAAAACTTTCATCCCCACAAAAGGAGTAAATATGTTCTTGAAATTTATTACCACCTTGTGAAAGAGATGAGACGTATCTAAAAACTTTAATACAAAGTGCTATTACATAATAAAAATAAGCAACATCAAGGCTAACAATTCAAAGTGGTTGTATGATGTGGTAGTCTATAGGAAGACTCCTCCTTTGTTTTGGTACAACCAATTCCACAAAAAGTGTAAACAACAGTGAAAGTGGTGTGTGGTTGTTCCTTGAATGCTGCTTGGTACCTTGTGGAAACGTGTTGGTGCTGAGAAACTTTCTCGATGTTTCTTTCCTTTGGTTTTTTGTTTGTCGTGATAAGGATGGAGGCAGATTAAAAGAGATAGCGGAGTTTCATTTTGTTAGCGAGAGATATTATTAAATAAATGATGATCGAGAGAATAAAAACCCTTTATACATATATCACAATCACAGATCGGGGTTGAAACGTTTAAACATAAACACAAGCGGGAGGGAATGCGATTTGCGATGAGGGTGATGACAAGGCAAGGAGGTGGGGCCGCTTGAAAATCACAAATCTGGAGTTTTTTTATGATAAATGGGAGGTAAGTGTTAAAACTTGTGAAGGGCGATGTGCGATGAGTGGAGGGTGATGTGGCAGGGAAGGTGGGGTCCAAACAATACCGCAAATCGTGAATCAAGAGTTTTGTTATGAGAAACGGGAGTAAAAGGTTAAGATTCGTGAAGTGCGATGTTCGATGAGAATGGAAGGTGGGGAAGCCCGCAAATCAAAAATTGGGATTTTTGTTATGAGAAATAGGAGGTAAAGTTTAAGACTCGTGAAGTGCGATGTGCGATGAGAATGGAAGGTGGCGACGCCCGCAAATCGTAAATTGGGAGTTTTGTTATGAGAAATGGGAGGTAAAGTTTAAGACTCACGAAGTGCAATGTGCGATGAGACGAGAAGGTGAGGATGCTCGCAAATCGAAAATCGGGAGTTTTGTTATGAGAAACAGGAGGTAAATTTTAAGTCTAGTGAAGTGCGATGTGCGATGAGACAAGAGTTGACGTGACAGGGAAAGGTATCACTTTAATATCGTAATGGGGGGTTTATAGGAAATGACAATTGTAACATGTATGAAATTTAAAACTGCTATAAGACGATTGTGATGGAAGGGTAAGGGGTCCACAATGATTAAGTGTTGTAAGTTATATCATATAATATATGATATTACAAATCTTTTCTGTGGTGCGAGTAGCACTGATTTTTAACTAAAAAAATGGATTTAAATAGTTAAAAAATGGGTCTCAAAAGAAATGGAATGCTGGACTTTGGTTTTTTGAAAAAATGAAATGTAAAAGACGGTAAATGAAATGAATGAAGGTAGAAATGAAATTTTCTCACCATTATTCTTTGATAGCGACACTTTCATCTTAAAACCGAATTGAAAAGGATGATTTATTCCTTGGAGAATGATGACCAGACTTTGAAAATCTTTGAAAAAATTATAGTGCTACTAAGAAGCATTTATTTTAATTTTTGCTTCCACTAATAAATTTTGAAAGGTCTCCCATGCAAGAATATTTCTTTGTTTGTCCCAACATGAAGGTAATCCTACTCAGACACTCTTGTTAAAGTTTGAATTAAAGGCCAACACTAATTCCTTGATCTCTCCTAGTCTGGTTTTTGCATTTCTCCTCTAGATATTATTTTACACCATATTATTTATTTCTAAAAAAAAGGATGTTTTTTCTTGAATATCCATTTCTCTCAACACCACATAAGAATTAATATTCATAAAATCAATCATAATTTTTTCAAATTGTGCACTTTTTTATGACTTATTTTTATTGGAACAAATAACCATTTCTAGATCCCTTACTATTGTTTTCTATTCTTCCATAACTAGCGTATGATCTCATATTACCTTTATATGTTGGATGATATCATTCCAAATAATTTATCTTGCTTGAATAAGAGACATGTGTTGTGTAGGTAAATCCCCTATGTGGACAGAGGAGATCCCTTTAGCCGTAGGGTGGGTCTAGCAAATACAGGAACAAACTAACATCGACCTTCCTAGATTGTAAATGAAATTCAGAGCAAGGACGATGACCTACCTTGTTTTGATGCTATGTTTTCATCTTCCGTCAAATCTTCTTGATGTGTCACTCTCTTCAATATTGATACACACTGCTACCAACGTTTGATTACCCGTATAGACAGTTAAGACACCACGATAAGCATAAAATCATGAAAAACATAAAACAATTACAACCTATCTAATTGATCAAGGAATGCTAGAAAACTCATTATAAATGTAAAGAAGAGTGGAAGATAAACATCAGTTGCATTTTATTATGATAAAGACAAGGGGAGTTTACAACCAAGCCTTGATGTTGAGCCTCTCCTTCGGCAGGTCTGTATCCAAGCACGTTTGCAACACCCGCATACAAAAAGGTCCAAGATCTCACTATGTTCCTAACACATAAAAACAATCACACTCTTCTCTATTCTCCCGAAGCTATAATTTCTTCTCCTCTCTGTGATTTCTGCCTTTAACTAGTCAACTCTAATTCTCTAACTAAGGCAGAAGAGGTGAAGGAGGTCTCTTTATATAAAAATGGAGGAGGATATGGGCCCTCAAATAATGGGAAAAGAGCTTATCCTTTGGAGTAGTTCCTATTTCTTGGGAACAAGAAGCCCAAAGGGGAATTCCTCAGCCATATCCACAAAAACAAATTCCAGCTCACCACCTCGCGAAGCTTCTAGTCGTGGAAACTTCATTTCTATTTTAAAAAATTTCCAAAATAGGATTAGTGTGGGTCCGACATTAAGATAGAGCACCGATCGGCACGAGTCCTAGTGCAAATCTCTACTATCAGTGTGGGTTAGACACTGAGACAAAGTGTTGTGGATCATCAGCGTATCCTTTTTGTGTTTTATTTTGAAAATAAAAAAATAGCAAAAAAATCTAAAAATTTCAAAAAAAACATATGTTATAGTATACTGCTTTTATACTATATCATAAAAAAAAATGAAATGTGTTGACGAGCTCGCTACAAATTAAGGTTTATTACTAAGCTCTTTTTGAATGTATGGTATGTATGCATCATGTTTAAAGTTCGAACAACTTCCCGAGCGGAAGTAGTGATCGGTGAAGAGTGAAACCGGATGAGTCAATGCGGGGACGCAACAAGCTTGTAAATTACTGTATGCTAAGCCCCCACAGTTGACTGGTTTGACCAGGGGTAAGCTATGATCGACGACTGGGATTCATTGCGGGGGGTGCAAGTCGAAGTTCACCGCCGTACTCTTGACGCCCCCACGGTGATGTCATAAAGTGAGGTGGAAAACAGCTGTACTCCACGTCAGCTGCTTTACACATCAACTCGGTCATTTAATGAGTGGTTAAGCCGATGTTAAAAGGTTTTATCTCATTTTCAAAATCACTTGCTATCATTTTCCCCTCTCGAGCTATTTCACCGCCACCTTTTCAGTCACCTTCTGTTGTCTGTTATGCCATGGAAAAGCAAGTTTCTTTGTCTGGTTTGTCAAAACTCAATTCCCTCATGGACAGTGAAAAATACGTTAAGGATACTTTGTCTTCTGTAAACCATCCCTTATTGTATTACCAAGTGACCCTAAATGCTGAGAAATCCCCAGTATTTTCCGCCATGAAGAATTCTGGTGTCTTGTCCACCTGTATCCCAAAAGCCCACTTTTTTCCCGAGTTCATCTCATGGCTGGTATCTTCAATGTACCCTGGTAAGTGTTTCACAATGAACTCGCAGGGAGAAAAAGTTCTGTAGGTATCGACGCAATTAATTCGCCAAGCTTTGTGCTTTCCTGAAAATGAGTCACCACTGCAATTCTCTGAAGATTCATTGGCTCGTTATTTTGAGGACCTTTCAAATGAAGAATTTGGTCAATGTATGTCATACTTGAGGGAAAATTCAAAAGAAGCTCAACTAGAAGGAGAAGAATTTATTTTGGAAGTGTTTGATGCTGAGTATAGGCCGATTCTAAGTTGCACTGTGGAGATTTTAGGCAAAGACACTGACCAGACAGTTGATAAACTAGTATTGGGAATGTATGCACTGATGATGAAACCAGGGGTTGTTCTTGACATTCCATCTTTCTGGCAGGAGATTGTAAATTCTCAGTTGATGGCCTTTCCTCTTACAAGTTTCTTTAGATTCCCGTCTTTGATTGTTTATTTATTTTTATATCAGAATGTCGAAGAATTTATGAGTTTGGGATTGAATATAGTTGATTTCAACAAACAAAAGCAATCAGTTTTATTTTGGACTGACATGACTAGAAAAGAAGGAAATGAAGCAGGGATATTTGAGTTTGCTAGTCATTATATGTCTATTGCTTATATAATTTTGAATGGAGTTCCTCCCCCATGTTTTTTACCAAAAGCCCGGGAGTTCCTACAGCTAGGACCCAGTTGCAGATTCAGAGATTGGTTTGTTTTTGAAGAGTATTCAGAGATAAGGTTGTATGGAGCTAGCATCGATCCCTATAGGCTCCCAACTTTTGTACCCATGCGGCTTTTTGCCTTGGAATTTATAAGACAGAGCCTTAATTTGGATCAGATACACTTTCTTCCCATGAAGAAAGGTTTTATGTATAAATTTCATATGAGTGTGGGACCTTTCGTGGTCAATATGAGGCAAGCTTTTGATGAAGTTTCTACAATGTTGGAAGAGACACATTTGCTACTAGGAGAAAAATGGTCTTATGATCTGCATGGAGTAATTTCCCAGAGAAGAATTGAGAATGGATATTCTGCATTTTCTCATGTAAGCATACCTGATCAGGAGAAGCTGGCAAACCCAGGTGAAATAAATGCATCAAAAATGAGCATTCAAACACCTGTTATTACTGAAAGGGCAAACAAAAGAGGTAGGGAAGATGTTGTTGAAGTAGATGATGAAGAGCCCAGGGAAGAAAAGAGAACCAAATTGGGCTAGGAAGTTTACAAATTTTATCAATTCCAAATCAAATGAAGAATTAGAAGATATTGGAATACAAGACAAATATTTTTATGCCGAGGAAGTTAATAAGATGATAGTTAAGAATGATCTTCGAAAGGTTGTAGAGAAAAGGTTACTGGGAATCAAGGAGTCTGTAAAGAAGTTTGATATATCATTTAACAAATTGACCTGAACAGGTTTACCTTCATGCTGGACTAAGAAAGGAAATATCATGTCATGGAAGTTTTATGAAGATCAGTTGACATTAGCAAAAAGTAAGGTAGATAATAGGCACGAAAAGACACAGATCTTAAAAGGAGAAACTGTGTTTAACTTCTTACATAGGCATTTCAATTTACTATGGATGGTGAAGACTCTCTTTATAGGAAAGCCTACACACAGTCAAATTGTGGCATTCAGGATAGAATATCAAAGTTTCAAAAATTCCTCAACAACTCAAAATGAGCTGTGGAAGAAGTGCAAGAAATTTTCAATGGACTCAACAAAAGAGGTCTCAACGGCTCAACCAAAAGTAGTCATTGATTCAACAACCACTTCAGGAGCAGTTGTTCTCACAGATTAGAAGTTTTCAAATTCTCATTATATTATTTCTCAAAATCATGTAAACATAATAGAACCTTTTTTGAGGCATGTGCCTCCGTAACAGTCAGTAGTTTAAGTAGTTAGAATTAGTTAGGGCAGTTAGAATTAGTTTCATTGCTGGAAATGGTCTTGTGATATTGTATTTAAAGAAAATTTCAAGAAATATGAAGTTTCCAAGTTTTTGAACCTTGAAGCCAAATTTTATACTGGAGAATACTCAATCAATGAAAGATTTTTGCAAGTTTCTATTTTTCTGTCTATGCTGAATAGTTTCCCAGTTTTCATCATGTTTTCATGTCTGTGAATAAAATAGAGTGATTTTGAGCTACGAGTCTCTTTATACATGTGTATTTAAGAGTTAAACAAACCTTAATAGGCGCTCTATTTTAACTTTATCATTGCTTGTTTCTTCAGGATTTTATAATGATAGATTCTGTTTGAAACAGCATATCAAACTGAAATCCTTTTCTTTCTTGTTTCTTCTGTTCATTCACTTCAACATAAGAAGAGTATGGAATTGCAGAACATTGCATGGGTTTGATATTTGAAGATTATACAATTAATGTTTGAAGGTTTATAAAACAGAGACAACTATACATCTATTTGTGACATAATATAATAATGTCCTGAGCACAAATTCTTTAACACAGCAAGGAATTGTTTCTTGAGGTACAACATTAATTGGCGCTGTTGCCAGGGACGAAGATTCGATGATTTTCCCTGGTTTTTTTTTTATATTTCCTCTGTTTGTTCAGAGAGGAGGAAATAATAAGCTGTGGTCATTTGAAATTCGCTCTGGCTCCCAAGAAACCTCACACGAGGTTGGATACCTCACAGCAAAAAGCTCATGTTTTGTCTGATCCTGAGAAGCTTGTTTCCAAGAAGGGCCAGAAACCAAAAATAGTTGACACACCAGAAGTTACATTGCTTGCACTAGGCAGAAGTTCATGTACTTTCTCGTCCAAGAAAGTTTCCAAGAAACTCATTTTCTCTGAAGGAGAATCATCACCTTCATCCATTCATTTTCAATAACCTATGTTAGAAGAGAAATATTTGGAGTTTGTGTCTTTTCCTTTTACAGAAACTCAGCCCCATACAGCTGCCAGCTCTTCTGCAATCATTCATACTCAAACTCCTATATCAGTTGTTCCACCTCATTCATCCCCACCTACAACTGGTATTCATTTTACCCCCGCTCAAGGAGCAGTTAATCCAGGCATAAACATGGCGGCCCCTTCTTTCTTGATGAATAGATATGCACCATTAAATCTATCCCAACCACTGCATGATATGCCTCAAGAGTATCTCAAGTTACTCCCTAGATTTACTGGTGAAGATGAAATAACTGTAGAGCAGCACTTGCCCCTATTTTGCACATTTGCTGAGAATTTAAATGTTGAACATTTGGACGTTGTAATGAGACTTTTTGTTCAGTCTCTAAGTGGAGAGGCAAGGAAATGGTTTAAAGGATTGCCTAATGGTACCATAAATGATTGGGATACCCTAGAAAGACGTTTCATCGAGAGATGGGGTGAAAAAAGGGACCATGGTTATTCTTTGACAGAATTCAATGCAATAAAGAAGAAATCTGATGAAAACATGAATGATTTTGTGAAAATATTTAATAAATTGTATAATAGTTTGCCTGTTGAAATGAAACCCCCTCCTATTGTAGAAAGGGTCGTTTTTACTGGTGCGTTTAAACCAGAGTTCAGTTTCACATTGAGAGAAAGAAGGTCTCCTACTTTGGAGCAGATTCAAACTGATGCTCTGGAGATTGAGGCTAATATGTCTGCTGCTGGTAAAGTTTAGGATAAAGGAAAAGCTAAAGAAGAAGCCTCATCTCATGACCAGAGAATCGACGATATGACTAAGGTCATAAAAAAATTGTCTAATAAGTTGGTGAAGTTGGAAATAGACAATAATAATCCTGCAAGACAGAATAGAGGGTTTTTTAATCCCCAGTTTAAAAAACAACCCCTGTAGATTCTACAAAGAGAAAGAAAAGATCAAGATCAGGTGCAAGAACCTTTGTATATAGAGGCAGCTCCATCCCATTCAGTGGAGGATGATGACGAAAAAGAAGATGATGCTCGAATTTCCGCTATCTACATGGAAGATGATGAGACAAAAGAAGAAACTGAGGAGGAAGGAGTGGAAGAAGATGAAGAAACTGATATTTCATTCAATAAAGAAGAGATGAATGACTATTGCAGACAGTTCACGGACTTCATGCAATCAGAATTACATAAAAAATGCGATTTTAGGTCAGAAAAGAGGTTAAGAACTCAAGATGATGAGGAAAAGGAATTGGAATCAGTACCTGCTCCGATGGTGACTCCATTGTAGAAGAATCAGATTAAGAAATCAGATAAGGGGAAACAGCCCATGAATGAAGAAAAACAGAAGGAAAAACAGCAAGTTGGGGCTCCTCAAACAAAGATTAAGGACCCTAATATTTTGGAGAAATTTGTTATTGTTTCGAATCAAGGCCTAAATTCCAATAAAAATCAGGAAGAACCTGAAAAGTTGACAAAAAAAAATCAAACTTTCAGTTTGTCGAAAGAGTTGGAGAAAGTAAAAATTCAAATACCTCTTCTTGAGTTGATGAAAACACCTAGTTATAAGAAGGAGATTGCAGAATTTATCAATTTATCTCAGTCTGATGAAGTGGGCAATATAGTAAATCTGCAAGAAGAAAAACCGATGGTTACCTTTGGGCCTCATGTTAAAGAGGTAGATTCATCTATCCCTCCTTTTTATATATCACTTCTGTTACATGATTTTGTTTTACATAATTGTATGCTAGATTCTGGCGCATCCCACAATCGGATGCCACTGTGTGTGATGAAAGAGTTGAATTTACAAATCACTAAGCCATATAGAGACCTTTATTCTTTTGATTCAAAAAGGGTGAAGTGTGTAGGTCTTATTAAGGATATGGTTGTTTCATTGGCTCAAATCCCAGCCAAGAGCACTATGATGGATGTAGTAGTGGCAGACATCCCAGCCAGATTTTGTATGTTGTTATCTAGGTCTTGGGGGGCAAATCTTGGAGGAGTGTTGAAGCTAGACTTTACATATGCTATCATTCCTGTTTTTAATGGGGAAGAAAGGATGTTGTATAGAGAAACTAGGTTTCAAAAAACTGCTACCAAGAAAGATGCAAGTAATTCACCTATTTATGGCCAAGAGAAGGATGACCTCTCTTATTTCATGCTGCATGAAGATGCAAAATTTGCTGAAGAAACACAAGGGCAGCTCCCTTCAGCTATTGTACATAAGGAGATGCATTCAAACAGACTTTGGAAGTGTTATTTTGATGGCACGTTTTCTAAAGAAGGCACTGGAGCTGGTTTCATTTTTGTCTCTCCGGAAGGTAACCTTGTACCTTTTTCTTTCAAATTGGAGTTTGAGTCCACAAATAATGTGGCAGAATATGAAGCATTAATCATTAGTCTGCAGATAGCTAAGAAAATGGGAATTCAATCTATCATTGTGTTTGGTGATTCTGAATTAATCATAAGACAAATTAAGAATTTGTGTCAAACTAAACATCCCAGGTTAAGAGCATATCGGAATGAGGTTTCGGATTTAATTGAAAATTACTTTGAAGCTTTTAACCTACAGTTTTTTCCAAGGGATGAGAATAGAATGGTTGATTCTTTAGCAGTGGCAGCTAGCAAATTCAAACCTCCAAACAATCCAAGACTAAGATATGAAATTGAGATGAGACATAGACCTTCGATCCCAGATAATATCAAACACTAGTAGGTTTTTGAGGATGATGAATAGATTAAGAAATTTTTGTTGATGATTGAAGATTTTGAAGATCATCAGACTGATTTGGAAAATGATGGAGATGAGTTGGCTAGTAAGACTCTGAAAAAGAAGATTGGTGGTTAGGAAATTATTCAGTTGAAAGACAATGTTTTTCCAAGAGGCTTGGTGCCTCTCAAAAGACTGTTTGATGCAAATGATGTGGCAGTGAATCAGAAGAAAGCAAACCAAGATGAGAATGTGGAAGATTATAATTTAGGAACTCAACATGAGCCTAAAATGATCAAATTGTTCAAGGGAGTCCCGCCAAACTATAAGGAAAGGTACATAAATCTGTTCAAACAATTTAAAGATGTATTTGCCTGGTCTTATGATTATTTGAAGACGTATGATAAGAGTGTTATACACCATAAAATCCTGCTGAAAGATGGAGTCAAAACTCATAAAAAGAAACTCAGACAAATTAATCCATTATTGTTGCCTCTGATTGAAAAGGAGGTAAAGAAATTGCTGCAGGCCAAAATAATTGTTCCTCTCAGATATTCAGATTGGGTTTCCAATCTTGTACCAGTCAGAAAGAAAAATGGAGAGATAAGGCTGTGTGTAGATTTCAGGAACTTAAATAGGGCTTCATTGAAGGATAATTATCTGTTGTCGAAAATGGATTTTGTCTTGCAAAGAGTGACTGGAGCATACATATTATCTATGGTAGACGGTTTTTCAGGACATAATCAGGTTGTTGTGGAGAAGGAAGATCAAAAGAAAACTGCTTTCACTACGCCCTGGGGAACATTCATGTATGCCAGAATGCCATTTGGCTTAATGAATGCATGGGCTACATTCCAAAGACCAATGGATATTGCGTTTGTAGGGGATAATTTTGTGGTTGTTTATCTGGATGATGTCACCATTTTTTCAAACTCTGATGAAGAACATCTACAGAATTTGCAGAAAGCCTTCTTGAAGTGTAGGAGATATGGTTTATCGCTGAATCCTAAAAAATATTTGTTTGCTCTGGAGGAGGGTAAACTGCTGGGCCATATTGTTTCCAAACAAGGAGTGAAGATTGATCCAGCAAGGGTTGAAGCAATACAGTCAATTCCACTGCCCTGAAGTAAGAAATATATTCAGAGATTTCTTGGAAAAATTAATTTTCTAAGAAGATTTGTTCCCAATTACGCAGAGATTGTCAAGAAGATAACAGACATGTTGAAAAAGGATGCTGAAGTGAAGTGGGACAAAGAAGCGAGGGAGTATTTTCAAAGAATTAAAGAAGCTTTAAAGGAAGAACTTGTTCTAATTAGTCCAGATTATTTGAAGCCTTTTCAGATTTTCTCATTTGCGTCTCCTTCAACAATTGCTGTTGTGTTATTACAGAGAAATGAAGAAAAGTATGAACAACCTATAGCATATTTCAGTAAAGTGCTCCGAGATGCAGAATTGAAATATAATATATTGGAGAAACAAGTATATGCTCTAGTGAAAGCATTGAAAGCGTTCAGAACCTATATCCTTCATTCTCAAATCTTGGCGTACGTTCCTAATTCTGTTGTAAAGGATGTCTTAGTACAGAGCGATGTAGAAGGAAAAAGGGGAAAATGGATTGCTAAAATCCAAGAATACGACCTGGATGTCAAACCAACCAAATTGGTCAGAGGACTGGGATAGCCAAATTATTAATAGAGTCAAATTTCCAAGCATTGGGAATCAATTTGTTGGCCCCTATAGAAGAAGTCGATGGAGCAACAGGTGATAATTAGCCAAATCTAGCAATTAAATATAAATTCTTCTGCTCAGATTGGTACAAAGATATTGTTCATTATTTATGCTTTCTTTCTTGTCCTCCTTCAATAGACAGAACTAAATATAGAGCTTTAAAACTTAAGGCTCAACCTTATGTCATAATTGAAGCAAAGCTATATTGGAAAGATCCTGCTGGTGTGTTATTGTTATGTTTGATAGAGGAGAAAGTTCCAGAAGTAATCAATGAATATCATGAATGCTTGTGCGAGGGTCACTACAATTGGAAGGTAACTACTCATAAAGTTTTTAAATCAGGTTTCTATTGGCCATATGTGTTTGCTGATGTTTATAAAGCAGTCAGAAGTTGTCAAAAATGCCAGGTGTTTGCAGAAAAGAAAAATTTAGCTCCTTTACCTCTTCTCCCTGTTTTTGTCGAAGAACCTTTCAGACAATGGGGATTGGATTTTATTGGAGAAATCAATCCACCACCTAGTGGGCAATTTAAGTGGATCCTTACTGCTACAGATTATTTTACAAAGTGGGTGGAGGCAATCCCTACCAAAAAGGAAAATGATTTGGTTGTTATGAAGTTTCTAGAAGAAAATATCTTTAGCAGATTTGGATGTCCAGTAAAGATTGTGACAGATAATGCATAGGTTTTCAACTCAATCAGGTTTATTAATTTCTGTCAGACTTACAATGTGATATTGTCTCATTCTACAGCTTATCATCCACAAGGGAATGGATTCATAGAATCTTCTAGCAAAACATTGGTAAGAATTCTGAAGAAGACAATAAATGAAAACCAAAAGGACTGGTATTCAAAGCTAATTTTTGCGCTATGGGCAACGAGGATGACCACTAGGAGGTCCACTGGCAAATCTCCTTATGAGCTCGTATATGGGACTCAGGCATTTTTTCCCACCCAGTTGGTGAAACCTGTGAGTTCCTTCCTTCAAGATGCTCAAGCAGAACCTAATGCCATGATTAGGAGAACGAATAATGTAATGGAGCTAAGTGAAAACAGAGATAAAGTTCAGGAGAATTTTCTTGCTTATCAACAGAAAATGAAGACCATATTTGACAGGAAAGCAAAGGAGATCATGTTTCAGAAGGGAGACCTGGTATTGAGGTGGGATACCCGAAGAGAAGACAAAGGGAAACACGACAAATTTGATCCCTTCTGGTATGGTCCGTTCAAAATCAATGAAGTCAGGATGAATAACACTTTCATGCTGGAAAATCTTGAAGGAGAAGTACTAGATATGCCTGTGAATGGGAAATATCTAAAGCGGCATTAAGAGCTGTTACATCATCATTGTATATATCTGGTGTGATCATTGTACATTTTCCACCAAGCAATGTTTGACTCCATTCCCGAAGTGAAGGCACTGATCTGCAGGTTCTTAGTGTTTCGTGGCAAAAACACTATCCCCAGGTGGAGCTAGATGTTGTGGATCATCTGCATATCCTTTTGTGTTTTATTTTGAAAATAAAAAAATAGCAAAAAAATCTGAAAATTTCAAAAAAATCATATGCTATAGTATAATGCTTTTATACAATATCATAAAAAAAATGAAATGTGTTGACAAGCTCGCTACAAATTAAAGTTTATTATCAAGCTCTTTTTTAATGTATGGTATGTATGTGTCATGTTTAAAGTTTGAACAACTTCCCGAGCAGAAGTAGTGATCGGTGAAGAGTGAAACCGGACGAGTCAATGCGGGGACGCAACAAGCTCGTAAGTTACTGTATGGTAAGCCCCCGCAGTTGACTGGTTTGACCGTGGGTAAGCCGTGATCGACGGCTGGGATTCATTGCGGGGGGTGCAAGTCTAAGTTCACCACCGTACTCCTGACGCCCCCGTGGTGATGTCATAAAGTGAGGTGGAAAATAACTGTACTCCACTTCAGCTGCTTTACACGTCAACTCGGTCATTTAATGAGTGGTTAAGCCGTTGTTAAAAGGTTTTATCCCGTTTTCAAAATCACTTGCTGTCATTTTCCCCTCTCGAGCTATTTCACCGCCACCTTTCCGTTCACCTTCTGTTGTCTGTTACACCATGGCAAAGCGAGTTTCTCTGTCTGGTTTGTCAAACCTCAATTCCCTCATGGACAGTGAAAAAGACGTTCAGGATACTTTGTCTTCTGTCAACCATCCCTTATTGTATCACCAAGTGACCCTAAATGCTGAGAAATCCCCAATATTTTCCACCATGAAGAATTTTGGTGTCTTGTCCACCTGTATCCCAAAAGCCCACTTTTTTCCCGAGTTCATCTCATGGCTGGTATCTTCAATGTACCCTGGTAAATGTTTCATAATGAACTCGCAGGGAGAAAAATTTCTGTAGGTATCGACGTAATTAATTCGCCAAGCTTTGTGCTTTCCCGAAAAAGAGTCACCACTGCAATTCTCTGAAGATTCATTGGCTCGTTATTTTGAAGACCTTCCAAATGAAGAATTTGGTCAATGTATGTCATACTTGAGGGAAAATTCAAAGGAAGCTCAAATAGAAGGAGAAGAATTTATTTTGGAAGTGTTTGATGTTGAGTATAGGCCGATTCTAAGCTGCATTGCGTAGATTTTAGGCAAAGACAATGACCAGACAGTTGATAAATCAGTATTGGGAATGTATGCGTCGATGATGAAACCAGGGGTTTTTCTTGACATTCCATCTTTCTAGCAGGAGATTGTAAATTCTCAGTTGATGGCCTTTCCTCTTACAGGATTCTTTAGATTCCCGTCTTTGATTGTTTATTTATTTTTATATCAGAATGTCGAAGAATTTATGAGTTTGGGATTGAGTATAGTTGATGCCAACAAACAAAAGCAAACAGTTTTATTTTGGACTGACATGACTAGAAAAGAAGGAAATGAAGCAGGGCTATTTGAGTTTGCTAGTCATTATATGTCTATTTCTTATAGAATTTTGAATGGAGTTCCTCCCCCATGTTTTTCACCAAAAGCCCGGGAGTTCCTACAGCTAGGACCCAGTTGCAGATTCAGAGATTGGTTTGTGTTTGAAGAGTATTCAGAGATAAGGTTGTATGGAGCTAGCATCGAGCCCTATAGGCTCCCAACTTTTGTACCCATGCGTCTTTTCACCTTGGAATTCATAAGATAGAGCCTTAATGCGGATTAGATACACTTTCTTCCCATGAAGAAAGGTTTTATGTATAAATTGCCTATGAGTGTGGGACCTTTCGTGGTCAATATGAGGCAAGCTTTTGATGAAGTTTCTAAAATGTTGGAATAGACACATTTGCTACTAGGAGAAAAATGGTCTTATGATCCACATGGAGTAATTTCCCAGAGAAAAATTGAGAATGGATATTCTGCGTTTTCTCATGTAAGCAAACCTGATCAGGAGAAGCTGGCAAACCCAGGCGAAATAAATGCATAAAAAACGAGCATTCAAACACCTGTTATTACTGAAAGGGAAAACAAAAGAGGTAGGGAAGATGTTGTTGAAGTAGATGATGAAGAGCCCAGGGAAGAAAAGAGAACCAAATTGCGCTAGGAAGTTTATAAATTTTATCAATTCCAAATCAGATGAAGAATTAGAAGATATTGGAATACAAGACATATATTTTTATGCCGAGGAAGTTGATAAGATGATAGTTAAGAATGATCTTTGGAAGGTTGCAGAGAAAAGGTTACTGGGAATCAAGGAGTCTGTAAAGAAGTTTGATATATCATTTGAAAAATTGACCTGAACAGGTTTACCTTCATGCTGGACTAAGAAATGAAATATCATGTCATGGAATTTTTATGAAGATCAGTTGACATTAGCAAAAAGTAAGGCAGATAATAGGCACGAAAAGACACAAATCTTAAAAGGAGAAACTGTGTTTAACTTCTTACATAGGCATTTCAATTTACTATGGATGGTGAAGACTCTCTTTACAGGAAATCCTACACACAGTCAAATTGTGGCATTCAGCATAGAATATCAAAGTTTCAAAAATTCCTCAACAACTCAAAATGAGTTGTGGAAGAAGTGCAAGAAATTTTCAATGGACTCAACAAAAGAGGTCTCAACAGCTCAACCAAAAGTAGTCGTTGATTCAGCAACCACTTCAGGAGTAGCTGTTCTCATAGATTAGAAGTTTTCAAATTCGCATTATATTATTTCTCAAAATCATGTAAACGTAATAGAACCTTTTTTGAGGCATGTGCCTCCGTAACAATCAGTAGTTTAAGTAGTTAGAATTAGTTAGGGCAGTTAGAATCAGTTTCATTTTTGGAAATTGGCTTGTGATATTGTATTTAAAGAAAATTTCAAGAAAGATGAAGGCTCCGAGTTTTTGAACCTTGAAGCCAAATTTTATACTGGAGAATACTGAATCAATGAAAGAGTTTTGCAAGTTTCTATTATTCTGTCTATGCTGAATAGTTTCCCAGTTTTCATCATGTTTTCATGTCTGTGAATAAAATAGAGTGATTTTGAGCTGCGGGTCTCTTTATACATGTGTATTTAAGAGTTAAAAAAACCCTAATGGGCGCTCCTCTATTTTAACTTTATCATTGCTTGTTTCTTCAGGATTTTATAATGATAGATTCTGTTTCAAACAGCATATCAAACTGAAATCCTTTTCTTTCTTGTTTCTTCCGTTCATTCACTTCAGCATAAGAAGAGTATGGCATTGCAGAACATTGCATGGGTTTGATATTTGAAGATTATATAATTAATGTTTGAAGGTTTATAAAACAGAGACAGCTATACATCTGTTTGTGACATAATCTAATAATGTCTTGAGCACAAATTCTTTAACACAACAAGGAATTGTTTCTTGAGGTACAACACAAAGCATCGACCTTGAAAACCAGGCTTATGTAGGGATCTTCCAGAAAATTTGTAAAGGGAGATGAATTGGAACACAAAGTGTGGTTTAGGGGTATTCATAAATTTCTTGGAAAGTACACAAGGGTCACTATATGGGTCATCCAAGATCAAGTAATGGGGAGTACAAGGATAGTGAAAAATTACTGTGTAACAGATGCCCCCTAAAATATGAATTCCAAACACAAGTGAGGGATGAAATTCTTTACAAGTACGTGCAAGGAACCAGACACTACCATTGGGAGACCTGCAAATCAAGCATAGATACATATACATAACTTGAATCTCTGATGAAAATACATGAATCAAGGTATGGAAATATCCATCTGTAAAAGAGATTGTTGGGTGCAGGAATTACACTTAAGCAAACTCCTCAACACTTAGTTTGTCGACCTGGGGGATTCGTAAACTTAGAGATGAAGCACAAGCAATTCCAAAGATGGTATGAATCTTCCTAATGTAAATCCCTACTTTATTTAAAGGAAATATTGCAGAATCAAATCAAAAGAGAAGAAGGCAACTTGAACCATCAAAAACAATCTAAGACTAGAACGAGGAAATATGAATTTGCAAGAGAGAATTAAAAATAAAAGGCAATAACTCCCACTAATGGTTGTTTAATCTACTGAGTGTGTGTTTTCCCTTAGCAAAGAAACTTTAGCAGTCTCGTTAGATGGGCCCTTAAACCTGCTTCTTTAAAGATTTCCTTCTTGCATTAATCTGTCCTGCACTAGTGCAGGATCAGAGATTTATGTAGAGGGTATAAATAGTGTCTTTACTGAAGGCCTTTTTACTTCATGCAAGGGGCTCGAACTTTTCAAGGTTCAAAGCACTCAGATCTTGTGGAAATAACTGCTTCTTGCACCAGATCAGAGCTTCCTGCACTTAGCTTTTAATATTTAAAATAAGTGTTCAATTATTGCAAGTGCTAGTTTTCTATCGAATCAAATCGTACACATAAAAAGTGAGTGTTTATAATCTTAAAAAAATGCAGAAACAATGAAACAATCATTTATCCTGTCATAAAAATTTAAAGAAAGAAATAAATATTGCGGAAAGTAGACTAAGAAAGCTTGCTGCATCACACCAACATGCACTGGTGCAGGTTCATTTCTCCTGTTTGGACTATGGGGAAAACCAATTAAACAAAATTGCAGGAAAAGGAAATATCACACCAACGTGCACTGGTGCAGGTTCATTTCTTCTGCTTGTACCAGGCGGATAAAAAAACTAATCTGAATTCAAGTGCAGGAAAGTAAATTGCAAGGAAATAAAATTTATCTACTTCACACGACGGATCCATTTTCACTCAGACAAGAATACAAGTGTTGAATGTTAAATCAAAATTTAATAATATAAACACAAATTACAACAAATAGAAATTGGGGTTAACGTGTTGGGTTGGTTGGGCCCTAGCCAACCAGCGTGTTCCCTTTTTAAGTTAAAACGTTTCTCAATAAACTAGTCAATTCATCAGCTTGAAAACAAAAACACAATTTCTGAAACATTAGGCGGAAAATGTTTTATTAATTCATTGAGGTGAATACATGCGTTAATATAATTTCCAACCGAGATTCGGGCGATAATAAATCAACCGGTTACCGCCTATCAAATTCGCTCTAAAAACTCTGCTCTAAAAAATTCTCCTGCTTTTATATAGATCTCTTGGACGAAGGCTAAAACAAATCGTTCAACTAATTCATCACAAAATGCAGAATTTAGTTTCGGCCTTCAAGATAAGGCAGTTTTGCAAAACTGGTCGTAGCTAACCAGCTTTCACCCTTCACGGATTGGTCTCGTCTGCCTTTGAATCATTCGTTGTCATAGTTGAAGTGGCTCAAGACGAGGCGGTGATTGAGGAGATTCAGATCTGCTGCGAAGGTCTGTTGCACTAGCAATGGTGCAAGATTCGATCATGCACTAAGATCAACGGTGACGGTAAGCAATCTAACCATCAAACAACCTTTGGAGATATCGATAAGTTACAAAAGTTATTTAAATGCAAGAAATCATGTAATAAATATTTAATTAATGCTAAATTGAATTAAATCATGAAGAATAAAGGTTTATACAAAATATGTCACCGTGCTTGGACTGGTGCAAGATGAGGGTACATAAAAGGATGAAACAGAGGTAAATGGTTATGATTTAGGAAGGGGAAAACGATAAAAAAAGAGAAAATTAGGGGGCTAACATCCTCCCATCCCTAAGCTATTGTGTGTCCTCACACAACTCTTTACCTCTGCAAAAAAATTCAAAACTTTGAGCCTTCCCGCTCACTCCTGCTTTGCCATACTATCATCAGTCTGCAATGTTTTAGAGTTCTTCTTTTTGTTGTTCTTCAATTTCTTCGTCACCTTTTTAATTCATCTGAAACATTGCGAAACACGGTACCTCCATACCCTAATTTCTCCTTTCTTGTTTTGGATATCCGCCGTGAATTCTTCTTTATTCTATTCTTTTTCCTCCTACGTTTTAGCTACGAGCTGCTCTAAGTTCTACACTTGAAGCTCTAGCTCGACTATCCGAGCAACAGAAGCTGTCGAATATTCTTTTGTCCTGACAGGGGCTATATCTTCTTCAGGGACCTTAGTATCCCTTGGGGTTTTAGTAACACTTCTTCCTCTTCTGGTTCTTCTTCTTCTTCTCGCTCTTCCGGTTCTTCTTCTTCTTCTCGCTCTTCCGGTTCTTCTTCTTCTTCTCGCTCTTCCGGTTCTTCTTCTTCTACTACTTCTTCCGGTTCTTCTTCTTCTTCTTGCTCTTCTGGTTCTTCTTCTTCTTGCACTATTTCTTCCTACACAGTTTCGTCTTGTACTAGTGCAAGAGGGGATTCAATGTTCTGCGAGGACTGTGGTTCTGCATCAGGTTCTTCGTTCTTCTTCTAGCTCTTCTAGTTCTTCTTATTCTTCTTCTACTTCTTCTGTTTCTTCTTCTTCTTATTTCTCTTCCGGTTATTATTCTTCTTCTTTCTCTTCCGGTTCTTCTTATTATTGCACTGTTTCTTCTTGTACTAGTGCAAGAGGGGATTCAACGTTCTGTGGGGACTATGGTTTTCCATTAGGTTCTTCATTCTTCTTCTGGGCCTTAATAAAATCGGCCAACAGAGTGTCATCTCCAAATTCCACAGATGTTGTTGTGTCCGCAAGTACTGACAGCAAATCGTCTTCTTCGGGGGTCTGTTCATGCACTGGTGGCATCAGAGGATTTTCTTCAACAGGTGTACCTGTTGTCTTCTGTTTCTTTGGAGATGGGCCTTTTTCTTCTGTTGATTTCCTGGGTCGTTTCCTTCTTGCACTAGTGCAAGAAGGCCTTCTCTTTACACTTTGCCCCTTTCTTGTGCTGGCGGGGGTCTCTATTTTCTTTTCAGCAACTGTATTCTTTCCTGCAGAGGGATTTTTATCTAACTACTTCAACAACTCCTTCCAGGTCATGCCCTTAATTTCCAATTGTTTCTGGACCAAGATTTTGATCAAGCCATGGTGACATAATTTCTTATCAGCCTAGTTCGCCCATGTGCCCTGCACACTCTTGGCCATATTTTCTAAACTCTTAAGAAAAGAGTTAAGTAAAATCCATCTGCCACCGGACGCACTGGCCGGGTTCGAAGTGTTGCAATATCCTGAAATGATACACAAAGGTGAGAGAGTACCTTCCCTCACAAGTCACGAATTTCTGGAGGATAAAAAGGAGGTCCCGCCACTGTCCCATTAGGGTGCTGCGTGGAACTCCTTTCTTCCAGTATACCTTCATATTCTTATCAATGACAAAACGCTGCCAGCGCTTCCTCTCGAGCTTCTGATTTTTAAAGTATTGCTCACCAATGCTTTGCAAGCCCATCACTGCTGCTATCGATTTTTCCATGACTTTGAATTTCAAGGGCTGAATCTTTACATGACCACCTTTAAAACTTATTGAAAATTGTAGGGCCACTTCACTGTTGTGCCCGTCAAATTTCTGAAAAAATGAAAGAAAGCCTGAGTCTTGCAATAGTGCAAGACTATTGTGAAACTCAGCGGTTTGATCTACCTCACTGAGGGACAAAGGTTCACCTCAAACGGGCAACATCTCTGCTTAACAGTTATGAATAGTCCAAAAATTTGCATGCAATACTAGAAAATTTGGCTCTTTATAGATAGGGATCTAACTTTCCACCATCCCTTCTGTCTTATCACCGATCCATCCCACCAAAATAGCCGTAGATGTGTGACATGTTTAGAATTGTGCGGGATTGGTACTTGTGGCGGTGTTTTTAACGGCTAAGTGAGGTAATAATTATAAGTGAGGGACATTTAGGATCATGGTGGAAAGGGTAATTATATGCAAGCAATGGTTAAACATTTCCGCACTCCTTCATAATTCAAAAAAAATTAGCATTTATTAAAAAATGATCATGATTCTTAACTAAAAACACTTTGTAATTTAAATAATTTTGTCCTAGTTAATATGATAGCATAAGTACTCATCAAATAAGTGAGAAAGGCTACTTGTAAACTTTTATGATGACCACTTCCTATGACATATGCTTATGAAATTGTACTCTGCTTATGTCAGGGTGCATGCTTGCACCGATCTGTTTACACCACTTACTATGTTGTTCTACTGGTACCATTCTATTTATATTATTATATAGGACAATATGCTTGCACTAGTGCAAGCATATTGTCTGAAAAAAGAATAGAGAATTTAAGTAAAATATAGGCTGGTCTTCTAACATAGCTTCCTCAACTGATACTGGAAATTTGCTTTACCCTTCCTTGATGCTTCAGAGCATATTTTTTCTCTTTTTGTATAAGATCTTGCAATGAATTCATGAGGGAACAAAGAAGTGGGAAAGGGGAAAATTTCAAAATGGGAAGGAATTTTGTTACAGGGATTCCAGGAATAGTACCACAAGAGGGGATAAACTGGATAGGGAAAAAAATTCAAGGGTAAAGTGGGATTTTCACAAAGTAGGTAGGGTAAATTCAGAAGAATGTGGGAAGGTTAATCATTCTGGGATTTAAAGAAGAAAATTGAGGGAATATTTATGAAATGGGATATGAAGAAAGGCAGAAAATTTTCTGGAAGGTCTGTCTGCACTGGTGTAAGAAAAATAACTACAGCGAGAATTAAGTGTTACTTCAATAAAAATATCCATGCTAATTACCCTAATGTATAAAGGTTTGTTGAACCTACTTTTACTCAGTGGTCGCTAGCATATCTAAAGATCAAGCAAAATTCTCTTTTTATTAGAATTTTTTGATCTTCCTGCCAACAAGCTGGTTTTCAGGTTGACCCTTCTGCAATCATGTCAGCGAAATGATTTTCACAATTACAGGAAAATATTTTTTCTTTACTTTTTTATTATTAATTATTTTTTTTTTGAGAAAAATAAGAATTCATGTTTTCAAAAGGTTGGTATTACCATTTACCACTACCATCCCAAATTGTTGTTGGACTTGCTGTGTAAAATCTTTCTTGGAAAGTGGATGAAAATACTTCTTTAATCTATGTCCATTTACCAAGAATACTGAATTTTGTCCATCAATAGTTTTGACTTCTACTGCTCCATTCTTGAATACTCAGATCACTTCATAAGGTCCCATCCAACGTGTATGGTACTTCCCTTTAAAAAATTTAAATCTAGAATCATAAAGGAGTACCCAATCACCTGGTTGGAACTACTTTTTCTTAATAGTCTTTTCATGCCACCTTTTTCATTGCTGCAGAATTAGGATGTTCTGCTGAAAAACATCTCTACGAAATTCATCTAACTCATTTAATTTGAGGAGATGCAATTGTTGTACCTCAGAGAGATCCAGTCCTAACTGGACTGCAGTTCTAAAAGTTTTGATCTGGAACTCAATTGGTAACAAAACCTGTTTTCCATATACCAGCTCATATGGTGTATGTCCCGTGTTATTTCTCCAAGTGGTTCTATATGCCCACAAGGCTTCTGGTAATCTTTCAGCCTAGTATTTCCGATGCATATTGACGGTCTTTTTAAGAATGGACTCAATCATTTTGTTTGTACATTCCACCTGGCCATTTGCTTGTGGGTGATACTGTGTGGATTTCCTGTGCCGGATCTTGTATTGCTCCATCACACCCAGTACCAGATTATAAATAAATTGTCGACCATTGTCAGAAATAATTTCTCTAGGCACGCCAAATCTAGTAAAGGTTTCAGTAAAAAGAAAATCAACAACAACTTTTTCTGTAGAAAAAGAAACAGCTTTATCTTCTACCCATTTTGTAAAGAAATATGTGTAAACCAAAATATGATTTTTACTTAAAGATGTTGGATTTATTGGCCCTATAAAATCAATAGCCCATTTTTCAAATGGCTCAATCATAACTTGGGCGCATAAAGGAATTTCATTGGTTTGATTAGGTTGGCCCATTCGTTGATAGCTATCACATCGCCTGACATACGGTTTGGCATCCTTAAGCAAGGAAGGCCAAAAGTAACTAGTACGCAATACTTTATATGAAGTCCGCTTATCAGCAAAGTGACCTCCACAAGGTTCATCATGAGCAGATTTCAATATGTCAAACACTTCCTCCTCTCTTACACATCTACGGATAATCAGATCTAGACCAGTGTAAAATAGATCTCTTTTAATCTAGGAGTATGTAGCACTTTTCTGAATAATATTCCACTTTTCACGAGCAGACAAGTGAGGTGGTGTTTTTCCAGTGACCAAATAATTAGCAATGTCAGCAAACCACAGAGAATCTGTTGACATAGAAAAAATATGTTCATCTGGAAAATCATCATTAACAGGAGTTACTTCACTAGGATTATCTAATCTAGAAATAAAATCTGCTACAACATTAGATTTTCCTAGTCTATCAACAATATTAACATTAAAATCCTACAACAATAACAACCACCTAGTCACTTTACCGCTTGTCAATGGTTTGTTCATCAAATATTTAATCATAGAATGATCAGTATGTAAAAATACTTTATACCCTGTAATATAGTGCCTAAACATATTAATTGCAAAAATCATAGCTAAAAACTCTTTCTCTGTAACTGTATAATTCAATTCAGCGGAAGACAAATTCTTACTAATATAAAAAATAGCATAGAATTTCTTATTTTTCCTCTTGTCCTAAATCTGCGCCAATAGCCAAATCTGAAGCATCATAGGAAATGTGAAAAGGAAGGGACCAATTAGGACCTCGAAAAACTGGTGCTTGCACCAACTTTTCCTTCAATGTTTGAAAAGACTGTTGGCAAGTTGTGGACCAAGAAAATTCACTATCCTTAGCTAGATGTCGGAAAAGAGGAGCAGTTATCTTCAAAAAAATTTCAATGAATCTTCTATAATAACTAGCATGTCCTAAAAAACCTCTTACTTCCCTTTGAGTTTTGGGTGCAGGAAGATGCAGAATTATTTCAATCTTTGCTGGATCAACCTGGATACCTTTATTAGAAATTAAATGGCCAAGTACCACCCTCGCTTTGCACATTAATATACATTTCTTGTCACTCAAAGCGAGATGGGATTCTTGACAACGAAGAAGGACTTTCTCCAAATTTTTGAGAGCTTCCTGAAAATAATCACCAAACACAGAAAAGTCATCCATATAAATTTCTACAAATTCTAGATTAGCAAAAATGGCCAGGGCTGTCCATTGGAAGGTAGTCGGGGCATTACATAAACCAAAGGGAAGCACTTTATAAGCAAATTTCCCCCATGGACATGTAAAATTATTTTTATCCTGATCTTTAGGTGCAATCTGTATCTGGTTATAACCACTGAAGCCATCCAAAAAGGAGAAATATTTCTTTCCTGCAAGGGTATCAAGCACCTGGTCAATGAAAGGAAGAGGGAAGTAATATTTAAGAGTGGCTTTATTCAATTCTCGATAATCAATACAAATATTACATCTTCCATATTTCTTAGCTACAAACACTAATGGAGAGACCCACTAATTGTCGGAAATAGGATAGATAAAACCGACATCTAAGAGTTTCTGTACTTCTTCCTTCACAATATCTCTTAGAGTTGGATTCATTCACCTTTAGGGTTGTCAGATAGGTCGGGTTCCTTCCTGAATATATATATATATATATATATATATATATATATATATATGATTTGTACAAGTTTCAGGAGGGATAACCTTCATATCTTCATATCCCCAAGAAAAGGCACTAAGATGGTTTTGCAACAAATTCACAAGCGGCTCCTGCTGAGATGAGTCCAAATATGAACTGATATGCAAGGATTTACTAGGGCTAATCTCAAAAAGAGTGGTATCAAGCTCAGGATTATTCAAGGGAGTGGTCAAATGCAGTGGTATAGAAGAATGAGAATCACGATTTTCTTGAAAATCTAGGCTGAAAATCTAGCTCAAAGGCTCAAAGTTAGGCATAGTGTCTAGATTGTTTAGAAAATCTTGAATCTCGTATTTTTGTGAAGACCCAGTATAATGATGGATAAGGGAAATAGACTGAGTCTCCTCATCACTTTTTTGATCCAACCATAAAGTATCTAGAAGGCGCTGAATGGATCTGGCAGGGGGGTATAAGGTAACTTTATTCCTAGAATCTCCATGCGAAATATACATATCACCGGAACGACATCCAATATATACATCAGTCGTAGCAATCCATGGTCGATCCAAGATCAAGGGATGTCCTCCTACTGGGTTCTTTGGCTGAAGCACAACGAAATCAGTAGGATATTCCCAAGAATCTAATGAGATGATCACAAAGTCCAATACTCCTTCTGGCTTAATTTTAGATCTATCTGCTTATTCAAGCACAGTGGGAGTAGGGCGAAGATGAGAGAACCGGAGTTGATCCATGGTTTTCTTTGTCATGACATTAATGGCTGCCCCCAAGTCTATAAGAACATTAGAGACAAGGACATTACCAATCTGAACTGAGACAATAGGGTTTCCAGGATCAATATATTTTTCCACAGGCACACAACCCATCATCAACTCTGCTGCCCTACCAACAAATTGAATGGTTTGGGATTCCAATCTCTTCCTCCTGGGTCTCTTGAGAAAGAGTTCCTTAATTATCTTGGTACAAATGGGGATCTCTTTGATGGCTTGAAGCAAAGGTATCTTAATGAAAAGATTCTAAAGCTCAGATGCCAAACTAGTCTTAGAAATAGGCTCACTCCTTTCCATTACTAGCCTCTCTGGGAAGGGAGGCTGGTTGGAAGAAGATGGCAAGGATTTAGAGGGTAAGGGCTGCTTAGTGACAATTTTTGGAGAATGGTTAAGAGTTTCCTCTTCTCATTTCTCTTCAGCGATCACCATAGGTTGCTTTTGATTTTCTGATGTTACAGTCCTTTCCGATCTTAATTGAATATCATGAACCCCAACTGGAATAGAATGGTATTCAAATGATAAAGGTGGCTTTGTTACATAGATCATTTGCACTAATTTATTATTATTATGATTAAGCATAGGTTGAGAAGGCAACTGAGGAGGTCGAAAGGGTGGAGATAAAGGCAATGGTGGAGTGGACTGACTCGAAAATTGAAGCATTGAATAAGGTGGATGTGTAGATGGATATGAATACATAGGTGGTTGGTAGGAATATGGAGAATGAGTTGGCCCTCTCCAACCTTGTTGCCATGGTTGAGAAGGTTTCCCATCCTGATATTGATTCCCATACTGCCACTATTGATGAGAGCTAGGATAAGAATATGTATGTGAATTATAACCAAAATAGTGTGGAGAAAATTCAGAATCCATACCTGTACCTACCTGAGGCCAGTTCCTTCTTGCTCCCATAGCATACAAGTATTCAGCTTCAGGATGTCCCCCTATAAATATAGCTTTAAGTCCTGGTATAGAGGGACATTTTTCTGTGATATGATATTCTGCACAAATAGCACACTTATTAGTTTCTTTCAAATTAAGAGGACACTCTTTAGGAGGATGCTTGTCTCTACATTTAGGATAGAAAATACATAATGACTCTTGTTCCTTCATGATTTTCTACTGAAATTTTAAGGAGTCTAACTATTTGCTAACAGTGTTCATTATATCAATTTTCATGTTTTCCATTTTATTTTCTAGTCCAATAATCATAGCATCAATAGATTTAGTTTTTATATTTCTATTTCGAGTTCCTCTAATGGATATATACTGGCTTCTTGAAAATTGCCTACATAATTCACAGATTTGATCAAAACTTTGCTGAGAAATATCACCTTGTCCTAACAGATTCAAATTATTTCTAGCATTATCAGTAAGTTCTATTAAGAACAAGGTTCTGATAGCGTTGGGGTCAAGATTAAGTTTTGACATTTGTAAAATATACAAAAATATTTCCAGATAATCTTCAAGAATTTCATCATCATCTTGTATGATTGTAAAAATTTCATCTTGCATGTCCCGAGTTTTGCAATATTCTTGATATTTAGACAAAAATATTCTCTTCATCTGATCCCAAGAGGTTATAGTGTTTCCTCCTAACCCCATGAACCAGCATAAAGCTGAGTCCTTGAGAGTAACATGAAATAATCTTAACTTCTAAGCATCAGTTGCATAATCATAACTTCTACACAAAATATCAAACTCAAATAGAAAAGAGTCAGGATCTTCATGAAATTTACCATGGAAATGAGGGAGAGCTGATGATGGAATATTCTTCATGTGCACCACAGTATCAGGATCCACAATTGGAAACACAAAAGTGGGTTCTTCTTCACTTACCTGGTTTTCACCAGTCCCTTCTAAATGATCTTCTTAGTCCGCCATTGTTCCCCTTTTACTTGTATCGCTCTCCACAGGCTGATCCACACCTGAGCTATTATTACCAGAATCCAAGTGTATTGTTCCTGTGTGATGGGTTTGAATTGGATTGGGCTTCCTGCTTCCAAAAGGAGAACCAATATGAAAATTTTTTTTAGAATTCTTTCAGCCCTTAGTGGGCTTCGAACCCTTACCTTTCCTAGGAATTCATTTCAAAAGGAAAGAAAAAAAATAAAAATAACAAACAAATTCTAAAAAATGCTATCATAAATCAATTAACACCAATAAAATTCCTTCAGAGAAACAACACTGCAAAAATAAAAAACTTACCTCTGTTGTGTAATCAGAGAATTCTTACCAAATCAAATCGCCTCCCCTGCAATGGTACCAAAATGTTGGGTGCAGGAATTACACTTAAGAAAACTCCTCAACACTTAATTTGTCAACCCAGGGGATTCGTAAACTTAGAGACGAAGCATAGGCAATGCCAGAGATGGTATGAATCTTCCTAATGTAAATCCCTACTTTATTTAAAGGAAATATTGCTGAATCAAATCAAAAGAGAAGAAGGAAACTTAAACCATAAAAAAAATGTAAGACTGGAACGAGGAAATATGAATTTGCAAGAGAGAATTAAAAATAAAAGGAAATCACTCCCACTAATGGCTGTATAATCTGTTGAGTGTGTGTTTTCCCTTAGCAGAGACACTTTAGCAGTCTCGTTAGATGGGTCCTTAAACCTACTTTCTTAAAGATTTCCTTCTTGAATTAATCTGTCCTACACTAGTGCAGGATCAGAGATTTATGTAGAGGGTATAAATAGTGTCTTTACTGAAGGCCTTTTTACTTCATGCAAGGGGCTCAAACTTTTCAAGGCTCAGAGCACTCAGATCTTGTGACAAGAACTAGTTCTTGCATCAGATCAGAGCTTCCTACACTTAGCTTTTAATATTTAAAAAAAGTGTTCAATTATTGCAAGTGCTAGTTTTCCATCAAATCAAATCGCACACATAAAAAGTGAGTGTTTCTGATATTAAAAAAATGCAGAAATAAAGAAACAATAATTTATCCTTTCATAAGCATTTAAAGAAAGAAAGAAAGATTGCGGAAAGTAGACTAAGAAAGCTTGTTGCATCACACCAATGTGCACTAGTGCAGGTTCATTCCTCTTGCTTGGACTAGGTGGGAAAACCAATTAAAAGAATTGCAGGAAAAGTAAATATCACACCAACATGCACCGGTGCAGGTTCGTTTCTTCTGCTTGTACCAGGTGGATAAAAAACCAATCTGAATTCAAGTGTAGGAAAGTAAATTGCAAGGAAACAAAATGTATCTAATTCACACGACGGATCCGTTTTCACTCAGACAAAAATACATGTGTTGAAAGTTAAATCACACTTTAATAATATAAACACAAATTACAAGAAACAAAAATTGGGGTAAACGTGTTGGGTTGGCTGGGTCGTAGCCAACCAGCGCGTTCCCCTTTTAAGTTAAAACGTTGCTCAGTAAACTAGTCAATTCATCAGCTTGAAAATAGAAACACAATTTCTGAAACATGAGGTGGAAAACCTTTTATTAATTCATTGAGGCGAATACATGCGTTAATACAATGTCCATCCTATATTCGGGCGATAAAAAATCAACCGGTTATCGCCTATCAACTTTGCTCGAAAAACTCTTCTTCCAAAAATTCTCCTCCTTAGGTCCTATTTACACTTTACATTATATAGATCTTTTGGAAAAATTCCAAAATAGATCATTCAACTGATTCATAAGAGAATGCAAAATTTAGTTTCGGCCTTCAAGATAAGACGGTTTTGTAAAACTAGCCGTAGCTAACTAGCTTTCGCCCTTCACGGATTGGTCTCAGTTGCCTTTGAATCATTCACTGTCATGGTTGAAGTGGCTCAAGACGAGGCGATGATCGAGGAGGTTCAGATCTGTCATGAAGATCTATTGTGCTAGAAATGGTGCAGGATCCGATCCTACACTAAGATCAGGGGTCACGATAAGCACTCTAACCATCAAATAACCTTTGGAGATATTGATAAGTTACAAAAGTGATTTAAAAGTAAGAAATCATGTAATAAACATTTAATTAATGTTAAATTGAATTAAAACATGAATAATAAAGGTTTATATGAAATATGTCACCGTGCTTGGACTCGTGCAAGATGAGGGTGCATAAAAGGATGAAACAAAGGTAAATGGTTATGATTTAGGAAGGGGAAAATGGTAAAAAAAGAGCAAATTAGGGGGCTAAGAGAGACTATGATATGGTCACAACCGTCCATCTAAGAATTATTACATATAGACTCATGGTATGGTCATAACCATCCATCTGAGAAGGATCGCATATAGAATCATGGTATGGTCGCAGCCATCCATCTGAAAAAAAATGTATCCAATCATGGACAAGTCATATCACCTTGAAACCTCAACTCTAGAGAATAAAATCTAGGGTATTTTGCTCCGTCACAACTCGATCAAGTACAATTTCAAGCATGAAAATAAATGAGCTGAATTCGAACATGCAGGAAAATAACCTGATTACCAACTAATGATGAAAGTTGTTAAGAGGCGCGAGAGATACCACCAATAATGACAATGGCTCTCAGGGTACTAACAATACAATCCACGAGATGTGAATAAATAACTGAAGTCGAACACCCATGAAGTCACCCGATCGAAGGAAAATGATGTGAACCTGTTGTCGAATGTGAAGAACTTGCCATTAGGGCATGCAAGCTCTAAGGTACAAGAAATGAGTCTCTAGATCAACTTCCCAGATAATGAGCTGAATTTGAAATGAAGATATCTATCGAAGGAGGGTCATAATGAAACCCAAATCATCGACATGAAATAGAGAATGTAATATGAGTGTTAATCAAGGTTGGAACAAAGGATCGAGGAATGTAAAAACTACAAAAGGATTTTCTCTTGAACATATCGACGACATGACTTTGGAATTTGTCAACATTTGACTCAAATATGATCAGAGGTCATGTTTGTTAGTCATCAATAATTTGATCTTGTCCAAAGATAACTGAGTTGAAAAAATGAGATTTCTAGAATCAATATTTGTAGAAACATTGTGATTTCTAGAAATCTCACAGCCTTCATTATCCTAAGCTATCGGTTCACTAAAACCTTCATCTATGCCTTCTAAAAGATCACCTTTATGACTCAGAAGGAAGCTTATTTCAGGATATTTTCCACCATTTTCACCTCCATTTCATCCCCCCATTTTACCATTCTTACCCCTATTTTTATCAGTCCCTTTTTCCTCTAAAAAGTCTCACTTTCCCTTCTTATACCGTCCATTCCACTAAAAAAAAATTTTAAACCATCAAAACCCTTTTATTTGGTTTACAAATGCTCTCTTTTACGTCACCGAAACCCTTAAAAAACACTCAAAACCTCTGTTTTTAGCACTATTTTGACCCCATTTTTGAAACAGGCCTTAAGCCCCTACAGGCTTAAGTCCCCTGCCCCTTTTTCTCATATGACCTGGTGCCTGTGATCATGGGATAAGAACCTTACCTCCAACCCCCGTTACTTCTTATTTCGTTTTCCCCTTGACTATATTGTTTTCTCGACGAACCTCAATCGCAAATCTTATCGATCCAACGGTCATCCCCAACCTTCCTTTTCACCCACGGGCATTTTCAATCCATGGTTTAACACTAGAGGTGTTCCTGCAGTTGACTTGGTTGACTGCATAGAAGCTCAGATGAACGGCTGAGATTCACTGTGGAAGCACAAGGCAGGAAATTGGTATGTACCTTCATGGCCCCCCTGCAAGAAATCTTAGTCGTTGATCACCATCTGATGGCGATCATGTTTTCCCCCTCTCCATCCTTATTTTCCCGAAATCCTTTGATCATTCACCCTCGCAGTAAGATCTGGTCGTTGATCGTCTTCACCTGACAGTCATCGCTCCACCCCTTACCATCAATCCCACTTATAAACATTCCACTACCTAACAAGATAGTCGACGTCACAATCCTGGCCCACCTTCCACTTTCCTCCTGCCATCTAAATGTTGCGTGCCACCTGTCCTCCACCATCCCCTTCCACCGAGAAGTTTCCTCCCGTCGCGCTTACCCTCCACCATCAATTTGGCTCCCCCCCAGATCTGACAGTCCACGATTATTTTCACGCAGATTTTAGTGTCAGGGTTTAATGACCCATTTTCACGCGAAACAGGCGGTATTTTCTTGAACAGGTGTCAAGTAATGAGTGGAATCGCGTTCGTTGGCTCCCAAACCGCTTACCGCCAATTGTCAACACGAAAACCACCCACGGTTTCACAAAATCGCCTTCCTCTTTCACACCAAAATTTAAATTTTATCCTCCCCATGCTTGTTTTCTGCCATGCAACCCTTCCCTATGCTTCTCCCCTTCCTCTGCAAAGCTCCTCTGAATGCCCAAAACCCTCAGAACCTCTGAAACACAGTAAATCCATGATCACAAGTTTTTAAAAGTAATTATGTGTTTGTCTGTTGCAGGTTAAATGGAGGATCAGGGATGAAAGCCCTCCCACAGTCAAATAAATGGCAATAGACCTTTGGATGACGATCCAAGAGAAAAAATATCTGAAGAAAGGAGACAAAAGGCTATGCATAAAGGATTAATCGATGACTTGTGATCATCAATTAATCAGAGAACCCTCCGACACCAAAAGGAAACCCCTGCACATAGCAAAATAGAAACAGAACATCAGTGAATGAAGATAAAGCAAAGGCTTACAGACAAATATTAAGTTAAAACAGTCAAATAAAGCAAAAGTCAGCAAAGGATGATTATCAAAACCTTAAAGTAGAAGATTAAAGCCTAATCAAGGTTTTAAAGGATAAAGGATAAAATAAATAAATAATTCATAAATAAGTAAGACAGAATATCAAAGACAAATCAGAGTTAAAGGCCTATAGACACAATTTATCAGTTAAATCAAGGAAAATTAAACCAAAAGGCCTCGAATACATCAACAGGAGGCAGTTATTTCTCCAAAAGATCTAGTTGCTACCTATAGCCTACCTTCTGTCTCAAGGGGCAAATTGACAGTTATTGCACTAAAGAAGATATTTTAATCTCTCAGGATAGTTATTGTAAAGATAAGAATAGGCCTTGAAAGTCAATCTTTTCTCCTATATTTCTATCAGAAGTTAAGACAGAGTTATTGAAACAGAGAAGTAGTTGCACCTATTTCTGCCTTATGCCTTGCATGGTTTTCAAGGCTAGAAATGCAATTACTCTATAGTTAATAACATTTTGAATCCTAGATAAATTCCACCTCCTCATTTTTAGCATAAATACTGCATTAGAACTCATTGTAAAGTTGGAATTTGATGACTCTTTTGAAGTAATACATAGCTCTGCTGAAGTTGAAAATAAATTGATGTTCTGGAACCTGTGGATGTTTTAACCTATTTGTTGATGGAGAAAGATCTGTCATTGGATCCCTGAGCTTGGCTATTGGTGAAGTACTCTAAATCTGTTAAATGTTTTTTCTTGTTTTCCATTTTGTTTCATCATTTCTTACTACAGTAGAGTAAAAATTTTAGTCTAAGAAATGTCTCCTAGAAGCACCTTAGACCTGTTTACTCTTCATTGTTTTATGTTTTCCTTTTCTGAGGCATTATAGAGAATTCTTAATTGCTCTCTAGAACCCTTATGCTTGTTTACTTCTTAAATATTTCAATACAATTGGCCTCAAGAATGATTTATGGTTTTCCCTTCTTACTTGCTGCTACTTAAAAATTGTTTCTGAAGTCTCCATTCAAAGTACCATTGTCCAAAGTCTGCTAAAGAGGTCTGTTTTGATCATATCCTTTGTACTTGCTCAAATAATTGTTTTGAAGGTCTTTATAGATATAATCAAAGATCTCTAGGAGTTCTCTCTTCTGTGAGTGTGATTATTTTTGAATCTTGAATGTTTTCTTATTCTTGAAAGTGAAATCTTTGGATGAAATAGAGAGTTCCTTGACTCCTAGATTTTATTTGAAAAGTTTGTCATGAAATTATTATTTGCTGAAGTGTGATTTCTAGAATTTATGGTTAGCCCTATCTATGGAATGCCTCTTCATGTTCAAATAATGTTTTAAGTACCTTTGTTGAGAAGTACATATAATTAAGTATTCTTAATTTCACTTAGTTCTACTTTTCATTCTAAACATTTAATGTCCATTTCATTTCACCTGAAAGAATCTATAGATCCAATAGCCAAGTTAGATTTTCCCTTTGATATCCCTGATTCATCTACAAAATTGTTACCATTTCCACTTGACTCCATTGCCCAATGACTTAAGGATTTCCCTTTTCTATCTATGCTTCCTAGTTCATCATGCCCAACCAAACAATCAAACAAAATCATGCTTCATAACTAGCCTAAAATCAACCTTTAAAAGAAAACAAGCTTACATCTTTGCAAATGATTGAGAGATCCCTCTCTGAGAATAGGAAGGCTAGGTCCTAGAGCTCTAAATACTGGTTTTGATGTTTCCTTTTCACTTGGTATGCCAATATGCCAAATCACAGGACCCCAACATAATGACGATCACGGTGGGACTATTTTTGAGTAAAAGTTCCTGAACAAGACACTCAAAATTAATTCAAGTGAACTATAGCTTTCTTCAAGCACTACCAGCATAATGGTTATCATGATAGGACCTGTCTTAATCAATGGCAATCTAAGTAACCCTTAGGATTCTAAGAGACCCTTATCAAACCTTGAAGAAATCAGCTAGTAAGCCATAGAGTTGACTCTGTTTGTTTCACCACCTTAGCTAAGTGTTGAATTAGGTATACGACACTCTCACAACCATAGAACTACAAAAAACTCATAAAACCCAAAAAAATTTCAGATTGGTTTTCAAATAAATCATTGGTGGTGAACCATAAAACATTTTACCTTCAGAAAAGCTAAAAATTTCCACTTGGCAACTCCACTAGCCCTAGTAGGCTTATTACTCCTCTAGACCTCTATATTTCCCTAGGATTGTGTTAAACAACCCTCAGGAAGTTTAGAAACATATTCCCCTATTATAGAAATCACTGTGAGAAGAAAACAGTCCAAAAAACCTCGGCCTCTCTAAATTTTGGAAATTGAAATCTGGCTTCACATAGGGTCAATACTAGATCCCATCAAAATCCTAACCCTCCTACCATAGTTGAAAACCTATAGAATATCTTGTGGAAAACTTCTAGATCTGGAAAACCAACTACTGATAGGACCATCCCAAGAACAAGATCTGTCCCTGAAAATCTCACAATCTTGAAAGATCTTCACTTTGACTTACCTCACACAAAGAACCTATTTAGAAATAAGTCTCAAAGTGATTTAAACCAAACAGATTTTGAAACCACAGATTTGCAACAGAGCTTTAGCAGAGAAGCTTCACCTTCTACTCCACCTGATTCTCAGCTTCTCCATCATTTCAGCTCCTTCCATAACAAATCTGCTCATCATCAGTTTGCTAGCCCAAGTGTTTCTTCCACTCCTGTACAGACACACACTGTTAAAGGCACTCAAACTTAGCCCACTTTCCCTCTTGTAAATCCCCCATTATTTCCTGTCATGGCAGCATGGTATGCTCCGCTAGTGTTACCACAACCTATGGTTCCCTTACCCAATGATTACCAATCCAAAATTCCCCATTTCACTGGAAATAAACCTACTACTGCCCAACATCATGTATATAAAATGAATGATGCTTTTGATTACATGGAAATATAAGAAGAGACCATTAAGATGAGAATCTTTGCCCAAATTTTAGGAGGAGAAGCCAAGAAATCGTTTAAGGTTTTAACTCCTAATAGCATAAATGATCTCCCTTCTTTATATCAAACATTCATAAAAAAATGGGAAATTAGGAAGAACCCTCTCCAAATCCTTTCAGAATAGACCAACCTCAAAAGAAACATTGGGGAAAGTGTCCAAGACTATTGCACTAGATTCAATAGTGCTTACAATGCGCTTCCCCCAGACATGAAACCTCCACTAGGACTGGCCTTAGCTAAATTCCCAGAGGGTTTTGATCCTGAAATCACCTACCAGCTAAGACAAAGAGACCCCTCAACTTTAGAAGATATGCAGAGGGGAGCCTTAGGTGTAGAAGCAAATCTGCTTGAGAAAAAGCTAGGTTGAAAGCCTCATCATCCAATGCCAAAATTGACAACTTAGTAAGGGTAATGGAGAGGATGCTTGAAAAGATAAATTTGAATGATAGAGTGCCTACTAGAGAAAACCAAAACAACCCCCAAGATAGAAATAGAAACTCAAATCTCAGAAGAGACCCTAATCAAGATAGGAAAAGAACAATGACCAACAGATTAGGCCTCCCTTTCAACAAAACTATGTTGATCAAGAAGAAGAAAAGTAAGTTGAAAGGTTGGAAGAAAATCATGTAAACTTGATAGGATCTGATAGTGAGACAGATTTTTTTCTCACTGAAGAAGAACAAGGATTCTTCTCCTCAGAACAAATTTAAAAAAGCCATGAAGATTTTGAAGATTACAGATTGAGGTTTGAAAATGTAATCATGGAGGTACACAAACAATATAATCTTAGAAGCGAAGGGAGCCTAGAGATTTCCGATGACAAAAGAACTAGTACTGCTATTAGGAAAACTTCAGAAAATCAACCTAAGAAGACAACCAGTAACACCAACACTATGGCCAAGAAAACTGATCCAAATAAAGACAAAAATAGTCAGCAAAGTGTTGAACAAAGCTGCCCTAGTACTTCTGCTAGTGGCCATAACAAATCTATCCCAAATAATAGTCCAAATAAATTTCAGCAAATCAGAATTGTTGAAAGAGTTGTAAATGACAAAACAGATGTAAATATGTCAAGAACAATATTTCCTTTCAGCCTTGAAGGGGAAATTTCCAAGATCAAAATCACCATACCCTTAGCTGAACTAGTAACTCAGGATGTATATAAAAATCAAGTTTTGAAGCTTTGAATATAGGAAATGACACTGATACACTTGACAGATGATAAACCAGAATTATTATTTGGTCCTGAAGTTGAAAGAAAATACCAAGAAGGGGCTGTCCCTCCCTTCTATGTCAGCCTGAATATACATGATAAGATCTTGCGCAATGCCATGTTAGATTCTAGAGCTTCACATAACCTTATGCCTAAAGTAGTAATGGAAAGCTTAGGCTTGGAAATTACTAAACCATATACAGACCTGTATTCCTTTGATTCAAGCAGGGTCAAATGCTTGGGCCTAATCAAATATTTATGTGTCAATTTGGCACAGATTCTTGCTAAAAGTCTAGTCATGGACATAGTAGTAGCTGACATTCCCCCTAAGTATGGCATGCTTTTATCAAGATCATGGGGAGCCAAACTTCAGGGGAGCCTTCAAATGGACATGTATTATGCCACCATCCCAGTGTTTAGCCAAACTAGAAGATTATACAGGGAGTCTCATATGAAATACATGGTGAGAAACATAGATAGGCCAAATAACACTCCTATGTATTCCATCCATTCAAACTTAGATTTCTTTATCTTATTTAATTAAGATGAAATCAGTCAATAGGAAAAAGGAAACAAAGAAGAAGTCACTCCACCAGAACAGTCAAATCTATCCTCCATTCAAATACAAAACAACCCAAACTTTAGTAGCAAAAAAAAAATGAAAATGAGATAGAAACACCTTGGAGAATGAGCTTTGATGGCTCTTGTAGCAGAACAAGTGCAGGGGCAGGTGTGTGGATACACAATACAAACTAAGGATATTCCTATAAACTAGATTTTCCATGCACAAACAACATTGTTGAATATGAAGCCCTCCTCCTTGACCTACATTTGCTCAAAGATTTAGAAGCCAAGAAAATATCAGTCCAAGGAGATTCTGAGCTAATAATTAGACAAATTAAAGGGGAATATTCAACTAAGAACCCAAGACTCAGAGAATATCGAAATGCTTCCCTAGACCTCATAAAAAACTTTGAAAAATATGAACTCATTTTCATTCCAAGAGCTGAAAATCACCTAGCAAATGAACTTGCCTTTGCTGCTAGCAATTGCCAAATACCACAGATAAATGAGCAGTTTAATGTCAAGATAAAAAATAGACCTGTTGTACCTGACAATGAAGAGTATCGGCAAGTGTTTGAAGATGACAAACACATAGATGATTTCCTACAATCAAGGAATGATTTTTCTATACCAACACCAAACATCAATCATGAAGAAATCTGTTTAAAACAAGAACAAATCCTTGAAACAGAGGTGCAATTTTCTGCTAATATAAATCAATTCGAACATGTTTTTAAAGCAGAAATAGTTGACAATATAGACCAAAAGGACCTGGAATTTTTACAATGTAAAAATAATACAATTCCAAGAGGTCTTACACCATTAGAAAAGCTTTTTGATTTTAGTGATGTAGCCAAAGAACCAAGAATGGAGCCTATAGAAACAAACATAGAAGAACGTAACATAGGCAGCCTAGCAAAACCCAAAATGATCAAACTATCCATCACTCTCCCAGCTCATATCAAACAACAATACATAGAAATTTTTAAAGAATTTATAGATGTGTTTGCATGGGGATACAAGGATCTAAAATCATATGATACCAACATCATTCAACACAAAATTCCTCTTAAGGAAAATCAAAAACCTTTCAAATAAAAACTCAGAAGCATAAACCTTGTTTTATTTCCTTTATTCGAGAGAGAAATCAAGAAAATATATGATGCTGGGATCATAGTTCCCCTCATATATTCAGAATGGGTTTCCAACTTAGTATCTGTCAGGAAAAAGACTAGGGAAATCAGGCTTTGCATTGATTTCAGAAATCTAAATAGAGCCTCCCTTAAAGATAACTATCCTTTGCCAGAAATGGATCATATACTTCAAAGAATGGTTGGGTCTAAGAGAATTTCATTGTTGGATGGGTTCTCAGGTTACAATCAGGTACTAGTACTCCCAAGTGATCAACATAAAACTTCTTTTACTACACCTTGGGGTACATTCATGTATGTAAAAATGCCATTTGGTTTAATGAATGCAGCGGCCACCTTCCAAATGGACATGGAAATAGCCTTCTCAGAATACATAGAAGACATAGGCCATTTTATAATCATTTACCTTCATGACATTACTGTTTTCTCCAAAACTGGTGAAAAACACTTGATTCATTTAAGAAAAGTTTTTGAGAAATGTAGGAAATATGGCTTATCTTTGAATCCCAAAAAGACACTCTTTGGTCTCCAAGAAGGAAAGCTTCTTGGCCACATAATTTTTGAAGAGGGAATCAAAGTAGACCCTAAAAGGATTGATGGCATATTGAAAACTAGCCATCCTAGAAACCTCAAAGAATTACAATCTTTCATTGGGAATATAAATTTTTTAAGGAGGTTCATCTCCAACCTAGCTGAGCTATTGAGAAATATCACGAACATGCTAAAGAAAGAGATAGGTTTTTAATGGACAATACAAGATAAATAGTCATTTGAGCTAGTGAAAGAAGCTCTCACTCAAACACCAGTTCTTATCAGTCCTTATTTCACCAAATATTTCTATATATTTTCTTTTGCATCATAACATACAATAGCTGCAGTATTACTGCAAAAGATTAACATGGGGCAAGAAAAACCAATATCCTTTTTCAGTAGGGCCTTAAGAAATGCTCCAATCAAGTATAACATTATGGAGAAACAAGCCTTAGCCTTGGTAAAAGCATTGAAAGACTTTAGAGTATACACCTTACATTCTCACATCATTGATTTTTTCCCACACACTGTTGTCAAGGATATTCTAAGTCAAGACCCTGATGGTAAAAGGGGAAAATGGATTGCTATTGTTTTAAAATGACTTAGAAATCAGGCTAACCAAACTAATCAAAGGGCAAGGATTAGAAAAAATCATGGCTGAGTCAAACTTCCAAGCACTACATATGAATATGGTGGATGTTTTAGAAGAAACAGAAGAAATCACAGCTCCATACATTGTAAAAAATATTGTGAATTCACCTTGGTATGCTGATATCATTTATGTGTTGCTTTATCTGAATACCCCTACTTCTCTGTCAAAAACTAAAGCCAGATTTTTAAAACAAAAGGCTTTAAATTATTGCATATTAGATGGGGTTTTATATTGGAAAAATACTATTGGTATATTGCTTAAATGTTTGCATGAGATTGATGCAGGAAAAATCATGCATGAACTGCATGAGGGAGAGTGTGGAGGACATATTTACTTGAAGACTAAAGCAAATAAAATCCTCAGATCTGGTTACTATTGGCCCACCCTTTTCCCAGACACTCAGAAACTTGTCATGTCTTGCCATAAGTGTCAAATTTTTGATGGCAAGAAAAAACTCCTTCCTTTACCTTTACATCCCATCAGTGTTGAGGCTCCCTTTCATCAATGGGGCTTGGACTTCATTGGGGAAATTCACCCATCTTCTTCAGCTCAACATAACTGGATCCTCACTGCCACTGATTATTTTACCAAGTGGATAGAAGCCATACCGTCTAGGAATGTTACTGACTCTGTCATTATCAAGTTCCTTGAAACCAACATACTATCTAGATTTGGTTGTCCTAGAAAAATTATCATAGATAATGTTGTTTCTTTCAAGTCTAAAAGAATGGTTGACTTCTGCTATAAATATCATATCACATTGGATCATTCTACTGCCTGCTATCCCTAAGGAAATGGATTGGCTGAATCCTCCAACAAAATTCTTGTAAATATTATCAAAAAACTATTGGAGCAGAATCAAAAATCATGGCATACTAAGCTTATTCATGCTTTATGGGCTAATAGATTAACCACCAAAAATTCAAGAAATATGTCCCCCTATCAGCTAGTTTATGGCATGGATGCAATCCTCCCAACCTCACTAGGAGTTCTAGTCATGAAACTTCTTCAAGAAGTACAATCTGAAGAAAATGATATGCAGAGAAGGATAAATAAGACCATTCATTTATAGAAGTCCATAGAGGAAGTGTACAAGAGAACACAAATAGTCCAAGAAATCATCAAGAAGTTATTTGACAAAAGGACTAAAGAAAATTATTTCCAATTTGAAAATATAGTTCTAAAGTGGGATTCTAGAAGAGAAGAAAAGGGAAAACATGGAAATTTGAGAATTTCTTGAAAGGGCCCTACATCATTCATTCTATAAGGGTTCATAATGCATTCTTTTTATAAGAGCTGAATGGAGAAGATCTATTTGGAGGTCCTGTCAATGGAAGGATGCTCAAGCACTATTTCTACCAAGAGTCCTAAATTTCAAAGCTTTTATTTTTCACTGTATATAAAATTTCTTTTTAATTTGAAAAAGACAAACACAAAAAAAATAGAAAAAAAGAGAGGGTAGATTCAAAAGAGGTACATACCCATACCCAAAAAAAAAAAATTCTGAAAGTGTACAAGCTCAAGTGCCACTACTCTGAGAAGAAACTCTTACTCAGTCATACAACCTAATCACGACTGAGTAAATTTTAATTTACTGTTGAGAGGTTAGTGAAAAATATCTGCCAAACTATCTAATCTTGGCTTATCAGTAGAATATATTAGGATAGAAAATGAAATGGTTCAAACAAATTTAAAATCTGAACCAAGAAAGAAAAAGGAAAAATAGCTCTAAAAAAAGATCAAAATCAGAGCTGAAAAAGGGAAGAAGGATATTCATAATTTTCATATCTTAAGCCTTCACAATTTTGTTTTAAATTTCTGCAAATAAATTCTATGTGCAGCTTGTACATACAGCCATAGACACAATAGCATATCAGATAGTTCAATCCTGATTTGACTGTATTTTGAATTTTCTGTTGTAGAATATAGAAAATGAAGATCTGTCAAATAGCTTAATCTTGACAGATAATAGTTAGGTAGAGAAACAATGAGTTCAACTGTTTAATCTGAACTCATGGAAGAAATAAGAGTAGAAATATATTAGTTTTTTCTTTCAAAAGTGTTGGAAATACTAAGAGGGGAGTGAATCAGTATTTCTTTTCAATTGTTAATTATTGCCAGTTAGATTCTTCACAATTAAAAAAACAGAGAGGTGTATAATAATGATATTAAGGTTTAATCAGAACTTCAATCCCTTTTTTAAATAATAGTATACAATAGATGAGTGAAGGGCACCAACCCTTTTAATGAAACAAGCACCAACCTGTTGCCAAGCACCAACTTGGACTTGTTGAGGCTCCGACCTCTAGGGCTTTGACCCTATCTTCTCAAGGCACCAACCTTGTGTTTAGGAGCTCCTACTCCAAGGACACCAATCCTGTCTTATCTTCTTTTAATAAAGAATGTGGATAGTACTTACTTGAATGTCATAATTCTTCATTGTTTAATACCTCACTGTCAAACCACCAAATGTATTTAAGGATCAACATTGGTCTTCAAAATTCAATATTCTTTTGTCAAAGGTTTTCAATTTTTAGTCCTCCACCACTGGCTGCATATGTCTTCATTAGATAGCCATAGTATAACTTTATGACGACATCATGATTATTCCATTTCTGAAAGTTTGTCCTTAATGCATTGCAGGTGCTAGCTCCAAGTATAGAATAGGTCCAGAGATTACATCAGTTCCATGTTACAGGTCTAATATCTTTTACAAGTCTACAGATCTAAGCTACAACTGCATCGAGCTAGGTTTGCGCAGAGGGAGGATTGATGGTTCCAGAATTTATAATGCTGCTCCAGAATTTATAATGCTGCTCTAGAATTTATAATGCTGCTCAGAATTTAGAACACTGCTCCAGAACTGAAATACCTTTCCAAATTTTAAATGCTACTCCAGAATTTAAATATCGTTCCAATTAAAATCGGTTCACACTGCCTCAAACCCAAATTCACATGGTTTAAAAAGACTCTGCCTGGTAACAACCGAGCGTAAAATATCAAACACTATTTTTATATTTCTTTGGTTCACGAGTTGTGAACTCATTGACTTGCGTCTCCCCTTTTAGTTTTTTTTGTATTTCTCACACTTCGATAAGCAAATAATTAAAAAAACAAGTCGTATTTATATAATGTATGGCCGTCATATGGTCAACTGACATTAAAAAGGTTAAAGCCGACTTGTTTAGTTTAGCGTATATTTTTCATCGATGTATCACTTTGAAAAAATTTATGCCAGTATTATTCAGTAATTCCCAATACGAGGAGTGTGTGGATTACAGTGGTTTGTTGAAAACTTTCATTCCTTTTGCATCTATTGCTTTTTATTATCTTAAAGGTATTTCTAGGATTTATAAAATATGAATTTGGTGTATGTTTTTAGAGCTTTAGGTATTTAGACAATCCTAGAGATTCAGAATTAGGGTTTTAGTAGGGTTAGGGTTAGGACATCATATAATATGGGTTTTTCTCAAGGAGTTAGGGGTAGCTTGGAAAGGATTTTCTTTATACATATGAATTATTTATAGAATTCCATGGGCATTAGACAAGAGCATCTTGAAACTAAGGCTTTAGGGAAAATGCATTAGGGAATATGCATCATCTTCATAGAGTAACATAAACATCATGCAACACAAGAGTATTTGACATCTTCAACAATGCCATATTGACATCAATGACAACCTTGAATAAAAATCTCCCCCTTTGTCATTGATGGCAATATTGTTGCCCTTCCATCATTCTCTCCCCCTTTGACATCAATGGAAATGGGGTGCCCATGTGCTCCCCCTGTCATGCTACTCCCCCTAACATACTGTACCCTTGTCATAATGCTTGGTTTAATGTGATGCAAGAGCAATGAACCCCATCTTTTGGCGAAGATACTCAAATGCTTCTCATGGAAGGGGTTTTGTAAAGATGTCCGCAATTTTCTCTTTTGTATTGACATATTCCAACCTGATATTGTGTTCAGCAACTTGTTCATGAAGAAAGTGGTATTTGATTGGAATATGTTTGGTTCTTGAGTGCATCACCAGATTCTTTGAAAGACTGATGGCTCTAGTGTTGTCACAAAAAATAGTAATTGGTTGCTTGGTTTCTATGTTGACATCCTTCAAGGCTTCCTTCACCCATAGAATTTGTGTACAACAATTAGCAGTAGCTATATATTTGGTTTCAGCTGTAGAAAGGGATATAGATGATTTCTTCTTGCTAAGCCAAGATACAAGACAATATCCAATAAAGAATACATTTTCACTGGTGCTTTTTCGATCATCCACGCTTCCGGCCCAATCAGCATCAGAATAAGCTGTCACCATAAGAGTTGAACTCTTAGGATACCAAAGACCGAAATAAGTCGTTCCTTTCAGATATCTAAGAATTCTTTTCATAGCTGCTAGATGGGATTGTTTAGGACTTGACTGAAATCTTGCTACCATTCCTACAGCTTGCATAATATCTGGTCTTGTAGCAGTTAAGTATAAGAGAGCTCCAATTATTGACCTGTAAAGAGTTGCATCTATTTGGGGGCTATCATCGTCTTTGCTTAGTTTACAATCTGTGGTCATTGTGTGCTCATAGGTGCACAATATTCCATCCCATATTTTTTAAGCATGTCTTTAAGATATTTTGCTTGAGATATAAACATGCCTGCAAAGGTTTGAGATATTTGTAGCCCAAGAAAGTAAGACAACTCACCAATCATTGACATCTCGAATTTTTTGGACATATTTAGAGCAAATTCATGGCTCATTTCTTCATCATTGCTATCAAAGATTAGATCATCAACGTAAATGAGAATGATCAGAAGTTTTTCCTTGTCCATATTCATGTAGAGATTGCTACCTGCCACTCCCTTTTTGAAACCTTCTTGCTGCAGATAGTGATCCAACTTTGCATACCATGCTCTAGGGGCTTGTTTCAATCCATACAAGGCATTTTTTATTTTGCATACAGGGTTTTTTCCTTCAGCAAGATCAAATCCTTCTGGTTGCTCCATGTAAACTTCCTCCTTGAGATCTCCATTCAGGAATGCTGATTTTACATCCATTTTATAAACCTTGAATCCTTTTGAGCAAGTAAATGCTAGAAACATTCTTATGGCTTCCATTCGAGCTACTAGTGCAAAGTTTTCTTCGAAGTTAATTCCTTCGATTTGTGAGTATCCTTTGCAGACAAGTCTGGCTTTATTTCTGATGATTTGTCCATCTTCAGTCATCTTGTTTTTTAATACCCATTTTGTTCCAATTATATTTTTATCTTTTGGGCGAGGTACTAGTTCCCAAGTCTCCTTTTTCTCGATTTGAGACATTTCTTCTTCCATGGCCTTTATCCAATGAGGATCTTTCCTTGCTTGAGAAAATTTTCCAGGTTTTATTAAAGATAATAGAGCCACATCATTTTTCTTAGGGGTGCTTATCATCCTTCTTCGAGTTTGGATTCCTTCATCTATATTTCCGATGACCTGTTCTACTGGATGATATCTTTGAACAAACTTGATCTTGGAGGGAGTTTGTGAAGATTCATTTTGAGGTTCTGTTCGAGGTTCTTCATTCTCCTCTTCTTTTTCAGGTTCTTCTTCTTCACTTTGTTCAAAGAAAGGCTCAACTTCATGATTTTCAATTCCTTTTTCTAGAAGGCATTCATCAATATTTACATCAATGCTTTCCACTATTCTTCGTAGACGATAGTTGTAACATTTGTAAGCTTTACTCCTAGTGGAGTATCCAAGAAATATTCCTTCGTTAACTCTTGAATAAAATTTACCTAGTGAGTCATCATTTATTTTTATGAAACATTTGCTTCCAAAAACCCTGAAATATTTTACTAAAGCAGGTCTTCCTTTCCATATTTCATAAGGAGTATTTTCATTATTTGGTCTTAGTTGAGTTTGATTTAAGGTGTAAACTGCGGTGCCAACTGCTTCTCTCCAAAATTTTGGTTGCAAATCAGTTGCTAGTAGCATTGTCCTTTCCATTTCTTGAATGGTTCGGTTCCTTCTTTCAACTACTCCATTTTGCTGGGGTGTCCTAGAAGTAGAGAGTTCTCTTTCAATTCCATTCTCTTTACAGAATTTATTGAACTCTTTTGAGGTGAATTATCCTCCTCTGTCCATTCTAAGACATTTAATCTTAGAATCTTTCTCATTCTCAATGAGAGCCTTAAGATTTTTAAAACATTAAAATGCTTCGGATTTATATTTTATGAAATATATCCACATCATTCTAGTATAGTCATCAAAAAATAGAGCAAAGTACCTTTCACCCTGAAGAGCTGGAGTTTTGGTTGGCCCACACAAATTTGCATGAATAATTTCCAAAGGTTTTGTTGTTGAGAACTCCTTAGTTTTGTGGCTAGTTCTGGTTTGATTTCCATGTTGGCATGGGCCATATACAACTTGATTTGGTTTGCATATTTTTGGAATATCCCTTACTGCATTAATTTTTCTGATGTTGACTAGGTTATCAAAACTTGTATGCCCCAACTGTTTGTGCCATAACCAACTTTCCTCTGTTTGACTTAAGTAACATTTATCTTCTTGAATTCTACTGAGAATGTAAACATTATCTAGTGTTCTTACTCCTTTCGCCACAAGCTCTCCTGAGGACGAGTCCCTTATTTCACAATTTTTTGTACTAAAGACAACATTATGTCCTTGGTCACAAATATTGCTGACACTTAAAATATTGCATTTGAGCCCTTCTACCAGCAAGGTATTTTGAGCCTTTCCTATTCCATTGACAAGGGTAGCAGTCCCTTTTCCAGTGATTTTAGCAGATCCACTTCCAAAGGATACATTTCCATTTTTCTTGTTTAATGAGATAAAATTATTTTGGTCACTTGTCATATGTCTCTAGCATCCGCTATCCATGAACCAATGATTTTCTTCACTATGAGCACATAGAGCTAGGCCACATTTATCAGTCTTGAGATTTACGTTTTTAGATTTTTCCCTTTTGAGAGGGAAATTTTGTTCATTATGATCATAATCATCACATAATGAGCAAGACAGATCAAACTTTGCCAAAGGATCAAAGGAATTGTAAGTTTTGATTTTTTCTTGCTCTTTAGACCCACACATTTGGTTTGGTTGATTATTCAATCTTGGTGCATCATTCTTATGAGCCTTGCAATGCTTATCTTGATGCCCAAAGTTTTTACAATTGTAACAAAGCCCAAGAAAAATAGTTTGATACCTGTTGTAATATCCATAGCTTGAATCAACATTCTTCCTTGAAGTTGCTCTTTCAAATCTTGGTTTTGAGATGTGACCTTTTTCCTAAGATGATTTTTCTTCTTTTGGATGGCAAGAGAGTGCATCAGCATAACTTCTAGCATTATTCTTCGTACCTGGTGATTCTCCTTTGAAACCAATTCCAGACTTGTCATGTTGAGGTCTTTGAGTGTTAAGAATGTTGTCAAGAGCTAGAGAGCTTTGCCAACTCCTTTTGATTTGCTCTAATTCCTTTCTTAGGGACACTATTTCAGCTTCACGTTTTTCACAGATATCATTCTTCTCTTTTAACTTGATGTTCAAGAAGTCTTCCCTTCTTTTTTCTTCCTCTCTTTCTATTTTGAGAGAAATTGTCTTCTTTTGTATATTCTCATTTTCTTCAATGGCATTCATCAACAAACTATCCATGTTTCTTTCATCTTCCAGTTCTGAGTCATCATCATTTGTAAATGCCATGAATAACGTTTCTTTGCTTCCAACATAATCACTTTCCTCATCTGATTCATCATCTCTTTCTTTGTGATGATGCATATTTCTGGTTGATTTCTTTTTGATGAATACAAATTAATCTTCATCAGACTCATCATGTTTGGAGAATAAGTTCTTTTTATTAAACCATTTCTTTTTGTACATCATCCTTTTAGAGTCCTTTTCATCATCACTATCATGTTTATGAGGAAATTTTGCAGCGTAATGACCTATTCTTCCACAATTGAAACAAATAAGAGGGTACTTACCTTTTAGCTTGGATCCTCTTTTTAGTCTTCGTACAAATTGAGCTAATTCGTTTTCAGTATCAGATTCATTGCTATTGTAATTCCATCCTTTTCCTTCTTTTGTAGATCTTGATACTTTGAAGGCTGCTTCTATGAAATTTGGACTCCCTTTCCTCATCTCATAGGCAATGAAATTCCATGGATTTCATCCATCTTGAGAGTATCTAGATCCTTCATTTATTTTATGGCACTTACTTTGGAGTCAAATCTGTCAGGGAGTGATCTCAGGATTTTTTGAACAATGGTGCTTTCTTCAATTTTTTCTCCTAGTCCTCTAAGAGAGTTAACCACTTCAGCTACTCGAAGGAAATATGATGCAATATCTTCTTCATCATCCATTTTTAGACTCTCTAATTGTCTTCTATGGGTTTGAAGCTTTGCCTTCTTGACTTTGGAGTTGCCATCATATAGAGAAACCAACTTATCCCATACTTCTTTGGCTGAGTCACAGTTCATGACTTTTGTAAATTCAGAATCGTTAGTTCCACTAGTGATGGAATTTAAAGCTTTGGCTTTAGCAATGTAATCTCTTCTTTCATATTGATCATTTGGAAGATTTGTAAGAGATTTTTACCCATCCATAACAGAGTGCCATACTTCAGGACCAAGAGACATTGGATAGTAGGACATCCTCTTTTTCCAAAAACCAAAATTCATTCCATCAAAGAAAGGTAGTTTCCCTGTTGCTTCCATGTTCTTCATTGTGCCTAAGATTCATTCTTCCAACTATTAGGCTGATATTGAAGAAGCTAGCTCTGATACCAATTGTTGGAAATACTAAGAGGGGGGTGAATCAATATTTCTTTTCAATTGTTAATTATTTCCAGTTAGATTCTTCACAATTAAAAAAACAAAGAGGTGTATAATAATGATATTAAGGATTAATCAGAACTTCAATCCCTTTTTCTAATAATAGTATACAATAGATGAGTGAATGGCACCAACCCTTTTAATGAAACATGCACCAACCTGTTGCCAAGCACCAACTTGGACTTGTTGAGGCTCCGACCTCTAGGGCTTTGACCCTATCTTCTCAAGGCACCAACCTTGTCTTTAGGAGCTCCTACTCCAATGACACCAATCCTGTTTTATCTTCTTTTAATAAAGAATGTGGTACTTACTTGAATGTCATAATTCTTCATTGTTTAACACCTCACTGTCAAACCACCAAATGTCTTTAAGGATCAACACAGGTCTTCAAACTTCAATATTCTTTTGTCCAAGGTTTTCAATCTTTAGTCCTCCACCACTAACTGCATATGTCTTCATTAGATAGCCATAGTATAACTTGATGACGACATCATGATTATTCCATTTCTGAAAGGTTGTCCTTAATGCATTGAAGGTTCTAGCTCCAAGTATAGAACAGGTCCAGGGATTACATCAATTCCATGTTACAGGTCTAATATCTTTTACAAGTCTACAGGTCTAAGCTACAACTGCATCGAGCCAGGTTTGCGCAGAGGGAGGATTGATGGTTCCAGAATTTATAATGCTTCTCCAGAATTTACAACTCTGCTCCAAAATTTATAATGTTGCTCAGAATTTAGAACACTTCTCAAGAACTGAAATACCTTTCCAAATTTTAAACGCTGCTCCAGAATTTAAATATCTCTCCAATTAAAATCGGTTCACACTGCCTCAAACCCAAATTCATGTGGTTTGAAAAGACTCTGCCTGGTAACAGCCGATGTTTTTATATTTCTTTGGTTCACGAGTTGTGAACTCATTGACTTGCGTCTCCCCTTTTAGTTTTTTTTGTATTTCTCACACTTCGATAATAAAATAATTAAAAAAACAAGTCGTATTTATAACGTATGGCCGTCATATGGTCAGCCGACATTAAAAAGGTTAAAGCTGACTTGTTTAGTTTAGCGTATATTTTTCATCGATGTATCACTTTGAAAAAATTTATGCCAGGATTATTCAGTAATGCCCAATATGATGAGTGTGTGGATTATGGTGGTTTGGTGAAAAATTTCATTCCTTTTGCATCTATTGCTTTTTATTATCTTAAAGGTATTTCTAGGATTTATAAAATATGAATTTGGTGTATGTTTTTAGAGCTTTAGGTATTTAGACAATCCTAGAGATTCAGAATTAGGGTTTTACTAGGGTTAGGGTTAGGACATCATATAATATGGGTTTTCTCAAGGAGTTAGGGGTAGCTTGGAAAGGATTTGCTTTATACATATGAATTGTTCATAGAGTTGCATGGGAATTAGACAAGAGCATCTTGAAACTAAGGCTTTAGGGAAAATGCATTAGGGAATATGCATCATCTTCATAGAGTAACGGCAACATCATGCAACACAAGAGTATTTGACATCTTCAACAATGCCATATTGACATCAATGACAACCTTAATTAACAAAAAGAATAAAAGTGTTGATGTCAAAGATTTTTCCAGTTCAAGTGCACTCAAGAAGAAGAAAAAAATACTAGGATAAGTAGGATTGTGTAGGTAGAAGGACTGTGTGAAAGGAATATATACTGCAGATTATCAAAAAGTTGTCTTTTTCAGAGAAAGATCAGTAAGAAATGGAGGAATCTGCCCAATGGATAAGGTATTGGTCTACTTTCCAGATATTTATCTCTGAGGTTATTGGCACCTCCATGGAGCTGCTTTCCCCAAGTGGAGCCACTGTTAGTCATCAATAATTTGATTTTGTCCAAATATGACTAAGTTGAAAAAATTAGATTTCTAGAAACATTTTGAGTTCTAGAAATCTCACGGCCTTCATTATCCTAATTTTATCAGTTCACTAAAACCTTCATCTATGCCTTCTAAAATATCCCCTTTCTGACTCAGTAGGAAGCTTATTTCAGGCTATTTTCCACCATTTTCACCTCCATTTCATCCCCCCATTTTACCATTATTACCCCTATTTTTATCAGTCCCTTTTTCCTCTAAAAAGGATCGTTTTCTCTTCTTATACCCTCCATTCCACTAAAAAACCTTTTTAAACCATCAAAACCCTTTTATTTGGTTTAAAAATGCTCTCTTTTACCTTACTGAAATCCTTAAAAAAGGCTCAAAACCTCTGTTTTTAGCCCTATTTTGACCCCCTTTTTGAAGCAGACCTTAAGCCCCTGCACAATTAAGTCCCCCGCCCCTTTTTCTCGTATGACCTGGTGCTCGTGATCATGGGCTAAGAACCTTACCTCCAACCCCCTTTATTTCTTATTTTTATTTCCCCCCGACTATATTGTTTTCTCAACGAACCTCAACCGCCAATCTTATCGATCCAACGGTTGTCCCCAACCTTCCTTTCACCTATGGGAATTTTCAATCCATGGGTTAACACCAAAGGTGCTCTCGCAGTTGACTTGGTTGACTGCATAGAAACTCAGATGAACGTCTGAGATTCACTACGGAAGCACAAGGCAGGAAATTGGTCTATACCTTCATGGTCCCCCACAAAAATCTTAGCCGTTGATTGCCACCGATATGACAACGATCATTTTTCCCCCCTCCCCATCCGTATTTTCTCGAACTCCTTTGATCATTCACCCTCACGGTAAGATCTAGCCGTTGATCGTCTTCATCCGACGGTCATCGCTCTGCCCCTTACCATCAACCCTGCCTATAAACATTCTGCTACCCGACAAGATAGCCAACGTCATGCTCTTGGCCCACTTTCCACTTTCCTCTCGCCATCCAAACATTGCGCGCCACCTGTCCTCCACCACCCCCTTCCACCGAGCAGTTTCCTCCCGTCATGCTTACCCTCCACCATCGATCTGGCTCCCCACAGATCTGACGATCCATGATTATTTTCGTGCAAATTTCAGTGTCAGGGTTTAACAACCCAATTTCATGTGAAACAGGTGGTATTGGCCTGGACAGGTGTCAACGAATAAGTGGAATCATGTTCGTTGGCTCCCAAACCAATTACCGCCGATTGTCAATGTGAAAACCACCCATGGTTTCACAAAGCCGCCTTCCTCTTTCGCGCAAAAATTTAAATTTTACCCTCCCCATGCCTATTTTCCACCATGGAACCCTTCCCTATGCTTCTCCCCTTCCTCTGCAAAGCTCCTACGAATGCCCAAAACCCTCAGAAACTCTGAAACGCAGTAAATCCACGATCACAGGTTTTAAAAATTAATTATGTGTTTTTCTGTTGCAGGTTAAATGGCGGATCAGGGATGAAAGCCCTCCCCCAGTCAAATAAATGGAAATAGACCTCTGGATGATGATCCAAGAGAAAAAATATCTCAAGAATGTATAAATTTGAATAATCGATGATTTATTCACCGAGATTATCCTGATTACACACTATTTTAGCTTCATGCATAATACATAACCTCTTCTACCATTGATCATCAATTTGCAGAATTAAAAACAATCACATGCACACATTGAAACATTAATCAATCACACATATCAACACAGTATGTAATGGGGAAAGCTTACAGCTGAAAACCCCCAACTATCTATATATTATAATGATAGAGAACATGTAACAATACATAGCACAAACTCCTCACAAGCTCTCAACACTATCTCCAATTGTTACACACTAACTAGCTCAGATATGAACAAGTCACAAGTTCAAATCTCCTCCACTTGTTAGCCTGCCTCTACTGTGCAATCCAAGATGAATAATGATGAGATCCAAGTTCGAATGCCACTGGCTTTTACTGCGCAATCCTCATTGGAAATCTCAATCAAGGTGTGTGCAAATCTCATGCACAGCTATAGTCATAACTGATAGTAGACTCACCCTTTCACCCACCTCTTACACTGGTCTCCACTGAACTATCCATGCACTGCAGTTAACTAATGTATTCTTTAGTTGATTTATGAGTTAATAATTAGTGAATTAATTAATAATTAATTCACACCACTCATCACTAGTGTATTTATCAGTTAGAATAAATACAACTAGTTCAACTAAGTTAAACCGAACACAACTCCATCAATTGTCTCATCAACTCCACCAAACTCTGCCACATGAGTTCTAACTAAATTCAACCATGCAATAGCTCAACTAACCCTTAGGAAAAGCATATTTCCTTCTGTCAGCTGCATGTGCCACATCCAAGCATCAAACTGAAGTGCTCCAAGAGGATAAGATGATGTTTATAGTCTAAATATTATTAAGGGTTAATAATATTTGACTGTTCTATTTTTATCCCGGCAGTCTAAAAATAGATTCCGCCCAATGTCTAAAAATAGAGGTCCATCTATTTTTACCAACTCGACCAATCATCCATAAATAGCATCCCGCAACTCATAGACCATGATCCATATGTCTAAAAATAGACATAGTCTAAAAATAGACTTTGCGCCAAAAATAGCCTGCGGGCCCACTTAGTGAAGGCAACTTATTTTCACTAAGATCCATCATCTTGTTGCATTCTCAACACTCCCTCTCAACAAGATATGGATTATCTGCAACCCCTATCCTGCCTCTGTGGTATTCGAATTTGCTCCTGGTGAGCGCCTTCGTCAAGATATCAGCATCCTGATCCTCCGTGGGAATGTATGAAAGTAACATGATCCTCCGCTGCACACAATCTCTGATATGATGGTACCTGATGTTGATGTGTTTGGATCTATCATGAAATACTGGATTAGCCGAGATTTTAATGCAACTCTGGTTATCATAATAAATCACAGTAGGCTCCAAGTGTGACCCGAACAACCCGACCAGGATCTTCGTCATCCATATAGCCTCGCATGCAGCCAAGCTTGCTGCCATATACTCGGCCTCTGCTGAACTGAGTGCCACGAATCTCTGCTTCCTGTTGTACCAAGAAACTGTTGTCGACCCGATACTGAAGATCCCTCCATATGTGCTCTTTCTGTCCATTGGGCTCCCTGCCCAATCTGCATCCGTGAAGCCACATAGCTTCACCTCATCCTCCTATCTATACCACAATCCATATCCCGATGTGCCTCTAAGATAATGCAATACATGCTTGCCTGCCTTCCAGAAGAGCTTGGTTGGCTTAACCATAGCTTGTGAAAGCTGGTTAACAGCATAGCATATATCGGGTCGTGTATTGACCAGATACATAAGCGACCCCACCAACTGTCGATAAACAGTGGCATCCACTACTTCCGTCGAAGTAGCATCCTCCTTCCTCCAACCTCCAGGAAGAGGAGTATCAACAGGCTTGCAGCCATGCATGTTGAACTTCTCCAGTATCTCCCGGGCATACTTACCCTGAGAAACAAATAGTCCACCACTGCGCTACCAAATTTCCAATCCTAGGAAATAATGAAGGAGGCCCACGTCCTTCATCTCAAACTCTCTAGCAAGATCCTCCTTGCATGAAAGTATCAACAGCTCATCACCTGTCAGAATCAAATCATCTACATAAAGTACAATGATCAGCAACTTACCCTCCACCACAATCTGGTATAGGTTAGGATCCGCCTCACTCTTGGAGAATCCAAGTTCGGTGAAATAACTGCCTATCTGTGTGTACCAAGCACGAGGAGTTTGTTTCAACCCATACAACACTCTCTTGAGCCTGCACACATGCGACTCGCTACTGAAGATCTTGAAACCTTCGGGCTGCTCTATGTACACCTCCTCCTCAATGACTCCATTGAGGAACGCAGTCTTCACATCCATCTGATGAATGTGCCACCCCATCTGCGCTGAGATAGAAAGAATCATCCGTATGGAAGAATACCTTGCGACAGGTGCAAAGGTCTCCTCATAATCAATCCCCTCTATCTGTGAGAAGCCTCGAGAAACAAATCTTGCCTTGTACTTCTCCACACTCCCGTCAACTGCCTGCTTCACTTTGTAGATCCATCTCGAACCCACGACTGATTTCCCCTCCGGTCTCGGGACAATCTCCCATGCACTGTTTCTGAAAATCGAATCATACTCTTCCACCATGGCATCTACCCATGTGGGGTCCTCCATAGCTTCCTCGAAATAGGATGGCTCTATCACGATACATTTGCTCACAAGAGCCATGTATCTAGTGTACTGGTCTGGTGACTGTCTCTGTCTGCATTGTGCTGTAGGTGGTCCTACAACCTTCTCTGCATCTTGAGCCAGCGCTCAACTTCTGTAGTGCTTTTCTACCCTCTGATGGTTGGCACTGCATAAGTGGTCTCTTCCACTCCATGAACTTTCTCTTGTGGCTAATCCACATCCTGAAGCTCATCCTTAGGAACTAATAGCTCCTCCTCTGCATGCAAGTGTGGCTCCCTCTCAAGCGAACACTTCATGGCTTTCTCCTCCTGAAATTTGATATCCCCTCTCACAACAGTCTTGCGACTGTCTGGAAAATACACACGATAGTTGTGGGGCGTATCTTTGTACCCCAAAAATATCCCAACCTCTACGGTCAGCTCCAGATTCTTCCTGGCATCCTTCGTCACATGAATGTAAACAGGTGAACCAAAAATCCTCAAATGGGAAATATCAGGCCTCTTACCAGAAAATGCCTCCTCAGGTGTACTCATGCCAAGTATCTTGTGAGGACAACGGTTCTGCAAATATACTACAGTATTGCATGCCTCTGCCCACAAGTGCATGGGTAGGCCGTGATCATGCAACATCGCCTGTGCAGCACCCACGATCGTTCTATTCTTCCGCTCAGCAACCCTGTTCTGCTGTGGGTTATGGGGTGCTATGAGCTCTCTTCGAATTCCTTCTGCGTTGCAAAAGTCCTTGAATTCACCAGAGATGAATTCACCACCATTGTCGCTCCTAAGAGCCTTCACCTACTTCCCCGATTCCTTCTCAACTAGCGCCTTGAACTCACAAAACTTTGAGTATGTCTCGCTCTTCTTCTGCATGAAGAAGATCCAGCACTTCCGAGAATAATCATCAACAAAGATCACATAGTACCTGTGCTTTGCTGTCGAAGCTACTGAGAAAGGTCCACACACGACTGTGTGAATTCTCTCAAGGATCGTTGTGGCACGACTATCCTTCTCGTGAAAGGTGGCTTTCACAAATTTTCCCAAGGTACATCCCTTGCACTGATCTGACTGCGCAAGAGTAACCTTAGGAAGCCCAGTAGAAATCTGCTGCAGTATCTTCAAAGCTCCATGGTGAAGGTGGCCCAATCTCTGGTGCCACAGCTTGCCATCATCCCAGCTCACCACTCCTTCTACCTTGCATGCCATTGTTGTGCATCCATCTACCTGCAATTGATAAAGGTTCTTGACTCGAACCCCTGTCTTCCGAGTTTCTCCAGTTGTATTACTACGCAGGAAAGTCTTTCCCTCACTGAAGACAACATCATATCCCTTGTCTTCTAACATCGCCACACAGATAAGATTCTTCTTCAATCCTGGAACATGCATCACTTCCTTCAATATGAAGGGTTTACCAAACTCCCTCTCAAAGGAAATGGTACCGATACTGGTCGCACTGTATCTACCATCATCGCCCATCTCGATGTGCACTCCAAGATCTTTCTCATCCAGATCAAAAAACAAATCTCGATCTCCTGCCATGTGAAAAGACACACCACTGTCCAAGAACCAAACTGAACCCATCACACTTGATACCAAGCATGCGATCAGTGAAAAATCCAGCTCAAACTGCAAGGCTAAGGCCTCTCTCGTTGCATATCCAGCAGCCTTCTTATTTTTCTTCTTCTGCGGACAATTTGTGGCATAATGTCCATGTTGGTGACAGTGAAAGCACTTCACCTTGGACATGTCCTGCTTCTTGCCTTTCGCACCAAATTGAGAAGATTTCTTTCTCTTCCCCTTCTTTGCTTTGGTAGCCAAAGTGAAATTCTCTTCATCAAATGCCTTTGATAAAGATCCGTCCCTGGTACTCCGCCTTATATCCTCTTGCACAAGATCCGACCAAAGTCGCTCCCATCCTGGCAATTTCTCCCGACCATTGACAGAGTCCTGATAGGAATGCCAACTCTTCGGAAGCCCAAGGAGTGCCAATCTCACCAAGTCCTCATCATCTACAGTCACCCCCACACTTCCTAGCTCATCCCTGCATTGGGTGAACTTCGTGAGGTACTTGGGCATACTGTCGCCTTTCTCCATCTTTATGTTTCTGAGTTTATCCTTGAGCGCCAACTTCATCTGGTCTCTCTTGCTTTGGAATAAATCTATCAACGCTTTCCACACCAAGTATGGAGAAGCTTTACCATGCAGGCTGGATACTATGTGATCCTTCACGCCCTCCAACAGAATCCTTCGACACTTTGTTGTCTTCTTTTGCCAAGCCTCAACTTGAGTAGCATTAGTAGGCTTTGGGACTTCAACATCTATGAACTCCTTCAACCCGTTGTTATCTAACATCGCCTCCATCCTGTCCTTCCATGCAATATAATTCGAGCTGCCTTCAAGGGAATACTCCAATCGCAATCCGTTGAAAGACATCTCAAATTTCGACACCAAGAAAACACTGCTGCAAATTCGAATTCCACCAGCTCAAAACTCAACCGCTTCTGATCTGAAATTTTTGAGAACAAAGTATTTCTAGTACAGAGATTAACTGTAGGGGAATTTACTGGATATTTCACCTTTCAAAGAAAGGATGGATCCAGAGGCTACCTGGCCCTCTTACAGACTCTGCCTAAAGAAATAAAATGTAATCACTGTAATAGATCCGATCATCAACTTTTGCTTCGATACCATGTAGAAATTTGAATAATCGATGATTTATTCACCGAGATTATCCTAATTACACACTATTTGAGCTTCATGCATAATACATAACCTCTTCTACCATTGATCATCAATTTGCGGAATTAAAAACAATTGCATGCGCACATTGAAACATTAATCAATCACACATATCAACACAGTATGTAATGGGGAAAGCTTACAGCTGAAAACCCCCAACTATCTGTATATTATAATGATAGAGAACATGTAACAATCATAGTACAAACTCCTCACAAGCTCTCAGCACTATCTCCAATTGTTACACACTAACTAGCTCAGATATGAACAAGTCACAAGTTCAAATCTCCTCCACCTGTTAGCCTGCCTCTACTGCGCAATCCAAGGTGAATAATGATGAGATCCAAGTTCGAATCCCACTGGCTTGTACTGCGCAATCCTCATTGGAAATCTCAATCAAGGTGTGTGCAAATCTCATGCACAGCTATAGTCACAACTGATAATAGACTCACCCTTTCACCCACCTCTAACACTGGTTTCCACTGAACTGTCCATGCACTGCAGTTAACTGATGTATTATTTAGTTGATTTATGAGTTAATAATTAATGAATTAATTAATAATTAATTCACAACACTCATCACTAGTGTATTTATCAGTTAGACTAAATACAACTAGTTCAACTAAGTTAAACCAAACACAACTCCATCAACTGTCTCATCAACTCTACCAAAATCTGCCACATGAGTTCTAACTGAAGTCAACCATGCAATAGCTCAAATAAACCCTAGGAATAGCGTAATTCCTTCTTTCAGCTGCATGTGCCACATCCGTAGCTCGAACTGAAGTGCTGCAAGATGATAAGATAATGTTTATAGTCCAAATATTATTAAGAGCTAATAATATTCGACTGATCTATTTTTAGACTGGCAGTCTAAAAATAGACTCCGCCCAGTATGTCTAAAAATAGAGGTCCATCTATTTTTACCAACTTGACCAACCATCCACAAATAGCATCCTGCAACTCATAGACCATGATCCATATGTCTAAAAATATACATAATCTAAAAATAGACTTTGCGCCAAAAATATCCTGCGGGCCCACTTAGTGAAGGCGACTTCTTTTCACTAAGCTCCATCATCTTGTTGCATTCTCAACAAAGAAAGGAGACAAAAGGCTATGCATAAGGGATTAATCGATGACTTGTGATCATCAATTAATCAGAGAACCGTCTAGCACCAAAAGGAAACCCCTGCACACAGCAAAATAGAAACAGAACATCAGTGAATGAAGATAAAGCAAAGGCTTACAGACAAAGATTAAGTTAAAATAGTCAAATAAAGCAAAATTCAGCAAAGGATGATTATCAAAACCTTAAAGTAGAAGATTAAAGACTAATCAAGGTTTTAAAGGATAAAGGATAAAATAAATAAATCATTCATAAAGCAGTAAGATAGAATATCAAAGACAAACCAGAGTTAAAGGCCTATAGACACGATTTATCGGTTAAATCAAGGAAAATTAAACCAAAAGGCCTACAATACATCAACAGGAGGCAGTTATTTCTCCAAAAGATCTAGTTGCTACCTATAGCCTACCTTCTATCTCAAAGGGAAAATTGACAGTTATTACACTAAAGAAGATATTTTAATCTCTCAGGATAGTTATTGTAAAGATAAGAATAGGCCTTGAAAGTCAATATTTTCTCCTATCTTTCTATCTGAAGTTAAGACAGAGTTATTGAAATAGAGAAGTAGTTGCACCTATTTCTGCCTTATGCCTTGCATGGTTTTCAAGGCTAGAAATGCAGTTACTCTGTAGTTAATAAAATTTTGAATCCTAGATCAGTTCCACCTCTTCATTTTTAGCATAAATTATGCATTAGAACTCATTGTAAAGTTGGAATTTGATAACTCTTTTGAAGTAATACATAGCTCTGCTGAAGTTGAAAAGAAATTGATGTTCTGGAACCTGTGGATGTTTTAACCTATTTGTTGATGGAGAAAGCTCTGTCATTGGATCCCTGAGCTTGGTTGTTGGTGAAGTACTCTAAATCAGTTAAATTTTTTTTCCTGTTTTCCATTTCGTTTCATCATTTCTTACTACAATAGAGTAAAAAATTTAGGCTAATAAATGTCTCCTAGAAGCACCTTAGACTTGTTTACTCTTCACTGTTTTATGTTTTCCTCTGCTGAGGCATTTTAGAAAATTCTTAATTGCTCTATAGAACCCTTATGATTATTTACTTCTTAAATAGTTCAATACAGTTGGCCTCAAAAATGATTTATGGTTTTCCCTACTTACTTGCTGCTACTTAAAAATTGTTTCTGAAGTCTCCCTTCAAAGTACCATTGTCCAAAGTCTGCCAAAGATGTCTGTTTTGATCATACCCTTTGTAATTGCTCAAATAATTTTTTTGAAGGTCTTTATAGCTATAGTCAAAGATGTCTAGGATTTCCCTCTTCTATGAATGCAATTATTTGTGAATCTTGAATGTTTTCTTATCCTTGAAAGTGAAATGTTTGGATGAAATAGAGCGTTCCTTGACTCCTAGATTTTATTTGAAAAGTTTGTCTTGTAATTATTATTTTCTGAAGTGTGATTTCTAGAATTTATGGTTAGCCATGTCTATGGAATGCCTCTTCATGTTCAAATAATGTTTTAAGTCCCTTTGTTGAGAAGTACATATAATTAAGGATTCTTAATTTCCCTTAGTTCTACTTTTCATTCTAAACCTTTAATGTCCATTTCATTTCACCTGAAACACTCTGTAGATCCAATAGCCAAGTTATATTTTCCCTTTGACATCCCTGATTCATCTACAAACTTGTTACCATTTCCACTTGACTCCATTGCCCAATGAATTAGGGATTTCCATTTTCTATCTATGCTACCTAGATCATCATGCCCAACCAAACAATCAAACAAACTCATGCTTCATAACTAGTCTAAAATCAACCTTTAAAAGAAAACAAGCTTACATCTTTGCAAACAATTAAGAGATCACTCTCTGAGACTAGGAAGGCTAGGTCCTAGAGCTCTAAAGACTGGTTTTGATGTTTCCTTGTCACTTGGTATGCCAATCTGCCAAATCACAGGACCCCAACAATGTTGACAAGATTGGTAATCAAATGAGAGGTAAACGGATTTCCCAAACCCATGGAGGCAGAATGACAGAGTGAAAATATCCCAACCCGACACGAACTGCAGATAAGTGTCATGTTCAAGGGTGACATACTACCGAAACAAAAGATGAATAACTTCCATTTTCCCCCTCCATTTATGGCGAGTACCTATTTATTTTTACACAAGCTTCAAGAGGATAGCATATGCTTGTCATATAAGTTTGTCCTTCGGAAAAACCCATCCTAGTACATTTTACGAGCCCTAGGAAGGAGGAAATCGGTAATGTCATGATGATGGCATCTGATGTCATTTATTTTTAATGAGTCTGAAAAAGGAGAAATTCGATGCCTTTTCATGTTTAGAGAGTTTGAAAAGAATCAGAAAAGAAAACTCCAACAAGTCCCTTTTTGTAGGTAGTCTCACAGATCGGAAAAGGTAGAAAACAATATCTGAGCGAACCTCTTAGCCATGTTTGACTAAGGTATTCATTTTTCATAAATAATCTGTCCCAGCCCGAAAAATGGGTAAACGTATACTGGGCATATGAAATTTCAGAACCTTTAACAAGTTGAAAATGACAAGATTCTCGACAATCTTTTCAATTTTTGAGAGTCAGAAAAGAGCTGAAAGATGATTTCTCCTGGATGAGCAAGTGGTATCAAGGGTAGCAACTATTTCTGGTGATGGTGGAACTACTTAGAACAAGTAAAGTTTAATAGGCTAGCTAACAAGACCACTCATTGTAGCAGTTCCTCAGGAATGGGTAAAACAATCAAGTGAAGGCGTATGATCGGCCAAGCAGATGGTGATGACGGAATGAGAAAACAAAGGCTCATCTGGAAAAAAAGGTTGATAAAATTTCAATCACAAGATGTAAAATAAGAATGGTTTAATTTTTTCACAAGCTTGAAATCAGGAAACTCTACTTGAAGTTGGTTTCATTTGTAAACAAGCTTGAAACTTTTAGAAAACTACGCTTGAAACTGGTTTCATTCTTACAAAAGCTTGAAACGGAAACAAACTATGCTTGAAATAAGTTGGCATTCCCCCAACATGGTGACTTAATTCGAGGTACATGCCCCCCAAGGTTCAGTCCATGCACCTGAGTAAACAGATGGAGGGAGTGAAGGTTCAGTTACGAGATCAAGCGAAAGACTCGACTTGGATTTTACAAGATCTAATCAAAGACTCGAAATGAAAAGGAAACATGTTTCATTTTTTAATGAGGTTGACACAGTAAAAGAACTATCCTCATAAGATATAATTCATTTTTTAATGAGGTTGACATAGTAGAATAACTATCCTCATAAGATCTTGTTTCAATTTTTAAGGAGCTTGACACAAGAAAACGAACTATGCTTTGACAAGCTTGTTTCATTTTTTAAGGAGCTTGACACAAGAAAAATAACTATGTTTTGAAACCTTGTTTCATTTTTTAAGGAGCTTGACACAAGAAAACGAACTATGCTCTGAAGACCTTGTTTCATTTTTTAAGGAGCTAGATACAAGAAAACAAACTATGCTCTGACAAGCTTGTTTCATTTTTTAAGGAGTTTGACACAATAAAATGAACTATGCTCTGATGAGCTCGTTTCATCTTTTAAGGATCTTGACACAAGAAAATGAACTATGCTCTAAAAGAAGCTTGTCATGATGAATAAGAATTCATGGCTTCCAACAGTTTCTCATCTAATGGGAGAACAACTCTTTGGAAATTAGGATCCAATGCCCCCAGTAAATAGTGTACTACCGCACTCACTGAATTATCAATGGAAAAATGCATGGAACATATGGCCACATAACTGACCTATGGTGGGGAAGATATCACCGGCAGGTAAGGACCAGGAAGGGAAGACAGTAGACCAAATGTCAAATTAGGACCAAAGAATGAAAGCTAATCAATGGTCACGATATGACCTTCATGTGGAAAATAGATCACACGAAAGAGGGAGGAGACAAGCGTGCCCATGGCATAAGCATAATCTCACCACAAGAGTAAATTAAAATCCAGCAGGCCTTGGAAAACCATCACGTCTATATAGACAATTTTCCCTCCCAAAGAAACAAGAAACTTTGGAAGGATCCCTAATGGTTGACTTGTTCCTCTATTAAAATCCAAAATATTCTAAGTAACAGCCACAAGCTATGGAGAACCCAAATCTTGCCATGTATTTGAGGACAAAATACTAACAGAGTCACCTTCATCTATAATTGTGCCTGGTATGACCATAATGTAGGCATGTACAGTGATCTCAAAGGGCACGTAAGAAGGAAGATGGTATCCCGTAAATCGACTCCAATCAAAGGAAGTGACTAAACTACATGGAGGGGGTGCCATAATAATAGGAGGATTATCCCCTTGCTTAACAGGAGCAAAAAGACCATCCTTCTAAACTTCGGGAATGAGAACAAGAGTATCACTTTCTGGAACTGTGGCGATGGGAGTCGAAGGATCACCCTCCTGGATCATGGAAACGGGAGGATCGCCCTTCGATCTCAGGGAATCAGAGGAAACAAAAATAACCTAATTGGGATGAGGCCCACTCTCAACGGAAAATACCTGATGGAATGTAGGTGGAACCAGGTCATCCTTCTTCTCAACCAATGATTGGTTGGAAATGGACTCGAGAGACTGAATTTGAGAGAGAGTGGAATTGACTAGAGACAGATCCTGATCAATGACTTGACCAACTATTGGAGGACTCGACGAAAACTTCCAATAACCAATGTGAAGATAGGACTCAGAAGTCGAAAGGGTATCTAGTACTTTAGAAGCTTCATCCATATAATAACAGAGGTGAATGGGATGGTTCCCTTCACACAACCTACATGGAAATTGATCTTACCCCATTTGTTACAAGTATCATTATCTTTAGCTAAAGTTTCATCATCAACATGATGTCCAGAGGTCGATGATGAAGGATGAATTGGGCCAATGGACCACACTTCTAGCACCTTGGGAATACCAGGGCAATCATAAAGAAGGTGGTCACCTCACATAGCTTGGAAGGGAATTTGACTCTACGAGACGGAGTTGGAGGTTTCTCAATATTAGCAGCATGGGTAGCAATAGTTTCTCATGCAACCCCTAGAATATTTTCCTTCTTCTTCTTCGACTTCTTCTTCTTCTTCTTAGCCACCTGGTTACTAGAATCCAGACTTGCACTAGGTGAAGAGGAAGAATGAGGTGAATAAATAGGCGAAGAAGGTGAACGGTCAAACTTAGGATCAACTTGGGGTTGACATGGTTCAAAGATTGTCAGTATATTTGAAACGACATGAGAACGTGGTTGAGAGACAGTCAGTATATTCGAAACCACAAGGGTTGAGAACAACCAAACTAGTAGACCAATGGTTAATCCCGGGAGGGACAACGTTGCCATATATGGGGCACCAACATTCCCAAATGAAGGAAAAGGACCAGGATTCCCATTTGATGGGATTCCTTGGTTAGTGGACTTTGAAAACATCGCCATTGGAATCAACCCTAAAGAATCACTAAGGAATATAACTTTAACAAGGAATATTTCATGGGTAGTCAATTTTAAGACACTGAAACAAAAATTTTCCTTTTCATGTTTAAGAGTCAAGAAAAGGAAAAATGGTGACTCTAGCCACTTTCAGGTTGGACGAGCTCAAAAGGACAAATGCTCGATGATATTTTCAAATTTTAAAGAGTTGCGGAAAGATCAAAATAACTACACAGGAAATATAAGGAAGAGGGTGTACCAAGCTCCCATGAATTGAAATATACACCTTGGTGAGCAAATGAAATAGAAATTACCAAGGACTTAATGTATGTGCAGGAAGTCTCCTTGAATGTTGTGTTTGGTGTATCATGGTTAAAGGGCGGCAGACTCGTCTTCCTATGGAGAAAGGATTGCAACCTATGAGACTCTACCTTTATATACTCAACGGTACGGGAAGCACAAGTCCGTGCTAGCACTGCCTAATGCCAGATGGTGAATGACAGCTACTAGCTTTAACGATGCCGGAACACCTAAATAGCCTAGATCTCTAAATGTGAGTGTTAAGTTTCAATGCTTCCTTAGGTTAATTGAATAAATTTTACGGTTGATCTTGAATTATGTCTCAGTTTCAAGGCCCTACTGGTGTCATTAGATAACTTCTATATGCAGCTATATGAGAAAAGAAATCATTCATTTCGATGAATGTTATCTAGTTAAGGGAAGATTCCCAAACAATGATGCAACAAACACTAATACTGCAAATGGAAAATTTTCCTAACTATATGAATTTCACTATCCAAAACTAATCTAAAACATTCAAGCATGCAAATTACACAATTTAATCTATACAAAATTCTCTTTTTGAAAACTATGCAATTGTAATCTATGCACAATTTCCTTTTTCTTTTGAATGAATAAGAATACACTCAATGCATTTTCCGATGAAGTGAGAATCTACTTAATGCATGTTTTTAATGAAAGAGAGTGCACTCAATGCGAATTTTAGTTTTCAATCATTAAAAATGTAATCTACTTTCAATGATAAATTTTAAACATGACCTTTCAATGCAACTCAATCTAATGCATTTTAACGAAAATAAAATTTTGAGACAAAAACTAAAACAATGCAAATTCTCTTAATGCAAAAAGGATGCAACCAAACATTAAGAAGACAATCTTGTTTTGAATTCTTTGTAAAGAAATTCCTTAGAAGGGTATAAGACATATGAGTTCAGGCATAAAGAGGACTTTCAAAGCATGAGCTCAAAAAAAGGCAGTCATTCCCTTTTACATCAAGCAATCATACAAAGAATACTTTTCAGCTGAATGATGAGCAATGTAATCTATGCTCACAAGCAAACAAGCAGACAAAATGAAATCGGAAATACAGTTGAGACTTAATCACTCAATCAACCAAAAAGAAAAAAGGCAATAAAGTAGAGATGGCTCCCCAAGCAAGGAGACTGACTCAACCAGTAGGGCGATGTCCCGCAAATCATGCAACCAGGAAATTGATGCACAATCCTAGAAAACGTAGGGTGTTCAGATGCACATCCTAACATAAAGGACAGAGTAAAAAAAAACAAACAAACAAGTGAATGAGCCAATCAAACCAACTTGAGTGAAGGGGAGAACATGTAAAGCATGTATAGAAAAGGACTGGAAGGGCAAGACACATTGGTGAAAGACTTGGGGAAAAACCTTAATTTTTCATGCACACTGAAATTGGCGCACCTTTAGGGGTTGAAACTAGCGCCAACAACCGGATGGTGTGGCTTTATAACTGAAAAATAGCGCCAATCGATGCAACTGTCAAACAAATAAAACCGCCAATTCCTGAAAAATAAATAAAAAAAGAGTTTCTCCTAACTAAGACCAAACTCCCCACTTCAAGAGAAAACTAAAAGAATGTAAGTGATGAAAAACATAGGAACAAATAGAGAAATGGTTGTTCGACTAAACTCGTCAAATGACTAAGACCTCAAAGAGTGACAAACTCAAAGGAAATTACCTAGCGGAGTCGCCAATTTATTTTGCAGGTAAATGTAGGTTTTAACCCTATACATAAATTATCTGCAAAGGAATCTTAAAATAGAAAATAAATAATATCAAGAGCATAAAAAATAAAACAGATAAACACAGAGATTTTCCCCTGGATCCCAAATCAAGACGACCAGCTTGATTTTTCATTATATTCCTTTTAGTGTTACAACACATATATATACATGCCGAAGCATACATAAAACCAAATCCATTAACCCTGGATTAGAACATAACCATAGTTCCCTTGACTGGATCTACAAAATACCTGGATTCGAAAACCATCATGCCCCAAAACCATGTGCAAACCCATGCACAAAACCATGGGCGGGTCCGCCCACTGGAAAATAAGGACCAAAAAAATTTTCTGGGGTGCTGCCCTGGACCCCAACAGGGGGGGCTATCACCTCCCCTATTACCCCCCCCCCCCCTCCCCATGCATGAATAGTCATGGAAAGAATATAACACAAATCCAACATTCTCCCACTTGTTTTTTTCTTTCTGCAGGGGGCCACAGGGGAGCTGAGTCATTAGCCCAGCTTTGCAACACCCATTGTTTTTTCTACACCAAGAGAAATTCTGATTGCTCATAGAATTTTCATTTGCAACATTCTTCAAAGTGTCCACCTTTACTAGCAACACTCTTTTAGCTTCAACCATATATCTCACAAAGTGATATTCAACATCAATGTGCTTTGGCTTTGAATGATAGGCAGGGTTCTTAGCCAAGAAAATTGTAGTTTGGCTATCACAGTCTATCCTTATAGCTTGCTGCACCAACCCCATACTTGAACACAATATTTGCAACCAAACTGCTTCCTTGCTTGCATGAGTGGCTTCCATGTATTCTGCCTCTATAGTTGAAAGAGCCACTACAGACTATATTTTACTCATCCAAATGACTGCACCTCCAAATAGGCTAAACACATACCCACTTGTAGATCTTATTTGGTCCAGATCTCCAGCACAGTCTGCTTAAAAAAAACAATGAATGTCCAACACTCTTTCCAATATTTCTCTTCCTTGATAGCATAATCCATAATCACTAGTGCCACACAAATATTTGAAAACCCGCTTCACTATTGTCCAACGCTCCTTCCCTAGGTTTGAAATAAACCTTCTCAATACTTCCACTACATGTGCAATGTCTGGTCTAGTACATACCATTGAATACATCAGGCTACCCACTGCACTTGCATATGGAACATGGGACATATCCTCCTCTTCTTCTTGTGTCTTGGGACACTGTTCAACAGAAAGCTTTGTACTTACAGGAATCAGAACATTCACTGGTTTACTGTCCTCCATATTGAACCTCTACAATATAGTCTCGACATACTTCCTCTGGTTTAAACAGAGCTTCCTCTTTGCCCGATCTCTCTTAATTTCCATGCCCAAAATATAGTTTTCCGCACCAAGATCCTTCATGTCGAATTTGGAGAACAGTTGGGTCTTCAAATCTTGGATAATTTCTATGTCATTTCCAATCAACAACATATCATCCACATACAAGACCAAATAAATAAAACAACCACCAATTAATTTAAAATAAACACAATGATCCTCCTTGTTTCTAGTGAAGCCAAGTCCCCGTATATAGGTATCAAAATTTTGATACCACATCCTTGGTGACTGTTTTAACCCATACAGATACTTCTTTAACCTGCATACCAGCTCTTTATTCCCCTTCACCATAAAGTCTTCAAGTTGTTTCATGTAGATATCCTCTTCTAGATCCCCATGAAGAAATACTATCTTCACATCCATCTATTCTACCTCAAAATCAAATGCAGCAGCAACATATAAAAGTAATCTAATAGAAGTAACTTTGGCAACAGGAGAAAAAATATCACAAAAATCAATTCCTGGCACCTGGGAATAATTTTTTTCTACCAAACAAGATTTTATTTCTTCACCTTACCTTCTACATTCATCTTCTTATTAAACACCCATTTTCTCCCAATGGGCTTCCTTCCAGCCGGAAACTCCACTAGATCCCATGCCTCATTTTTATGCAAGGATGCCATTTCATCAACCATGGCCTCCTTCCAGAGTTTTCCATCCTTTGAATCTATAGCCTCCTTGATGGTTATGGGATCATCATTAGTTATAGTTAAAGAAAAATTTGAATAGAAAGCAGATGGACTATACCTTTTTGGTTGTCTTCTTTACCGAACTGATCTTCTCACAGCTAGAGTTTATGGCTCTTCTTCTTCTAAGTCTTCTTCTGTTGTAGATTTTGATTCATCCTCATTTATCTCAAACTCTATCTTCTCAGGTTCCTTTGGTAGGAATTCATGTTTAACAACATCTTTCACCTCTCTAAACACCACATCTTGGTTGTACACAACCTTCCTTGTTTCCAGGTTCCAAAGCTTGTAACCCTTAAACCATCCTTATACCCAATAAAGATGCACCTTTCAGATTTATTATCCAACTTGATCCTTTTCTCCTTTGGAACATGTACATATGCATCACATCCAAATACCCTCAGATGTGAAAGAGAGGGTTTGTTACCAGTCCATACCTCATGTGGAGTCTTATCCTCGAACGCTGATGAAGGTGATCTGTCAACCAAGTAACATGCAGTCTCCACTGCCTCTGCCCAGAATTATTGTCCTAACCCGGTACCACTGAGCATGCTTCTTACCTTTTCCATTAGTGTTATGTTCATTCTTTCTGCAACTCTGTTTTGCTGAGGTGTGAGTCTTCTGCCGTGCTATACCACACTTCTTACAGAACCCTTCAAATTCCTTCTTGCAGAACTCCCCACCATTATCTGTCCTCAGCACCTTTATCTTCTTCTCTGTCTGGTTTTCCACCAGAGCCTTAAATTATTTAAATCTGTAAGAGACTTCAGATTTCTTCCTCAAGAAATATATCCATGTATTCATTGAGAATTCATCTATGAATGAAACATAGTACATAGACTTACCCAGTGATGGAATTGACACAGGTCCAAACACATCACTATGCACAAGCTCTAATATCTTGTTTACCCTCTTAGCACTAGAAGGAAAAATCACCCGATTTTGCTTCCCATATACACAATGCTCATGGAAATTGAAATCCAGAGAGCTATTAGACATACCTTCTACCATACCATTTCCAAGTAGTATCCAAGGGCCCTTTTTTCCAATATTTCCAAGCCTTTAATTCCATAGCATGGTCTTTTCTCCAGAGACTACTAGGATTTCCGCTCCACTTTCAGGAACCAAAAAACTATTGGACCCATCAATAATAGTGCTACCGTGAAGCTTGTACAGATTTCCAATCCGAACTCCCTGTATTAATACCAGTGCTCCTCGAACCATCTTACAAGCATCTTTCTCGAACACTGTTTTTACACCTGCATCATCCATCTTGCTTACAGAAATCAGATTTCTGGCCAACGCAGGAATGTATAGAACACTAGGAAGTGTTATAATCCTTCCACCTTGTAGCTTCAGCTTGAATTTTCCATGTCCAACGATTTTGGCCTTCCTTTCATCACCTAAGAAGACATCACCGCCATCATATTTCGCACACTCGTAGAACCACTCCCTACGAGGAGTGAAGTGAAAGGATGCACCCGAGTCAATCAACCATGACTCATGATCTGCATGTTTATTTGAAGAAGAATCCAAATACACATCCCACCTTCATCTGAGGTAGTTTTTGCCTCTGCAGAAGGAGCATCATCAGATCCCTTTCCTCTCTTAGAAGCTTTAGATTTGCAGTCCTTTTTGTTGTGCCCTTCCTTTTCACATTTCCAGCACACCTTTACAAACTTTCTAGGAGATATAGATCTCCCTCTAGATTTGGATCACCCACTCGAAACCTTATTCTTGTTTCTATTTTGGGATCTTCCTCGTACAGATAAGGCATCTCCATTCTGGCCCTCCATATTTCTCCGTCTCATTTCCTCCGACAGGAAGGCTGAGACAATATCATTAAAATTCAAGGTATTTGTATTGCTACCTATTACAATAACCAGACTGTCCCATGATTCTTGTAGAGAACACAACAAATTGATGCACTTATCTTCATATGAGATTTTAATATCAACAGATGACAGCTGACTTACCACAGTATTGAAGGCATTCAAATGCTCTGTCACCGAGTCTCCATCCTTGATCCTCGGGTTATACAACTTTTTCCGTAGGAAAACATTATTCACCAGAGACTTATATTGGTACAAAGCCCCAAGTTTGTCCCACAAGGTCTTCACCGTAGCTTCCCCAGATACATTCAACAATACTGAATCTTAGACACACAACTGTATTGTGCTCTTTGCCTTTCGATCCAGTTTCTTCCAGTATTCTTCTGACATTGTCGTTGGTTTAGTACCAGGATATACCGTGATCCACTGGTCCTTATCCACTAGTAGATCCTCCATCTTGAGCTTCCAAAACTCAAAAATTTGACCATTAAATTTCTAGATCTCTATCTTCCCTCCGCTTTCCATCTTCTTTCACTACAAGAATTGATCCCGGAGATCTCCCACTGAATAGGGTCTACCTCAGGCCCGAGAAAAAAACCCCTCAGCAACAAAGGCATCCCCTTGAAGTCGAAACTGCTCTGATACCAAATGTAGGATTTAACCTTGTACAGAAATTATCTAAAAAAGAATCTTAAAATATAAAATAAACAATAGCATCCCACATCGAGACGACCAGCTAGAGTTTTCATTATATTCCTTTTAGTGTTACAACACATATATATACATTTTGAAGCTTACATAAACCCCAATCCATTAACCTTGGATTATAACATAACCGTAGTTCCCTTGACCAGATCTACAAAATACCAGGGGCAAAAAACCATCATGCCCCAAAACCATGTGAAAACCCAGGCACAAAACCATGGGTGGGTTTGCCCACCAGAAAATAAGGACCAAATTTTTTTTCCGGGGTGCTGCCGCGGACTCCGACAAGGGGGGCTATCGCCCCCCCTATTACCCCCCCACACGTGACTAGTCGTGGAAATAATATAACACAAACCCAACAGTAAATCCCCTTTGCGGACAGAGGCAATCCCTCTAGCCCTACAGTGGGTATAGCAACTACAGGAACATACTAACATCGACCTTCCTAGATTGTAAATGAAATTCAGAGCAAGGAAGATTACCTACCTTGTTTAGATGTTATGTTGTCATCTTTCGTAGAAGCTTATTGATGTGTCGCTCTCTTCAAGATCGATACACGCTGTTGCCAACATTTGATTACCTGTACAGATAGTCAAGACACCACGACAAGCGTAAAATCACAACAAACATAAAACAATTACAACTTGTATAATTAATCAAGGAATGATATAAATCTCATTATAAATGTAAACAAGAATGGAAGATAAATATATGTCTCATTTCATTATGATAAAGACAAGGGGATTTTACAACCAGGCCTTGATGTTGAGGCTCTCCTTCGGCAGGTTTGTATCCAAGCACGTTTGTAACACCCTCATACACAAAGGTCCAAGATCTCACTATGTTCCTAACACACAAGAGCAATCACACTCTGCTCTATTCTCCCGAAGCTATAATTGCTTCTCCTCTCTATGATTGCTGCCTCTAACCAATCATCTCTAACTCTCTAAGTAAGGCATCAGAGGTGAAAGAGGTCTCCTTATATAACAATGGAGGAGGAGGATATGGGCCCTCAAATAATGGGGAAATATCTTATCCTTTAGAGTAGTTCCTATTTCTTGGGAAAAATAAGCCCAAAGGGGAATTCCTCAGCCATATCCTCAAAACAAACTTCCAACTCGCCGCCTCCCGAAGCTTCATTTTTATTTTAAAAACTTTACAAAAGAGGATCAGCATGGGTCTAACATTAACATAGAGCACCGATCAGCGTGGGTCCTAGTGCAAATATCTGTTATCGGCGCGGGTCAGACACTGAGACAAATGCCAACCTTGAAAACTAGGTTTATATAGGGATCTTCTAGAAAAGTTGTAAAGGGAGATGAATTGGTAGACAAAGTGTGGTTTAAGGGTATGCATCCCATTCTTGGAAAGTACACAAGGGTCACTGTATGGGTCCTCTAGGATCAAGGAATGGGGAGTACAGGGATAGTGACAAATTGCTGCATAACAACATGTTACCTTATTTTTCTTCTTTTAATTCCTTAATTTCATCATAGGTTGTTAGATAATTTTTGTGGTATTGTGATGCATTTTTTATAGCCATGTTCAATTTTCTCTCTTATGCTTCAATTTATCTTTAGTATCATCCAAATTCTTCTTTATTTTCCTTAACTCATCTTCTGAAATATTTAATTCAATCATAACCCTAGTGATCTTATCAGTAGGATCCTCAGAGTCTGGTTGCACTACAATTGCGAAAACATGTGCAGTTATCTTATGTTGTAGTCGTGCATTGAGTTCATTCAGATTTTCCACCTCCTTATTTCTTTCAACTGGTTCATGAGTTATCAGTTCCTTTTCAAGCTACTTCTGGAGCCGAGACAAGCACAGTAGCAGGAAATTTCAGTGCTTTTATTAACAATTGGATCTCAGATTCTTCTCCTTGTAATTTTTTTGGATATTTTTTTTTTCCTTTGGATTCACCCCAACTTGATAATTAACTTCTTAAATTCTTCATTTTGAGTGTGCAGAGCTCCTGATTTATCCTTTTCTAGTTTCAACTGACCAATTACTTTCCCTCGCAAGGTCTCTGTATTACTTGCTGCTAATGACGTTTTACTGAGATCATTATAAATCAACTCTCCAATTTGTATGTGAAGATTTATCTTGTCAGGAAAAGGTATATCTTGTAATGTTCCTTTTCAGAAATATTATCAATCGACAAGAAAATCTACTCCAGAAATAGACTGTAGGGGAATTTACTGGATTTTTCACCTTCATAGAGAATGATGAGCTCTAGAGGCTACCTGGCCCACCAGCAGACTCTATATATAGAGCATTTTCAAGGGGTAATACTCCCAAGAGGGAAGAACAACAAGATTGGGAATCTCTTAAGATAACCCCAACATTGCAACTACAACAATACACAAATACATCAAATGGAAATAGCAATAATAAATATGTATACATGAAATTCCAGAGAATCCAATGGCCATCATATTAAGTCATAGCAGCATAAAAGATACAACTTCTTGAGGGATTGATCACTCAAGCAAGGCACAACAAGCCTCAAGGAAACTGTACATGAAAATAGGGAATACACTACTGCATTAAGAAATCCCTAGGCCATGACAACACAGTTTTAGAGAGGAACTGCTGCATAAATGATGAAATTACAAATATATAACAATGTGGGCTCAAATAAAGAAGTGGGAGCAAGATCTCAACCCCTGAAAATACATAACATCAATCCTTTATAAGGATTGACTGCAATCTATAAAAAAAATGCTATAATACAAAAATTTCGGAGTTGCAATAGCTGTTGTAACTCAAGAGCTGGAAATACATGGAGAATGCTGAAATGGCTACAAAATATGAAGAAAACTTATCTAATCAAAATCTTAATTGAAAGGCGGATCCTTTCACCCAAGGCTTCCCCTCCCAGTGACTGGCAATCCATCACAGCAAATCCTCTCTCTGAATAACGTTGTCTACTGAAGGGACTACACTGAAAATGATGGAATGTGGTTGGCCTGATGCTAAATATGGTGGGATATGCTCAAGAACCACCTTTTATGATCCCCCAAGGGATGGAACCTCCTTCCTATGAAAAAATAGCTCCAGATGGTGTGTGGAAACCTCCCCAGCGACACCAAGCAACACTGCACAATGTCTGCTACAGAAACCACGCTAATGTAGATGGCTGAAGCTATGGCCTGAATGCTGGAATATGGGGAATGGAGTGCAATCCTTCATGATCTCCTCAAGAAGGAGAGGAAATCCTAAATAGGACTCCCTCGTGCCCAGAGGCACTGCAACTCTGCTGAATAGCAAGAGGCAGCAACAAGTCTCCAAGACTCAAATGTAAAATGATCAAAGATAATCTCAATGGCTGCCTTGATCCTCTTTTAAACAAGTGAGCCTCCCTCCATGGACCCTACTTTGAATTAGGGTTTCCCTTCCTCTAGAAGCTTCCCTCCTACGTTGTCCCACTTTGTGCTTTCCAACTCATGCCAACGCAGTTTGACTTGGTCCACCTTGGCATAACCTTTATGCAAAAAACTCCTTTCACACATGGAGGTGTGAAATCCAACTCCAAAAATGATCCCCTTTGATACTTAGAGGATTTTTATTCTCTAATCATCCAAAGAATGGGTCTTGTACCCATTTTATTCATCTCTCACATAAAATTAACAAAATTTAATGTTCCATAAAAATTTGGAACATTATAGTCCTCCCCTCTCAAAATATTGCTCGCCCTCAAGAAATTGCAAGGATGGACTGAGTTTCTTTCTGCCCTTCCTCATGTAGCATCCTTATGTGATGATATCCTCAAGAAAAGGATGCCATATCAGCAATCAAGTCTTCAAACTGTCCCTCCAACATATGCAATCTAGCCCTTGGGTGAACATTCCCAAATATCTATCATGTAGAAACAACTATCCATGAAGGAAAAAAGAGTTGTATAGGGGCATCCTTAAGGCATGAGGTCTGATATATGATGGAATTTATCATCCCCATATGATTTTCCCATTCTCAAGCCATCAATCATGAAAAATAATAAGTTGCCTCCCAACAAGGCAACTCATGGAAAATCTCCCTCCACCTTGAGGTCCAGAAATGAAGGTGGGATGAAATCTGATCATGGAAAGATTTATAGCCTACCCCTGGCTATCCTACTCTACAGTTATGATAGGTGCAGATTATGTATTGATCATGGGCTGGAAATGTATTTCCCTCAAATGGAAAAAGGAAGAGTAATCCCTCCAAGGATCTCTCCTCCATCAATGATAATCTGACTGGCCCAAGACATGTGATCTATGATGAATAGGACAAGATAACCATAGAATTCACCCATGACATGTTTATTGTAGGTTATACCATGTGCAGAAAAATGCAAAAAATTCCTCATAGGGTCACAATGCAACCTCATTCACTGCAGCTGCCGAAAATAACATGGCAAGTAGTGCACAACAAATATCACATCTACTACTAAATAGTAAATAGATGAGTGAATCAGCAACATAAGGTCCAATACCTGCCCATATACATATAATGGATAAATAATATTACCAAGATCATGGCTCACCCCACAAGTAAGTAAATATGTGGTTTTAGCCATGCCTCCTCTCATGTTCCTCTTAGAACATGTATTGCAGAAAATATGGGAGTCCTCCCTCATCAAGGACACATTCATCCCATGTGTCTCTCCTCTAATCATGTCCTCCATTGAGATAACAGCAATATCAGCCAAGGAGACCATACTCAGTAATAAAATGAGGGAATTACTAAAGGTTTCATGTTGTAAAAAGATGTACCAATAGTCTCCCAAGTGGTCACAGCGCAGTTCCCCAAATTGCTTCTTTGAGAAGTGATTTGGCAAGTTGTTTTTCAGCTCACGAATAATAATGTATGTTATTACATCTGATAATGCATGGTAAGTGGCTGAATATAAATGCTGAAAATACATGGAAGGTAACACTTGCCCAAGGCCATATAAAATATGGCTGTCTCCATCACATGATATGGCCAAATTTTTCTCATGGAGCAACATGAAAAATCTGCCCCTTTGAGAAGCCCTGCACTGCATCATAATGATAAGAGTATGTAAATCAGCAAGGTAAACACAAGACCCTTACCATAGGCTAGAAGTGATATGATATATGGATCTATGCATGTGATCCTCCTCCCAAATGACAACACTGTGAGCTCATGCAAAAAGGCTCCTTCCCATGCCAATCTTTGTTCCATGACATGCTCCTTGTCAAGAGAAACTCTGGTGATGCTGCTGCAAATATGAAGCTTCTCCCAAGAGGGAAATTCCTCCCAATCAATCCTAGCTAAGGAGTGATCCCCTTGCACTATGAGAGTTCCCTCCTATACTCCTGCAACACCATCAATCATATGAGAGAAAATCTTCTTGTGCTCTCTCCCATCAATCCCAAGCAACTCTAGTGCTTGATGCCTCCTCACACTCACACCATATGACTCATGTGATGAAGGTATCATGATTTATATATAGGTTATATCAGAAATTTGTATCCTTTCTCCTTGCTGCCCAATGATGTAAACACCCTGCCACTCTTTCTCTTCTTTGGTACTCCTCCCATGAGGGCTACCATCCTCCCAAACCAATTCTTGCTTTTTGCATTTCATGAGAGTTTGAAATGCAGCTCCTTGGAGACCTCTTAGGAAAGGCTTCTCTGCCATGAATATGTTGGACCTATGAGGATCCAAATGTGATGGAGGTTATGTCTCCTCTCCACCCGTGTTCAGCAGCGCTGCTAATTCCTCCAATGGTGTAGTAGTTGTCTCTTCCTCCAGCTCACAATTTGTCTCATGATTCTCCATGGAGGTGTCATGGTTCACTTCATCCTACAAAAGTTCACACTCCCACCTTAAAGGCTGAATGCAACTCATCAATGGTGTGTGAGGATGAGGGTTCATCTTCTCCTTGAACCCTTTTCACAACGCAGTGCAATCATAAGGCCCTAAAGTGGCCATGTGATTTGATCCTTGGACCTCTTCATATGAAATTCCACCATCCTTAAGATTAATTGCTGAAGTAAAATGTGGAACTTTGCTCATACCTTGGTGGGTCTTGGGATTACTTTGTGTGGCTAAAAATACTTCCCCATCCCATGCAATGGCTGCCCCATATATGGATGTTGAAGGCTACTCCTCAAAGTGCAGCGTTGTAATATCCAATGCTTTCCTTTCTACCACTGGATGCAACAATAAAAATGCCTCCAGATTTTTCACCCAAGCTCTAGCTAAAGTAAGCCCATCAAATGTAGACAATAGAAGCCTGCTGCCTCTAATTTATCCTTCTCCATAGGGCCTTATCTCCTACATCTGTTGAATAGACTGTGGGAACGCTGTAGCTCCCTTGAATGCTGTAGAATTGGGTTTATAGTCACCTAGGTACTTGCATAAGATCTGAAAATCCAAGCATCTCCCATGTTGGTCTTCAAGAGAATAGGAAGTGAATGGATCTTCCTCTTCTCCCATTTTCTTCCCCTCCTCCTCAGGGAGGATCTTCTTTATTCCAAAATATATGAGATCAGGCTCACCTTCTTCAATATTCTCCTCTGAAATTGAACTCACAGGCTATGCCAAGTTCGATGCTCAGATACCACTGTAATGTTCCTTTTCAAAAATATTATCAATCGACAATAAAATCTATTCCAGAGATAGACTATAGGGGAATTTACTGGATTTGTCACCTTCATAGAGAAGGATGAGCTCTAGAGGCTACCTGGCCCACTAGCAGACTCTGTCTATAGAGAATTTTCAAGGGGTAATACTCTCAAGAGGGAAGAACAACAAGATTGGGAATCTCTTAAGATAACCCCAACATTGCAGCTACAAAAATACACAAATGCATCAAATGGAAATAAAAGTGATATATATGTATAAATGAAATGCCGAAGAATCCAATGGCCATAATATTAAGTCATAGCTGCATAAAAGATACAACTTCTTGATGTATTGATCACTCAAGCAAGGCACAACAAGCCTCAAGGAAACTGTACATGAAAATAGGGAATACACTGCTGCATTAAGAAAGCCCTAGGCCATGACTGCGCAATTTTAGAGAGGAAATGTTGCATAAATGATGAAAGTACAAAGATATAACAATGTGGGCTCAAATAAAGAAGGGGGAGCAAGATCTCAACCCATGAAAATATATAACATCAATCCTTTAAAAGGATTGACTACAATCTATGCAAAAATGCTATAATACAAAAATGTCGGAGTTGCAGTAGCTGATGCAACTCAAGAGATGGAAATACATGGAGAAGGCTTAAATGGCTGCAACATATGAATAACCCTTCTCTAATGAAAATCTGAAGTGAAAGGCTGATCCTTTCACCCAAGACTTCCCCTCCCAGTGACTGTCAATCCCTCAGAGCAAATCCTCTCTCTGAATAACGTTGTCTACTGAAGGGACTGCACTAAAAATGATGGAATGTGGTTGGATTGATGCCAAATATGGTGGGATATGCTCAAGAACCACCTTTTCTAATATCCCAAGGGATGGAACCTCCTTCCTCTGAAAAAATAGCTCCAGATGGTGTGTGGAAACCTCCCCAGCAACACTCAGCAACAATGCACAATGTCTGGCTGAAGCTATGGATTGAATGCTGGAATATAGGGAATGGAGTGCAATCCTTCATGAGCTCCTCAAGAAGGAGAGGAAATCCTAAACAGGACTCCCTCATGCCCGAAGGCACTGCAACTCTGCTGAACAATAAGAGGTAGCAACAAGTCTCCAAGACTCAAATGTAAAATGATCAAAGATAATTTCAATGGCTGCCTTGCTCCTCTTTTAAACAAGTGAGCCTCCCTCCATGGACCCTACTTTGAATTAGGGTTTCCCTTCCTCTAGAAGCTTCCCTCCTACGGTGTCCCACTTTGTGCTTTCCAACTCATGCCAACACAGTTTGACTTGGTCCACCTTGGCCTAGCCTTTATGAAAAACCTCCTTTCACACATGGAGGTGTGAAATCCAACTCCAAACATGACCCTATTTCATACTTAGATGATTTTTATTCTATAATCATGCAAATAATGGGTCTCCTACCCATTTTATTCATCTCTCACATAAATTAACAAAATTTAATGTTCCATAAAAATTTGGAACATTACATATCTTTTGTATTCACTGATAAACTAATTGTCCTGAAATCAGCTCCAGAAGTAACTAACTATGTAACAGGTTATGTAAATGAGAGTTTCAACAGAATCCTCTCCAAATCCATAGTTGAAAGGAGTCTGGTTTTATAAACAGGAATCAACTTTGTCTCCAACTACGTAGCGACTGTTAGAAAATTAAATATTACAGATCAATGCAACACATAAAATATGCGGAAAATACAAGCACACAAAATACATAAAACCAAAGAGACACAGATATAGATGGTTCACCCAGTTTGGGCTACATCCACCCCGAACAGCCAGTCCTTCCTTTCTATTATCCAGCAAAATGAAGAGACAAAAGCTACAACAGATCCACTGTAATATCCTCTGTTCTCTCTCACAGTCTCCCTATCTATTTCCCACTCAGAGAATACACATTTAATACACAGCTGCAATACAATACCCTCATAAAAAGATAGGGGTTGCATTTTAGGGCAAAAAACCCTAAACCAAACATAACTTCTACCATCAGATCATCCGCCTAATGAACGACCTAAATTGACTAGAAATTACTATACTTTTACAAGGCAATTTTACATATGTTTTTAGGTTCGGGGGCGCTACCCTCGAAACCCCCCACCAGGGGGGGGCTCCATAAAGTCGCTGTCGCCCCCCCTAAACCCCCCACAGTAGTGATTAATTACAGGCGGCGTTGCCACCCCATTTAAGGTACAGGGGTCCAATGTTGTGATACAAAGTAAATAAGATAATCAGGCTCCACACCCAACAGTGACATTAGTCTTAATTTTATGGTTCCTTTCCTCAAATTTTTCATATGAATATTTAAAAGCTTCTAAAGATACATGTTATTCTCTTTCAAGAATGGGGGATGAGGGTGCAAAATTAGCTCCTTCTATTTGCAATTGAAACCCAATTTCAATGTAAGGATTTTCCTTGAAATATTCATCTTTTGTTCTCCTTTCTACACCTTTTTCCTCTTGCTTCCTTTAGAAATTTCTCCTAATTCCATAATGTCTATTCCTCTCTTTAACCATTTTTTTAGAAGGAATTGGATTTTCATCTTCCGCACTGCTTGAAAGTTGGATTGTGACTCCATTTTCCAATATCTCCCATTCAGGTTCTAGTTGATGGACATAAGGAGCATAATATTTTTCTATTTTCCTCTTAGAAATGATTTGATGAGGATCATAAGAGCACTTCTCTCCTAGCTGGAAATCCATACTTTGTAACAATTTTTCTACCTCCTCAGATGCATGCCTGTTATTGACAATGAAAGGCCCATCAATTCTCGTTAATTTGAACAAATATCCTTTCTTGGCTGGGACAAAATGCATTTGATAAACATTTAGGCTCTGCCTAATTAATTCTCATAGGTGTGAACACTGACAATATATATGGAGGAATATTTGCACCATATAATCTAATATTTGTGTAGTGCTCAAATGGAAACCAATCTCCAACCTTTAAATCTCTACTCGTTTGCAACAAAGACTGAGCTTTTGGAAAAAATCTAGGAGGGGTAAAATTGCTAACAAATTTGTAAACAATTGACATGAAGGAAGAAAGGAAACAAGAGAAACCTTCATTATTTGGTCGATCTATGACAACATCAGTCCAATTCACAATTGCTTTTTTATTCTTATTGGGATATGAAACATTCAATCCGAGGTCCATAAATTTCACAACATGTAAATATATAAAAATACATACTAGGAGAGAGTGAAATATGAAACATCCAGTTATGTTGAAGTTAAGGAGCTAAGAATTAATGGTTTGCTCCCAAAATACATGAATATATTGCACCACATTTGATTGCATCATTAAATGAAATAATCCTATGGCTTGACCATCTATCATTGATGCATCATCCCTTCTAAGAATCCTCATTATTACTTTCAAAATGGGTCCAACACCTTAAGCAGCAAGAAACAAGATGCTTTGTAGAATATAAAGGTAAAAAAATGTTTGGAAGAAAAATGGAAGCATACAATTTCCTATAATCCTCTATTGATAGGTTCTGAAAAGTCAAAGAAGGGTTTCATTGGAAAATGGAAGATATTCATTAGATGGTGGAAAGGATAGGACCTGATGGATTAATAATGAAAAAACTTGGAAAATCTTTTGGTATAGAGAGGAGGTTAACCAACTGTTAAATTCTGGAAATTGATAAGTTTGAGGGAAAATTGTGGAGAAGAGACCAGACTAGACCATTCTATCATAAAATTTTGACTTATTTTCATTAACTAGGACATTATGGCAAAATTCCATTAAGTTCACAGGGAAACCTGAATCAAGTATGTCGTGCTCAGTATCCATGAGGGGAATATGAGTGGCATAGCCTAAAAGGGTAACTTTATTTGAAATTTTAAATATCTCTTCGAAAATTGACAAAGTGGAAAATGCATTTAAATACCTAGTATACTTGGGAGTGTTGAGATGGAGGTTTCGTGATACTGGAGGGGGTTATTGTATCAAAGAGAATAGAGTGAAAATGTGGTGAAAATAAGTAAATTTGGGTGGAAAATGGGGTTTTATTTGCTAAATGCAGGCAAAAGGAATTAACTGAACGTGGGAAAAATAGTACAGACAAGCAACGTGGAGGATTTCATGGAAATATGACATGGAGGGATGATGTGGAAGGATGGAGGGGTAATGTAGACATGACATGGATATGTTGATTGGCATGCTTATCTGGATGTCACACTCACTTTCTGGAGACCAGAGTGAAAACCACTTACCGCTCACGGGGGCACCCACAGTGGTAAGTGGTACCACCTTGCAGTGATGTTGGGGATGATCCTAACCGTCAATCTCTTGACGACGGATTTCTGCCAAAATTTTTACGAGGAACCCCCTAGCATAACGGTCAATTATGTTGTGGTGTTGGGTGTCCTATGTGCATGGGTCCCGATGCTATCGATGCCATCAATTTTGAGAATTATAGTCTCTTTAACCTATCCGCCACAAGAAAATGGCCCACCACCATATAAAATATCTAAAAAAATCTTTTTTCTTAAATAAAATCACACAAAACAATCCGAGTGACATTTTGGCATTTCTTTGGAGTTTTCCTTTTTTTTTTTGGCATATATGATTTTTAATATTTGAAACAGAATGAAAAAAGGAGCTATAACAATATAGATCAATTATATCTCATTTTATATACATGAAAATAATCCAACTTCCTAAAACATGGTCGATATTTGTGTTTCTTAGACCATTAAATGCCACAAGTCATTGTGAGATCAGCTTGAGTGTGCGTTGAGTAATTGCATTGTGGGAGAACTAATATCCATCTACAATGTATATCAAAATAAAAAGATGTATTTTAAATAATTGTAGAATTCATGCGTGATTATAATAAAGGCACAATAGAGGCATCATGTCACTCACATGTTGAGGCATCATGTCGCTCACATGTCACTATACTAGGGATATAAATATAAAGGGGTATAAAAAATGTTAAATAAAATATGGATACCTACAATATCTAGTGAAAGTAGGGATTTTTTAAATTAGGAAGGTGTATTGGATTAGTATTGGTAGGGGGTTAAATAAGTGATTTTTAGAGGTATTTTCCAACATGTAGCCAAATTAAGGGTATTTTTTTGTATGCCATGAACACACATGAGAGGTTCATTGAATGAAGCCCGCATGCTCCTTTCTAACTAATTTAAATACAAATTGTGGAAGGAACTTCGGTCGAGTGATATGGGATATGTTTCTTGTCTCCAATTGTATGGGTTGAAGTCTCTGGAGACTCTAGCCCTTGTGGAATTTATGAAATATTTTTTCTACCTTATCATTTATGAAATAATTGTTCTACCTTATTAAATAATGAAAATTGATGTATTGAGAAAATATTCTCATTCATGTTAAAAAAAAGACTAATTTAAATATATGTTATATAAAATAAGTTTAATTTTTTTTCCATATTTACATACATAACTAACATAAATTCTTGAATTTAAAATCATTTCCTTTCATAATTACTTATCATAATTTTTAACATTATATTATTTCTCTATAATGTATATTTACAAATATGCATTGATAAAAAATAAAAATATAGATGAAAATTAAATATAACAAAAATTCAATACTTTCATTATGAAAAAGTCAAAGAACAACCCAAGAAACCATCAAATTGGCCTCTCATTGGGTTAAGCCCCTTTGTGAACTAATTTAAATATAAATTATATAAAATAAGTTTTTTTTAAATTTTATATTATTTTATTTTTAAGAAAATTGTCAGTTTAACATTAATATTGTTAATTACATAAATGTCTTTCAAATGTATTGTATTAATATATATTATTAGTTTTTAATGTGAGGATTATAATTTTTGCTTTTTTATTCATTAAAATTGCTAATATTAATATAATGTGATTTTATATTTTTAAATAATTTAAGTTTGAAGTGTTTTTTAAAAGAGTTTTAATCTCCCCCCGATCGGGGTGAGAGGAGGCATAATAATCAACTTGGGGATTTGAGTAATAGAAGGGTTGCTCAAATTTAAAGCTAGGAGGCAACCAACCATCATGCTAAGAATGCGAGAGTACATGAAATTGAAAGATAAGGACACACGAGGGTCTGCTAGCATGACCACACGTGGGAGATGTTCGATATGGTGGGAGGAGATGGAGGAAATGGGAATTTCCTCTTATGCCAATCATGCAGTGGTGTTTATTCAAGATATTCAGACGTACTAGAGCTTAATGATGAGATGTTTGTGGCGAAGGTTTTGTTGGGTGCTTTTGAGTCGGTATCCAAACCAAATCGAGCATGAGATTGGGTATGTTCTTCCTCCTAACTCCTCTCTCGGTCTTCTGATGGTTAGATGCAGTCGTGAACTTGAATGGGTAATGGGATAACCTAGTCTGGCTGGGAACGAAAGGCGTCTGTGGGAAGGTTCAATGCATGTAGTCATGTGTTTAAATTTCAATTTTTCTATCCCTTTTTTTTCAAGTTCAGTATAATTCTCTCCCAAATTGGAATTTTTTCTGTGACTATGGGTGTCAGGGTATGCGAAGGTTTCTCTCTATCTGTTGGGATTGGGGACGATCCAGCTCTAGGAAGACTATTCGCTTTTGAATTTATTATAAATGGTGGGTTTTTTGTCATGATTTATGGGGAAAGGGAATGTTAAGGGCGTCAATGTCTATGTGTATTTCTAGGGTGAATCATCAATTTGTTGAGGACCATCTCAAAGATTTAAAGGTTTAAATTCAAAGTTGTGGGAGTATTTTATGCCTCTACGGCCTTCTGGTTCACAAGGTGAATCTTAGATATGTGAAAAAATGGAGCGGATTTATTACTATACATCATACTATGTTTTGGTGGCGTGAATAGACTCTTGACTATTCTGTTTTACACACTACATGATGTTCTCTTTGGCAACATAACCATATCCATGAAATTATAACAGGACGGGGTGGCAACAACATTTCGAGGGAAAGTGGGACTATTGTTTGGCTCGAGCTAGTGGTTAGGGTTCATGACCGGCTTAGCTCTATGAAAAAGGATAGAGTTTGGGTCAACATGATTAGGGGAACTAAAACAACAAGGGCAGGTAGTAGGGTTGTCATCCAGGGAAGCGACAACAGATATAGGAAACATAAGGCTAACACCAAGGCCTTTGGAAGAAATCCGAAAAATATTGGTCAAGATACTGATGCAAAATGACTTCAGGAGTCAATGTAGGAATATGATTCTGGCACAGCTATGGAGGTGAAGCATTTGATTAAAACATGGGAGACAGACCTGAACCATCATGAAGTTGAGGAGGTCAAGGTGGAGGACTAGCAGGATCTTGTCCTGGATTCAGGAAACACTCGGGGACGCTTGACTTAGTACAAGCACACGATGCAGCTGTACTGGATGATGAAGACCTTGGTGGCCCAAGATATAACTTCTTCTTTGGGCAGGCCAAGGAACTAGACCCAAGACTATAGGAAATTCAAGGAGAGTTGCAGTTAATCCAATTCAAGATTCAACATCAAAACAAAATCCTTGGTCGCATTGTGGGGCATGTCCAGTACCTCCCCCAGTGTGAGCTACTGGGTTAGGGTGCTCATGACCCTGATCCAGTGGATTCTTCTAATTATATGGTATCAGTTAGGCCTCTGTAGTTTGCAATATTGGTAAGTACAAATGCTGCAGAGCCTACATCAAAACCACTTTTGAATCTAAGGATCTAGCCCTCCTAGATTCAGAGAGGGATCTCTCTATACGAGTGTTCAAATATATGATATTTAAGGCTTTGAGTATGATATTAGGCTAGTTATTAAGAACCGGGTTTTTTTGTTTGTTTTTGGTTGGGCAGGATAATATGAAGATGAAGGAAGGCTATATGAAGGGTGAAGATGTGAGTAAGTGACAGAATGGTTCAGTTGATAAGATAGGTAAGGAACAACATCAATCCATTGGCCTATGGAGTCATAAGATGGTTTAATTGAACAAAAAGGTTCAGGAGTGGTTCATGGGGAAATTCATCTATGTCAAAGGATCTCTTTAAGTTGATTTTATGGAATGAAACAGTAAGAAATGAAGTGAAGGAATTAAGACACATGAAGAAACAAAAAACAGCCTAAGATCAGGTAAGTACTTTTAAACTACCCTGCTTTTGACACGTACTTAAGGGAAAAATACAAAAGTAACCTAAGATCAGGTAAGTACTTTTAAGCTAGCCTTCTTTTGATATACTTTCAAGAGAAAACAAAAAAAAGAGAGAACAACTTAAGATCAAGTAAAGACTTTTAACTTAGTGTGCTTTCAGCATATTCAAAGGAAAGCATTCATGATGAACATAAAAAGTAGTCTAATATTAGGGAAGTAATTTTGAACTAGCCTACTTTCAACATACTCTTAAGGGAACTTTTCAAAGCAACTGTTGGAGATAAATTAGAGGACAGGGCTAACCATAAACTTCTCTAGCTCAACTTTAATAAGCAGACCTTTCCAGAGCATTCAAAGACAATATCTCAAGTTTTACTCAGGAAACATGGGCTTACCAACACTTCACTGGTTATACTCTATTGAAGTACCTTCAAAACACATTTAGAAGAAAACATAAAGGATAAAGATTTACCAGTAAGATTTAGGGTACTTTCAGAAGTAAATCCTAATCCATGTTTGTTGTTCTTTATTAGGGAAAGTGGATAGAATGAAAACACAAAGAAAATAACAATTTACAGTGAGAAACACATCACCATTGACATAGACCAGGATCCCATAAATCAGCTATTTGTATTTGATGTTCAAACTAGTTACAATATTCAATTCCAGTGGGTCTCTATAGCTTCAAACTTCTCATCTCAGCTTATGTGTATTCATTTACAAAACAGAGTTACAGTAGCTTCAAAAGCTATTTACGTACAACAGGTATCCAGAGACCAACCCCTATACTGTCTTCTACAGAAGTATTTATAGAAGAATGAGGAGGTGGAGTGTAAGAAGCGTTCATTTGCTCAATTAATGAAGAGTAAGTGTTTCTAGGCCCTTCAGAGGCTCAATGTGGAAGAGATGACATGTATTAACTCTTATTAATTGATTTTATATTAAATTTCATCAACTTTAGTTACTATTGTTGACTTTGGGGGCTTTGGTAGGTTGGCCATAAATTCTGAGCTGTTTTTGGAAAAAGATCTCTGACTGTGCATTCATTGTGTATTCTTTTGATAAAATAAATCTGCAGGTGGCATTTTGAGGAGTAATAGCCTCCATGATGTGGCATTTGGAGGCTCTTTCACTGATTCTGTGCTGATCTGGCACTTTGAACTTCAATAAGGCCTTTGATATTGCTTTGTGCCTTATAATCACTTTCAGAGTCTTTAAACCTTATATTCTGACTATTTTCACTTTTTAAACACTTTCTACTTTTTAGTGTGTCTTTAACTTCATAAATCATTGGTTAAGTATTTTGATTCTTGGTCTTTTGGGCTTTAACCTTTATCCTTAATTATCATTGTCTTCTATTCCTTTGAACTGAATTCGGCCTTAGTACCTTAAGCTTGTTCTTTTAACCTTTTTAATCATGTTTTTCCTATAACTATAGGGCTAAACCCTTGATCCTCGGCTTCGGATATTTTAATCCTTGATACTGTGTATAAGCCCTCAAACTACATGATTAAAACTTTAATCTTCATCTTTGCTTTGACCCTTGAACCTTCAACCTATGTTTTCATTGTTTTTGTTTGTTTTGTTGTGTGCATGTTATTAGTATGGTGGAGGGTTCAATGGTATGAACAACGTCTTCACAACACTGTCTAAACCCTCAAATCAAACCAAGCAGCCTTCGACCTTTGTGATTTAGCCTTGAAACATGGAATACTTGGGCTCTATCCCTTTGTGAGTTGTGGACATGGTTTACGCTCCAAAAAACCATGATAAAAACCTGCAAGAAACAACAAAAAACATTACATAAAATCTTGTGTGGTGGAAAACTGCTTACAGAGGCTGATAGAGAGCGAGAGGAGAAGTGCAGAGGGGGGAATATGTAGGCGGAGGAGTTATATTGAGGAAAACCATTAAAAATGTGGTTCAAAATGGATTTTGGCATGAATTTGGGTAAAGAGGTTTCGTGAAAATCGTGAATGGTTTTCGCGCGATGATTAAGTGGTAAGTGGTTTTCAATGAATCTAACGCGATCCAATTGTATTGCGCCGTGTGGCATTTTCAATACCGCTGGTATCATGTGATTTTTGTTTGTTAAACTCTGGATAGCAAAATCGCGCGATACCTGATGTCGACCGTCGAATGAGGAGGAATAGATATGAAGGTACGGACCAGGGTGCGATAGAAAGTTGCACGGCAGGTGCTATAGTGGGAGACAAGTGTCAAGGCGTGATTTTAAGGTATTATCGGGTAATGGAATGTGGGTTCGAAGGTAGGTTGGGTGACGGGATGATAGGATTTGGGCGATCGACGGGTCAAATGTGGGTCGTCGAATCCTATGGATCTATGGTGTAGATTTCACTGGGTATTGTTGTCGGGGCGGGTAAAATATAAAGGAAGGGCAAGTTTAAAAATAAAAATGCCAATGTGATGGGCTTTGGAGCAGGTGCTGGGGTATTGTCACGGGTAGGTACGAGTGACTAGGGGCTAAGGAGAAGGGGGCTTATCGGATCGAGGGAACTCTCACAAAGGAAATGTGGGTATTTCAAGAAAAAGCTGATGCGATAGGGTTAGAGGGGTTTTTAAAAGCACTTGGTCATAGCGTTGGGCCTTATGATGGAAAGGGAGGAGAAACTTAAGCCCTCAGGGGCTTAAGGCCCTAAAAAAAAGGATGGAAGAAGCTTTTTAAGGGTCATGCATGCGTTTTTTTGTGGGTTTTTCATGCCTTTTTGAAGTCCCGATAACTAAAAGGAAGGGTTTTAAACCATAACAAAGGATTTTATGGTTCAAAAATGGATTTTCAAGGTTTTTGAGGGGAATGAAGGGAAAATGAAAGAGACAAAAGGAGATTTTCCAAAGGAAAATGGAGGATAAAAAGGGCCACAATGAGTGAATGAAATGATGAAGAGGGGGTTGTTTAGGAAACAATTTTTTAAGGGGACAACAAATTTCTTGGTGGATTTATCAATGAAACAATAGTGAAAATTACTTTTTGAGTTTAGGCAGCATCAGAAGGCCTCAAGAATGAGCAGTTATGTATGAAAACAATCTCTTGAAGGCTTAGGATTGGTTTTAGCCATCGTTTGCTTTGACAAAAATTTACTGATGGCTAACAGTGGCTGCACTTGGGGATGGCAGCTCCTTAGAGGTGTCAAGAACTTCAGATTTTATCTTTAGGATGCAGACCTATGCCTTGGTCCATTGAACACCTTTTCCTCTGATCATGATGCTTTAGAAAATATGATAAGCATTTCATATCAACAAACAAATTCTCGCTTTCATTTTACCTACACAGCCTACTTTTCCTAACATTTTTTCTTTGGAAGGTTCATTTAGACTTGCAAACCTTAAACATCAACATTTCATTCTTTTGAAAATAGGAAAAAATAATCTAAGTCTACCGTTATTTCTTCCACGAGTTCAGATTAAACTGTTGAACTCCTAAATTCTCTGCCTAAGCTACTATCTACCAGGATTAAACTGTTTGGAAAATTTTATTCTCTATTTTCTAAAACAGAAATTTAAACCCAGTCAAATTAGGATTAGACTGTCTGATTTGCTGTGGTGTCTATGGCTGTATGTAAAAGCAGCACATAGACTTTATTTGCAAAAATTTAAAACAGAACTGTGAAGGCTTAAGATCTGAAATTTTTTAAAACATCCTTCATATTTTCTTTCAGCTCTGGTTTTGATCTTTTTAGAGCTATTTTTCTTTTCTCTTGGTTCATATTTTGAGCATATAAGAACCAATTGTCCATCAAACTTACAAGTTTAGGATTTAGGCTTGTTTGAACTACTATATTTCTATCCTAATCTATTCTACTGATAAGCCAAGATTTAGATAGTTTGGAAAACCTTCTTCACTAACCTATCAGAAGAAAATTGAAAACCATCTTAGTCATGATTAGGTTGTATGACTAAAATAGCAGTGTTGTTTTTTATAGTGGCATTTGAGCTTGCACACTTTCAGATTTTTCTTTTATTTTTGGGTATGGGGCTGTAGCCTTTTTTGTTATTCCTTCCCTCTTTTCCTTTTTATTGTTTTTGTATTTTCCTTTTTTCAAATTGAAAAGAAGTGTTATATACAATGAAAAAAAAGCCTCGAAATTAAAAATATCAGTCAACATAAATAATGTTTGAGAACCCTGCCATTGACAAGACCTCCAAAGTACTCAGCTCCATCCAAATCTTGCAGAAAAAATGCATTGTTTTCAATAGCAGATCAGATAAGATAAGGGCCTTGCCATAAGTTGTCAAATTTTCCATGTTTTCCCTTATCTTCTCTTCTTGAATCCCATTTCAAAACTTTATCACCAATCTTGAAATCATTTGCCTTGGTTCTTTTTCCAAACAGCTTCTTGATGTTTTCTTACAGTTGTTGTGCTTTGAAGTATACTTCCTCTCTGGTTTTTTGTAGATGTATAGTCTAGTTTATTCTTCTTGTTACATCATCATCTTCAGACTGTACTTCTTGGATTAGCTTCATGATTGGCACTCCTTAACTGGTTGGAAAAATTGCATCATTTCCATACACTATCTGGCAAGGGGACATCCCAATTGACCTTTTAACTATCAATCTGTCTGCCCATAAAGCATGTACTAGCTTTGTGCCATGACTTATTGTTGTCTTCCAGCAAATTCTTGATGATGTTTACCAAAATTTTATTTGATGACTCTGCCAGCCCATTACCTGGAGGGTAATAAGATGTGGAATGAACCAATATAATTTGATATTTATAATATAATTCTACCATATTTTTAGATCCAAATGAAGTAGCATTATTAGTTATGATCTTTCTCGGACAGCCAAATCTAGACAGTATATGGTTTTCAAGGAATGAAATGATGACCGAGTCTGTGGCATTCCTAGAGGGGATGGCTTCTATCCATTTGGTAAAATAGTCTGTTGCTATGAGGATCCATCTATGTTGGGCGGATGAGGGAGGATGGATTTGCCTAATGAATTCTAGACCCCACTGCTGAAAAGGAGCTTCAGCATTGATTGGTTGTAGAGGTAAGGGAAGCAGCTTTCTTTTTCCTTCAAAGATTTGGAAATTATGACAGGAAATAATCATTTTACGGACATCTTGAAAGAGGGTGGGCCAGTAATAGCCAGCTCTAAGGATTTTCTTAGTAGTTGACTTCCAGTAGAGATGTCCTCCACATTCTCCTTCATGAAACTCGTGCTTGATATTATCTGCATCATTCTCAGGAAAACATTTAAGCAATAATCCACTAGAATTTTTCCAATATAAACATTTATTCAGAATGCAATAATTTACAACCTTTAACTTTGAGAATCTTGCCTCTGTTTTAGAAAAACTAGGAGGAACATCAAGATTGAGCAAAACATACAAAATGTCAGCATACCAAGATGAATTCAAAAAATGATCTTTAATAATTGGAGTTGAAAACTCCTCCTATTCATCTAATGCATTAAACATGTTTATATCGAGAGCTTGAAAGTTGGATCCAGCCATAAGTTTTGCTAGTCCTTGACTTTTTATGAGCTTAGTGGGTTTTATTTATAAGTCATACTCTAAAATTACAGCAATCCACTTTCCTCTTTTGCTATCTGGATCTTGGGTCAATATGTCTTTTACAACTGAATGAGGCACAAATGCTATGATGTGGGAATGTAAAATGTAAACTTTGAAGTCTTTTAAGGCTTTGACCAAGGCAAAGGCTTGTTTTTCCATTATGTTATACTTTAGAGGTGCATTTCTCAATGCCTTGCTAAAAAATTCAATGGGTTACTCTTGTTCATTAAAGTTCTTTTGTAATAGGACAACAACTACTGTCTGTTCTAATGCAAATGAAAAAATGAAGAAATCCTTTGAAAAATCAGGACTGATAAGAACTGGTGTTCTGGTGAGTGCTTGTTTTACCAGTTCGAATGACTTCTTTGCTTCTAAGGTCCATTTAACTCCTTCTTCTTTTTTAAGAATGTTTGTTATGTTTCTAAGGAGTTTAGATAAATTGGGTATGAACCTTCTCAAGAAATTAATATTTCTAGTGAAAGATTGAAGTTCCTTGATGTTTCTAGGATGGCTGATTTGCAATATTCCATCAATCCTTTTTGGATCTATCTTTATTCCTTCTTCAGATATGATATGCCTGAGAATTTTAACTTCTTGGAGACCAAACAATGTTTTCTTTGGATTTTAGGATAACCCAAATTTTCTGCATTTCTCAAATACGTTTTCTCAAGTGTATTAGGTGTTCTTCATCTATTTTGGAATAAACAATTATATCATCCAGGTAAATCACAATGAAGTAACCTATTTCTTCTGAGAATGTTATATCCATGGCTCTCTAAAATGTGGCACAAGCATTCATTAAACCAAAGGGCATTTTCAAATACATGAAAGTACCCCAAGGTGTAGTAAAGGTTGTTTTGAGTTGATCATCAGGATGTACCAAAATCTAATTGTAACCTGAGAAGCCATCTAGCAAAGAAATTGTTTTAGAACCAACTACCTTTTGTAAGATATGATCCATTTTGTGCAAATGATAGTTTTCCTTTAGTGAGGCTTTGTTTAAGTTTCTAAAATCAATACAAAGCCTTATTTCTCCTTTCTTCTTCCTAAATGATACAATATTGGACACCCATTATGAGTATCTAACAAGGACAATAATTCCAGCATCATACATTTTTATGATTTCTTTCTCTACCAGAGGTAATTGAACAAGGTTGATTCTGTGCAGTTTTTGTTTAAAAGTTTTCTGGTTTTCTTTGAGGGGTATTTTCTGTTGGATTATTTCTATATCATATGATTTCAGATCTTCATAGCTCCATGCAAAAACATCAGAAAATTCTTTAAAAAGATCAATGTATTTCAGTTTGATATGGGTTGGCAGTGTTTTAGATAGTTTGATCATTTTGGGCTTTTCTTCACTGCCTATGTTGCACTCTTCCACTTCAATTTCTATGGGTTCGAGTTTTTGCTTCTTGGCCACATCATTCAAATCAAACAATTCCTCTAATGGGACCAGTCCTGTTGGCAAGCTTTGGTCTTTGAATTGCAGCACTTCTAAGTCTTCATTTTCCAAATATTTGTTATTTTCTATCCTATGTTGGAATTCATTTGTAATCAGATTTATTTCTGCAATCTCTTGAGACATTTCTTCTTCAGTAAGTGAGTTTTCTTCAGCAGGACAGTCTTTATCATAATCTGAATCTGAGTGTGGCGTTTCAAATCCATTTCTGGACTGTAGGAAGTCTTCTATTTGTTTATCTCCATCAAAAACTTGCCAGTACTTTTCATTATATGGGATAGCTGGTCTATATTTGACTTGGGTGGTACATTGCTTGGTCTCATAAGGTGTTAGACAAGTTCTAGTGACAAAGGATAAACCATTAGCAAGGACATTTTGGTTTCTTGGGACAAAGATAAGTTGGAATTCATCAAACATTTTTAACAAGTCCATGGCATCATCTCTATAGGCTCTAAGTCTGGGATGTTTGGCACTATATTCCCCATTTACTTGCCTAATTATCAACTCTGAATCTCCATGGACTTTTATTCTTTTAGCGCCTAGTTTTTTCAATAAATGCAGGCCTAAAAGGAGAGCCTCATACTCAGCTATGTTGTTTGTACATTGAAAGTTTAATCTATAGGAATTCCCCTCAACATGATCATTCTCAATGTTGTGTATCTATATTCCTACTCCTACATCATTTTTAGTGCAATACCCGTCAAAATTCATGCTCCAAAGAGGACCATTTTCAGATTTGAGATTTATTTCATTTCTGTCCTCTTTGTCTTCTTCATCATTCTATTCTGTATAAGGGTCTACACTATGTTTTTCTGAGTTTTGTTCGTCAAGTTTTTCAATGTTTTGAGGTTTTACTTCTTGATTTTCATGATCTGCGTTATTTACATGACTATTTCAAACTTGAAGACCTTTAATCTGTTTGCTGTAAATTTCTGAATCAACAAACTGCCTTTTATTTTTCTCCTTACTTTCCTCTTCATCTAGGGCTGCCACTATGTTTGGATGTGAAGTGATACAACATTGGCTAGTATGTTATTGAATGACTCTTGTTCATTAAGAATATCATCATTGTAAAGAATGAATGAGTCAAGGTCAGTGTGAATGGAATAAAGAGGAGAATTCTTTGGTATTTCTTGGTTACTCACCATGTATTTCATGTGTGTTTCCCTATAGATTCCTCTAGGTTGATTGAAGATAGGGATAGTGGCATAAGTCATATCCATCTACATAGTACCTTGTAACTTAGCACCCCATGACCTTGAAAGAAGCATGCCATATTTGGGGGGTATATCAGCTACTACAATGTCCATCACCAAGATTTTGGCTAGTATTTGGGCTAAGTTAACACACAGATCCTTTATTGGGCCTAGGCATCTCACCCTACTTAAATCAAAGAAATACAAATCTTTGTAGGGTCTAGTTACCTCTAAGCCTAATCTTTTCATTATCGCCTTGGGCATGAGGTTGTGTGATGCTACTGAATCAAGCATGGCATTGTGCAAAATATTATCATGGATGTTCAAACTGATGTAAAACTGAGGTGTAGTTCCTTCTTGAAATTTTCCTTCAATTTTTGGTCGAAATATGAGCTCTGGGGTATCATCATTTAAGTTAACTATGTCATGAACATATTTTATGTTCAAAGCTTTCAAAATCTGACCTCTATATACACTTTTAGTGACTAATTTAGTGAGTGGGATATAGATTTTGATCTTGGAAATTTCATTCTCTAGGCTAAAAGGAATCTAATTTTTTAAAACGTTTGATTCAGCCTTGTTGGTCACTCCTTGTTCAGCAAAATCAACTTGCTGATTTTTAGTATTTACAACAGTTAAAATATTTTTTTTCAGTAGCATTAGATGACGTGCTATTGCTGCTGGGGTTAACACTCTGTTTTTCATTGGCCTGGGTGTTTTTCCCTTTGTTTGGATCATAATTTACAGCCACTGTTTTGTGAATTTCTGCTGTCTTTTCGGGAGTATTTTCAGGGCTGTTTTTGGCAGATTTATCAGAGTTTTTGTTCCTGGGAGTTTCTTGATTCTTTTTACTTCTTAGGTCATATTTTTTAGGTGATCCTATGATGGAATTTTCAAAGTATTGTTCGTAATAATTAGTTTCTATTCTTCTATCATCATAGGGTGTATATAGACCTTGTTTTCTTTCATGGAGGAAAACAGAATCATCATTGTTTACTCCTAGCATGTTTATGTTAGTAGATTTTTGGCTTCTGTGATCCATCAATAAATTCTGAAGAAATCTTTCGGTAATAATCACATTATCATGAATAAAGTCGACGCGTTTCGAACCAACACTGGTTGGTTCGAAACGCGTCGACTTTATTCATGTTTATGTTGTCAACCTCTATTTGTTCATTTGTTTCTTCATCCTCATTTATATCATTTTCTTGGAAAGGAGGTCTGATCTGTTGATCATCTTCTCTTTGTCTGTTTTGAGCTTGGTTTCTCCTAAAGTTTTGATTCTGATTTTAAGATTGATTTCTGTTTTGGGGAGCTAATTGATTTTCCCTAGATTTTCTCTCTCTCGAGTATTCTCATATTTTTCATAATTTCCTCCATAATTCTTTCCATTTTTGAGCTGGATGTGGAGGGTGCAGTTTCCTCCCTAAATGATACTTTATTTTCATTCTTCATCCTAGCTCTTTTTTCAATCAGATTTACTTCCACATCAAGATCTCCCTTATGCATATCTTCCAAAGTCAAGGGATCTCTTTCTCTTAGCTGATATGCCATTTCAGGATCAAATCCTTTAAGGAATTTGGATAAAGCTGAGCCTTGTGGAGGTTTCAAATCTGGGGGCAGTGCATTATAAACACTATTGAACCTAGAGCAATAATTTTGAACACTTTACCTAGTGTTTCTTTTGAGGTTGTTGTAATCTGAAAGTATTTGGAGAGGGTTTTTTCTAACTTCCCATTTGTTTAGGAATGACTAATGGAGATCTTGGAGGTCATTAATATTGTTAGGGGTTAAGCTTTTGAACCATTTTCTTTCTTCTACCCCTAAACTTTGAGCAAACAATCTGAGTTTGACAGTTTCATCATCTATCTCATTCCTATCGAAGTAGTCATTCATCTTGTCCACATGTTGTGAAGCAGTAGTAGCACCACTAGCATCACATAATGGAATCTTGAACTGATAGTCCTATGGCTAATTGACTAAAGGTAAAGGAAGGACTAGAGGAGCATACCATGTTGCCATGATAGTAGGTTGTGGGAAAAATGAGGGGTTTACAAGTGGAGGGTTTATGAGAGGAGGAGGAGGATGAAATAGAGTATTTTGAACAATGGGTGTATGGATAATAGAAGTATTTGGACCAGCCAGAGACTGCTGAGCAGATCTAGGATGAGTAAAACCAAAGTTATGAATGAAATGAAAGTCAGGTGGGGTGGTTTCTCTGCTACCAAGATTTTCACCACTATGTTGTGGTGAGTGTGGAGGCTTAAAGTCTATCTGATCTATACCATCAAGTGACCTAGTATTGAATGGGTTTCTTAAGTCAACTTGTGAATCTTGTAGGGCTGTAAGGTTTTCAGGAGCATAATTAGCACTATGGACTGACCTGACACTAGTTGAAGTTTTAGACTCAGGAGATTTCCTAAGTATACTTTCTGGATTATCAACTATCTCAGGAGGGTTTGGGTCAGGATAGGCTCCAGTATGAATTCTTCTAGAAGCCAGTATGCTATGTTTTTAGACCCAATGATAAGAAAATTTTAACCAAGTATGAAAATCTTAAGTAGGCTAACTGATCCTTTAACAAGAGAACTTAATCTTCAAAATTTCCTTAATTGAGTTTGTATAATGTTATGATAGAAATGGGTTTCCAAGTGGAGTCTTTAGATCAATTCAGAATTGTGGAGTCACCAGGTGGAAATTTTTAGCTTTGGAAGGTAAAATGTTTTATGGTCCACCACCACTAATAAGTTCGAACACCAATCTGAAATTTTTTGGGTTTTCTGAGTTTTTTACAGTCCTGTGGGTTATGAGAGTATCCTAAATCTATTTCAACACGTAGCTATGGTGATGAGACAAACAGAGTCTACTATGTGGCTCACTAGCTGATTTCTTCAAGGTTTGATAAGGGTCTGTCAGAATCCTAAGAGTTACTTAGATTGTCACTGATTCAGACAAGTCCTATCATAGTTACCAATATGTTGGTAATGCTTGAAGAAAGATAATCTTACTTGAATGAATACTGAGTGTTTTGTTTTAAGTATTTTACTCAGAATTTCCCCAGTATGGTTGACAGTATGTTAGGCCTCCATAGTTTGCAAGATTGGCAAGTACAAATGCTGTTGAGCCTACATCAAAACCACTTTGGAATCTAAGGATCTAGCCCTCCTAGATTCAGAGAGGAATCTCTCTATATGAGTTTTCAAAGATATGATCTTTAAGGCTTTGAGTATGATATTAGGCTATTTATTAAGAACCAGGTTGTTTTGTTTGTTTTTGGTTTGGCAAGATAATATGAAGATGAAGGAAGTCTATATGAAGGGTGAAGATGTGGGTAAGTGATAGAATGGTTCAGCTGATAAGATAGGCAAGGAACAACATCAATCCATTGGGCTATGGAGTCATAAGAGGGTTTAATTGAACATCAAGGTTCAAGAGTGGTCCATGGGGCAAGTCATCTATGTCAAAGGATCTCTTTAAGTTGATTTTATGGAATGAAACAGTAAGAAATGAACTGAAGGAATTAAGACACATGAAGAAACAAAAAATAGCCTAAGATCAGGTAAGTACTTTTAAACTAGCCTGCTTTTGACATGCACTTAAGGAAAAAATACAAAAGTAACCTAAGATCAGGTAAGTACTTTTAAACCAGCCTGCTTTTGATATACTTTCAAGAGAAAACAAAAAAAAATAGAGAATAGCTTAAGATCAAGTAAAGACTTTTAACTTAGCCTGCTTTCAACATATTAAAAGGAAAACATTCATGATGAACATAAAAAGTAGTCTAAGATCAGAGAAGTACTTTTAAACTAGCCTGCTTTCAACATACTCTTAAGGGAACTTTTCAAAGAAACTTTTGGAGATAAACTAGAGGACAGGGCTAACCATAAACTTCTCTAGCTCAATTTTAATAAGCAGACTTTTCCAGAACATTCAAAGACAATATCTCAATTTTTACTTAGGAAACATGTGCTTACCAACACTTCACTGGTTATACTCTATTGAAGTACCTTCAAAACACATTTAGAAGAAAACATAAAGGATAAATATTTATCAGTGAGATTTAGGGTACTTTCAAAAGTAAATCCTAATCCATGTTTGTTGTTCTTTATCAGCAAAAGTGGACAGAATGAAAACACAAAGAAAATAACAATTTACAGTGAGAAACACATCACCATTGACATAGACCAGGATCCCATAAAACAGCTATTTGTATTTGATGTTCAAACCAGTTACAATCTTCAAGTCCAGTGGGTCTCTACAGCTTCAAACTTCTCATCTCAGCTTATGTTTCTTCAATTATAAAATAGAGTTACAACAGCTTCAAAAACTATTTACATACAATAGGTATCCAGAGACCAACCCATATACTGTCTTCTACAGAAGTATTTATAGATGAATGAGGAGGTGGAGTGTAAGAAGGGTTCATTTGCTCAATTATTGAAGAGTAAGTGCTTCTCGGCCCTTGAGAGGCTCAATGTAGAAGAGATGACATGTATTAACTCTTATTAATTGATTTTATATTAAATTTCATCAACCTTAGTTACTATTGTTTACTTTGGGGGCTTTGGTAGGCTGGCCATAAATTCTGAGATGTTTTTGGCAAAAGATCTCTGACTATGCATTCATTGTGTATTATTTTGAGAAATAAATCTACAGGTGGCATTTTGAGGAGTAATATCCTCCATGATGTGGCATTCAGAGGCTCTTTCACTGATTTTGTGCTGATTTGGCACTTTGAACTTCAATAAGGCCTTTGATATTTCTTTGTGCCTTATAATCACTTTCAGAGTCTTTAAACCTTATATGTTGATTGTTTTCACCTTTTAAACACTTTCTGCTTTTTACTATCTCCTTAACTTCATAAATCATTGGTTAAGTCTTTTGATTCTTGGTATTTTGGGCTTTAACCTTTATCCTTAATCATCATTTTCTTCTATTCCTTTGAACTGAATTCGGCCTTAGTAACTTAAGCCTATTCTTTTAACCTTTTTAATCATGTTTTTCCTATAACTGTAGGGTTAAACCCTTGATCCTCGGCTTCGAATATTTTAATCCTTGATAGTATGTATAAGCCCTCAAACTGCATGATTAAAACTTTAATCTTCATCTTTTCTTTGACCCTTGAACCTTCAACCTATGTTTTCACTATTTTTGTTTGTTTTGTTGTGTGCAGGTTATTAGTATGGTGGAGGGTTCAATGCTATGAACAATGTCTTCACAGCACTGTCTAAACCCTCGGATGAAACCAAGCAGCCTTTGACCTTCGTGATTTAGCCTTCAAACATGGAAGACTTGGGCTCTGTCCCTTTACAATTTGTGGATAGGGTTTACGCTCCAAAAAACCATGATAAAAAACTGCAACAAACAACAAAAAACATTACATAAAATCCTTCCAGGTGGAAAAATGCTTACAGAGGATGATTAAGAGAAATTGGACAAGTGCAAAGGGGGGAATATGCAGGCGGAGGAGTTCTAGTGAGGAAAATCGGCGAAAATCCAGTTCAAAATGGATTTTGGCTTGAATTTGGGTAAAGCGGTTTCGCAAAAACTATGAATGGTTTTCGTGCGATGATTGAGTGGTAAGTGGTTTTCGACGAATCGAACGCGATCCAATTGTATCGCGTCGCGTGGCCTTTTCAATACCGTCGGTATCGCGCGATTTTTTTTTTGTTAAACTCCAGACAAAAAAATTGAGCGATATGTGATGTCAACCGTCGGATGAGGAGGAATAGATCTGACGGTGTAGACGGAGCACGATAGAAAGTTGCACGGTGGGCATTGTAGTGGGAGACAGGTGTCAGGGCGTGATTTGAAGAGATGATCGGGTAATGGAATGTGGGTCTCGAGGGACGTTGGATGATGGGATGATAGGATTTGGGCGATCGATAGGTCAAAAGTGGGCCGTAGGATCCTATGGATCTATGGTGTAGATATCATTGGGTATCATTGTCTAGGTGGGTAAAATATAAATGAAAGGTAGGTTTAAAAATAAAAACACCGATGCGATGGGCTTTGGTACAGGTGCTGGGGTATGGTCACGTGTAGGAATGAGTAACCAGGGGCTAAAGAGAAGGGGGCTTATCGAATCGGGGGAACTTTCGCAAAGGAAATGCGGGTATTTAGGGAAAAATCCGATGCGATAGGGTTAGAGGGGTTTTTAAAAGTGCTTGGTCATAGTGCTAGGCCTTATGACGGAAAGGGTAGAGAAACTTAAGCCCTCAGGGGCTTAAGGCCTTAAAAAAAGGATGGAAGAAGCTTTTTAAGGGTCATGTATGTGTTTTCTTGAGGGTTTTTCATGGCTTTTTGAAGTCCTGATAGCTAAAAGGAAGGGTTTTAAACCATAACAAAGGATTTTATGGTTCAAAAATGGATTTTGAAGGTTTTTGAGGGGAATTAAGGGAAAATGAAAGAGAGAAAAGGAGCTTTTTCCAGAGGAAAATGGAGTGTTGGGAAAAATACTGAGAGGGGGGGGTGAATCAGTATTTACTGCATAATCAAATATTTTTACTTTTTCATTCCTTAAAACTCATACGCTACTTTCCTTCAGTAAACTAGCGTATATACGCGGATCCCCTTTATGAAACTAGCGTATACATAGAGATCTAGATATGTCATTAAATCTTCACTTCTATTATTCCATCATTCATTCATCAGATGTTTAATAAACAGTAAACATGTGCAGTAAGAACAGAATAACCCATCACACAAAGCATCACACATGAACACCAGGATTTTTAGGTGGAAACCCAAATCGGGAGAAAACCACCGCTGCAGTTGCTCAGCCTTCAATATTTTATTATAGAGAAAACATCTTACAACATATGTACTAGCACAGACTTGACCAGCAGGCAGGCACCCACCTGCGCTCGTTTACCAGCCTCTCCTGGAAGGGAGCTCCAACCCCCTGACTCGTTTACCAGCCTCTCCTGGAAGGGAGCTACGACCCCCTGATCTCGTTTACCAGCCTCACCTGGAAGGGAGCTACGACCCCCTGACTGAAAGCTACAACCTTCAGCACCACCTTGGACCATGTTTCATCAATTTTCACACTGGATCCAAAAACTTCAATAGAACACCACTTGCAGGCCACAATTCACCATATTTCCAGACTGAACCCTTTCCATACTTTTAAGCACAAACATACATCATCAACAGATACATAACAATTCAGACAACCCAGATTAGATAGCAGTAATACAGCAGAACAGATCAGATGTTTCATACCCCATGCTTCAGCAAACCCTAGTTTGCAGACGCGCTTTCCCTTCACTTATGTCGCGTATATACGCGCTTCCGTCCACACAAACCGGCGTATACTTCAGTGTATATTTTATTGCGCATACGCGCTTTCTCTTCGCTGAAGCCGCGTATATACGCGCTTCCTCCGCGGCGAAGTAGCATATAGATCTTTAATCATTACAGAGCAGCATACTTCATCAGATCAGATATTCAGTTTAGATCTACCCTTTTGCTTCAGACAGATGTTCGCCTAGATGCTCGCCTCATCACAGATCTAAGCCTTCCATAATCAGATCTAGCAAATACAAGAGCAATTCAGATCTAGATCCCCTTCTTCATAATTGGTGCATCATACATTCAGATCTATCATTCAAGTGTAACCCTTTCCATTCAGATATACTTCAGAGAGAAGTATTCATTCAAGCTCAGACATCTTGCACCCACACTCATTATTTCCACAATGAATTTCTTCTCCTTATATAGGTTTATCCTTTTCAATACCATGAGCCCCTTTTTCAATACCATGGGCCAAAACAATACCATGAGCCCAAAACTACCTGGATGGGGTCAATTAGGCGGATCATTACCCAATACAATGGGTCAATACCATGGTGTTTACCCTTGGTTTTGCACTTTTTGAGCGCTTTAGCCCATACGCGACTTGGCACGTTATTTTCCGCGTGCATACGCGACTTCCCTTAGACAGTTCCGCGTATACATAGAGATATACTCTTTTCATCATACTTTGAGTGCATTCTGAGTTATTTTCTTCATTTCCCTTTGTCCATACTGTAGATACATCATATTTTCTTGATCAGGAACATATTCTCTCAAGCACAACTTCATCAAGTAAGTTTTCATCATCTTCATCAAGTGGGTTGCCTTTCAAGAGCATCATATTGTCAACAAACATCATATTACATCAGATTTACATCATTTACTAAGTCCATCAAGTCAAGCATAACTTCATCAGGTGGATTGCCATCAAGGACAACACATGTCAATAGACGCATGTCTTCATCTTCATTCAGTGGGTTGCCATCAAGGACAACATCCTGCATCATATTTCCAACAATCTCCCCCTTTGGACTTGATGGAAAACATGATGGTGTTTGGTTACCACAGCAGATAGATATCATGTCACTCTTCCAAATATGTCACATCATTATCTTCTCTTTATTCAAACACCACACATCATTATCTTCTCTTTATTCAAACACCATGTCACTCTCCCCCTTTGACATCAAGGGCAAAGGGCGGATCAAAAACCAACATTCTCCCCCTTTTCTCCTCATGTGGACGAAACATTCTGCAGATCTGATATGTGCTGAAGTGGCCAAGCTCCTCCTCTGAATCTTCAAACATATTTTTCAATAAGGTACATGACTCAAAGACTTTCCTATCACCAATGACTCATACTTACAACAAATATCCAACCAAGTGGATTTACATATGAGACTCAAGTACCCAACCAAGTGGGTTTACACATTTGACTCAGCTACCCAACCAAGTGGGTTTACAAATTTGACAAGTCCTTACAGGACTGAATATTACAATTTTACATCATGGGTCTTAACAAGACCTTTTCATCAAATTACAAATATGACTTTAAGACCAACACCGGAAAGACCTCAAGAGAGATTATAAATCAGAAACACCATAATGCCAACAATGCATTATACTCAGCAAAGCTAATGCTGCCCCTGAATCTGTTCATCCAAGCATCCTTTCCAAAAGACTAAGGCTCCCCCTTAGTTTGTGCATCCTGAAAACTTCCACCAACAAATCATCAAGGCATCTTCATCAAAGCATTAGAAACAGAATTATGAGAACTGGAATACCACCAGAGATACCAAACAGTATCAGAGATACCAAATAGCACTGCAGCTGTGCTGAAGAGAGCTGAACCAACCAAAAATTGTCAGCAACCAGCCATACGCGGATTTCTGTGTAGGAACTCGCGTATATACGCGACTGTGTTTCAGGAAACCCGCGTATCCCAAGACATCTTCTAAATTTCAACCAGATCTGATTTTTTGTAAGGCAAAGACAGTGTTCAGCTTCTTTCTGAGACATTTGAATGCTTCCCTGGACTACAGATAGATAGAACAGAGTAGTTGTGTCTTCAAGCGTCATCCAATGGTTGTATCATAAGCACATTGGAACCCAAGCCTTCAATTTCTTTGCAGCATCAATACAATCTTTCCAAGAGAGATCATCATATCAGAACAAAATCTTCAAGTATGTGTCAAACAGTCATCCATGTGATCCAATATCATCAAGATCTTCAAGAATTAACATGAAGTACCATATGTAGGCAAAATATCTCAACCATAATAACAAAGCTCTGCATGAATTATTTCTGAATAAAACGACTCTCAACTCATCCATGTGTGAACAGGGATCAACATCTCATCATAATAGACCATGTACCAAGTTATCATCATTTAGAGCATGAGTATCAAAATGGTCAAGAAACATTAGTCATATTGGCAACAATGCAATCCTTAGTATTCAACCTGCTGCTCCCCCTAAACCAGTGCTCTTCCTCAGTAAGTTATTAGCAACTATCTCTGCATGATCTGTCCTCATTTCTGAACTATAACACTTTCATCTCAACAACGAATGCTCTTTATCATAAAGCAACCAGGCTTTATCCATAATCTTCAACACACGAACCATGTATCATATCATTAGCATGAATATAACCAGAATAATGCTAATCAGTGCAATTATCAGCAGTCAGACTGATGCTCCCCCTGAACCTCTGCTCCAGATCTTCAGCTATCAGATAAATTCTCTTATCATCAATGCATACGCGACTGTGTCTGCTGGAACTCGCGTGTATACGCGACTTTAGTTAATGTAACCCGCGTATGGAAAGTGAAGCATATAAAAATTTCATCTTCCTTCATTTCCTCCTGAGCTTGTACCTCCTGTACCTGTCTTTTCCACATCAGATGCGCTGTCAAAAGTAAACATAACTAGTATAATCAAATCAACCATGAGAGTCATCATGCATTGCTCTCCTTGTGACGATACATTACTAGATCTCATAATGTATCTCACATCATTCCTGCAGCCAATAAGCAAAGTCAGCTTCAGAAGCGGATGACTGCAGTAGGGTCAGAATTCCCTACGTTTCTGATCGGTCCTCCTTCTTTTTCCAAATTTGCTTGAGCTTTCCAACTGTGTGTTGAAAATTGTCTACTTTCCCAGATCTGTTCATCCTGCATTCTTTTTCTACATGTCCATACTTGTTACAAGCATAACATCTCATATGGTCAGAGAAATACACATAAGAATCATAATGAGTATTTCTATTCTTCCTCCTTTTACAATCAGCTGCTTTATGTCCATACTTGTTACATGAAAAACAATATCCCTTAAAGCTACTAGAGTACCTTTCTGAGTAGAACCTGTTTGTTTGTGGCTGAATTGTTCTGCTTCTGCAATTTGCTGCAACATGCCCATAATTATGACATTTAAAACATTCAACATTCTTGAATGAATTCCTTTGAGAATTCATGATTGTTGGTTGAGCTTTTGTCTCTTTCAACACTTCAGGTTTTGCATTGACATCCTCTGAATTTTTGGCACTTCCTTGTGAGTTAGATTCTCCTTTAACAGTTTCATGGAAACCAAGACCATGTTTGATAGCAGGAGACCTTTGATTACTCAGAATATTGTCCAGAATATTATTACTATCATGAAACCTCAACAGTTTTACCTTTTCTTCCAATTTACCTTTGAGAATGTTTGCCTCAACCTCCAAGGCTTGACATTGCTTTGTCATGCTTTCTTCTTTTCTTCTTCCATCTTCAACTTGATCCTTCAGATTTAGGATCTCTTCTTTCAGCCAATTTTCGTTTTCTTCACATGTTTGTTCCAGCTCTTCATTCTTCTTATTTGATTTTTTCAGATCTTCTTTGAGAGAGATAATTTCTGCTTCAAGGCCTTCCTTTTCAAAGGATTGTAGAGGTTCCTCATTCTCCTTACTTGATGCTTATAGCTCTGCTTGCAGAAAGATGATAGCAGCTTCAAGTCCTTCATTCTTCTTGCTTGATTTTTCAAGATCTGCTTCTAGATCTTTAATTTGATTGGATGCATAAGTATGAAACCTTTGATACTTGTCCATCTGTTCATTCAGCATTTCTATTTGATCTTTCATTTGTGAGATCATCTCTTTATAGATAGTTTCTTGCTTATTGTATGAACTTTGTAGTTCTTCTTCTTTAATCTTGAGAGCTTCTTCTAGATCCACAAATTTACTTTCACTATCTTTACTATTGTTTGCACATAGAAGAGTATTACAAGTGGCCTTCTCCTTTTTCTTCTTTGCCATGAGTGCATGTAGATCTTCGTCAGAATCTGTTTCATCTTCTTCAATTTTTGCTATACATGATTTCTGAGGTATCTCCTTTCCTCGAGTAACCTTCTTCTTTTGCTTCTTAGCCATGAGCACTTTTAGATCTTGGTCAGAATCTTCTTCATCTTCACTGGATACTTCATCATCATCTTCTTTTGCATAATAACTCTTTCTCTTTTCAAATTGTTTCCCTTTACCATGCTTTTCTCTATAAGGACATTTAGCAGCATAATGACCAACTTTTCCACACTCAAAACATTTGAAGGGAAGCTTACCTTTGAACCTTCCAGTACCTAGTTGGAGCTTTCTCACGAAATTTGCTTCTTCTTCATCGGATATATAGCCGGATTTTTTGACAACTTCCTTTTCTTTTCCTCTTGTAGATGCCTTAAAAGCAGCGTCTCTTATTTGAGAAGGACCTCCTTGTCTCATTTCAAAAGAAGTCAGAGTACCATGTAATTGAACAATAGAAAGAGTTTGCAGATCTTGCCTTTCTTCAATAGCAGAAACTTTAGAGTCAAATTTTGAAGTCAAAGATCTCAAGACCTTTTCCACCAGAGTAGTATCAGCCATGGTTTCACCCAAATTTCTCATCCGATTTACAATATCATCTAGACGAAGAAAGAAACTTGCAACACTTTCATCACTATGCATCTTCAAATTTTCATATTCAATTCTAAGAGTTTGGAGTTTTGCACTTTTTACCTTTGTGTCTCCTTCATAGCTTAGAATGATTTTGTCCCATATATCTTTAGCTGAATGTAGCTGCATCACTTTAGCAAATTCTGATTCATACATGCTTCCCAATAAGACATTCATTGCTTTGGCATTGATTTCATACTTCTTTCTTTCAGCTGCATCAGTAGGAATACTTGCCGGGTATTGATAACCTTCTTCCACGATTGCCCATACATCTGCACCAAGACTTTGCAGATATGCTTTTGTACGTACCTTCCAGAATATCAGATTGCTGCCATTGAATAGAGGTGGCTTTATAGACATTACTCCTTCTTGACTTCCCATTGCGACGGATCTCCTTCAAGCGATCAAGCTTCTGCAGAAGGACCACTCTCTGATACCAATTGTTGGGAAAAATACTGAGAGGGGGGGGGGGTGAATCAGTATTTACTGCATAATCAAATCTTTTTACTTTTTTCATTCCTTAAAACCCATACGCTACTTTCCTTCAGTAAACTAGCGTATATACGTGGATCCCCTTTATGAAACTAGCGTATACACAGAGATCTAGATATGTCATTAAATCTTCACTCCTATTATTCCATCATTCATTCATCAGATGTTTAATAAACAGTAAACATGTGCAGTAAGAACAGAATAAGCCATCACACAAAGCATCACACATGAACACCGGGATTTTTAGGTGGAAACCCAAATCGGGAGAAAACCACCGCTGCAGTTGCTCAGCCTTCAATATTTTATTATAGAGAAAACATCTTACAACATATGTGCCGGCGCAGACTTGACCAGCACGCAGGCACCCACCTGCGCTCGTTTACCAGCCTCTCCTGGAAGGGAGCTCCAACCCCCTGACTCGTTTACCAGCCTCTCCTGGAAGGGAGCTACGACCCCCTGATCTCTTTTACCAGCCTCACCTGGAAGGGAGCTACGACCCCTGAATGAAGGCTACAACCTTCAGCACCACCTTGGACCACGTTTCATCAATTTTCACACTGGATCCAACAACTTCAATAGAACAACACTTGCAGGCCACAATTCACCATATTTCCAGACTAAACCCTTTCCATACTTTTAAGCACAAACATACATCATCAACAGATACATACCAATTCAGACAACCCAGATTAGATAGCAGTAATACAGCAGAACAGATCAGATGTTTCATACCCCATGATTCAGCAAACCCTAGTTTGCATACGCGCTTTCCCTTCACTGATGTCGCGTATATATGCGCTTCCGTCCACACAAACCGGCGTATACTTCAGTGTATATTTTATTGCGCATACGCGCTTTCTCTTCGCTGAAGCCGCGTATATACGCGCTTCCTCCGCGGCGAAGTAGCGTATAGATCTTTAATCATTACAGAGCAACATACTTCATCAGATCAGATATTCAGTTCAGATCTACCCTTTCGCTTCAGACAGATGTTCGCCTAGATGCTCGCCTCATCACAGATCTAAGCCTTCCATAATCAGATCTAGAAAATACAAGAGCAATTCAGATCTAGATCCCCTTCTTCATCATTGGTGCATCATACATTCAGATCTATCATTCAAGTGTAACCCTTTCCATTTAGATATACTTCAGAGAGAAGTATTCATTCAAGCTCAGACATCTTGCACCCACACTCATGATTTGCGCAATGAATTTCTTCTCCTTATATAGGTTTATCTTTTTCAATACCATGAGCCCCCCTTTTTCAATATCATGGGCCAAAACAATACCATGAGCCCAAAACTACCCGGACGGGGTCAATTAGGTGGATCATTACCCAATACAATGGGTCAATACCATGGTGGTTACCCCTGGTTTTGCACTTTTTGAGCGCTTTAGCCCATACGCGACTTGGCACGTTATTTTCCGCGTGCATACGCGACTTACCTTAGACAGTTCCGCGTATACGTAGAGATATACTCTTTTCATCATACTTTGAGTGCATTCTGAGTTCTTTTCTTCATTTCCCTTTGTCCATACTGTAGATACATCATATTTTCTTGATCAGGAACATATTCTCTCAAGCACAACTTCATCAAGTAAGTTGTCATCATCTTCATCAAGTGGGTTGCCTTTCAAGAGCATCATATTGTCAACAAACATCATATTACATCAGATTTACATCATTTACTAAGTCCATCAAGTCAAGCATAACTTCATCAGGTGGATTGCCATCAAGGACAACACATGTCAACAGACGCATGTCTTCATCTTCATTCAGTGGGTTGCCATCAAGGACAACATCCTGCATCATATTTCCAACATGGAGGATAAAAAGGGCCACAATGAGTGAATGAAATGATGAAAAGGGGAATGTTTAGGAAATAGTTTTTGAAGGGAAAAATAGATTTTTTGGTGGATTTTCTCAATGAAATAACAGTGGCAATTAATTTTTGAGTTTAGGCAGCATTAGAAGGCCTCAAGAATGAGCAATTTTGTATGAAAATAATCTCTTGAAGGCTCAGGATTTGTTTTAGCCATCGTTTGCTCTGATTTTTTTTTTACTTATGGCTAACATTATCTTTATGCTTATTGGTTTTGGAATTTTGTTAATTTTCGTTAAGTTTTATATGTCGAGTACTATAGAATACGGTAGATATATATGAAGAAACTGTTGGGTAGATTTTTAGGTTTGCAAAGACTTAAAATATAGACATAAAAAAATTAGATTTCGGTTGGCCTATAATGCATATCAGTGCCCAATAGGCTTAGTTTCCCATAGGGAAGGTTGTGGTCACCGAACATACTCTATATGATTGTGATTTTCTTTTAAATTTGAATGAATGAGGAAGGTCCTACTAGGCTTACAAAAAAAAAGTGTTTTGATCCCATCATATTAAAAGTCATGAATACATATCATGCATTTATAAATTTTAACCTATCAATTATAAATCTATTATAAATTCAATTAAAAATATCTTAATTAGTTTATCATCAAATTATAAATGAATTTTTATTTTTTAAATAATTTTAATGTAATTTTATGTTCTTAAATAGTTTAACTTTTAATTTATGTTTCACAAATTTAACTTCATCACATAAAATAGATCATGAGCGTGAGCATGCAAACTTCACACCATCAAGAGTCAATATCATGGGAATATGATGAATCTGTAAACATGTTTTTTTCACAACTTTAACTTCATCACATCAAATAGCATGAGCATGAGCATGTAAACTTCAAACCATCAAGAATAAATATCATGGGAATATGATGAGTCTGTAAACTTTAATCCATGAACTATAAATATCATGGGCATGTAAAAAATTGTAAATACCATGGACTAATACCGCGGGCCTAAAAACTTTAAACAATTAATTGTAAATCCATCAACTACTAAATCAAGGTTATTTTATTTACTTTATAATCTAGTGATGAAAATGACATGTTTAGTTCCAAATAACAAGAATTATTGCACCCTCTCCACCCAAGTATGTTACAAATGTTGTAATGTTTAACATTTTGACTAAGTCAAAAGAAAACTAAATTAAAAATTAAATAAAAAAAATAAAAATAAAAAAATAACACTCTCCAACCCATGATTTTTTCGATGGTATTCTCAACCCATGGTTTTTTCCCATGGTATTATTCTTTAATGTGGCCTATTTAGAGGCTAAGAATTAAACCCACACAGATCCATCATAACTCTGGATATATGAAGGGAGTGATCAAATATATTTTCACTATTAAATAGGTTTTCACCTTAAGCCAGAGATTTGATCCATCTTGATACTAGTAGATACATCTTGTTAAGATGGATCTTTCACTGTAAAATAGGTTTGCACCTCAAGAGAGAGATTTGATCCATCTCGATACTTGGTAGATCCATCTTATTAAGATGGATCTAGGCTGGTATATGAAGTAAAAAGGGCAAATTCTATATGTTTCCATCAAATCTTGTCTTTTTTAGAGGCAATGTAATGACCCACTTGGAGTTATAGAGAACATAGAAATATTAGCATGCCTACAAGACATGTATATGATAGCTACATATGCATGTATCACATGTATTGCACTAGTACACATATTGGCTAACATTGGAAAATGTCTAAGTTTAAGATAATAAAATGATTATCAAAGTAAATTCCTAAATCACCATAATATAATGAATATATTTGTAGAAATTATACAACATGTATGTATATCTTGGATTCACCCGATCTAACAATTTGCTAAAGTTAAATACTGAATCGCTTCTACAAATATTTTGCGGAATTAAAAACACAATCGCTAATCACATGAACATGAAGAAAGATCAATCACACACAACACATATAATTTCTCGGGGAAAGATTATAGCTAAAAACCCCACTATATTCTATTGTATATTATATCATGGATCATGAAACAATTACATACAAAACTCTTTTCACAAGAGCCCTCAATACATCAGCTAATTGTCTCACACTGTCATACAAAAAGTGGAAAATTCCTTAGCCAATTTACTGTCTCTAGATAGTCTGCCTTCATTGCACAATCCTTGAATTGATGCAATCATGTTTGCCTTGACTGCACAAGTATCATGTGCACATCCAATGTGTGTTTAATTGCATGTGTGCAAGTGGATAATGTCATAACTGATAGCCAAATTCCCTTTCACCTAGAACTCAACTGGGTCTCCACTGGATTTGACATGCATGCAACTAATAATAGTAAATATTTAGTTTCATGTGAGATCACCGCATGTGAATTAATTAATATTTAATTCACTTGATCTCTCACTACTTGTATCTTCAGTTACAACTAGCACAACCGAGTTTAACACACTTAACTGAGTTAAACTATTTACAACGTGCACAAACTCATGCACCACTTCACTTTGAACTCTATTACAACTAGAATTACTCAGCATGTCCCACCAACCAACCTCTAACTCGAAATTCACTAGCTAAATGATTTTTCCACTTCAGTTAACTATTTCAAGTCCACATTGAGAATAGATTACAATTTAATGTCCATCTAAATTAAGGGATAATAAAAATAGACATGAACCTAAAAATAGTACTATGGGCCCCACCCTAGTGTAGGTGCTTCATGTCACTAGGATCGTGGGTGCCAAAATTTTCTTGTTGAATCTCAACACTCCCTCTCAATAAGAATGGGATTATCCTTCACCTCGATCTTGTCTTTATGGTATTCGAAGTTGCTCCTGGTGAGCGCCTTCATTGGAATATCTACATCTTGATCTTCCGTGGGAATGTACTGAAGTAACATGATCTTCCTCTACACACAATCTCTGATATGATGGTACCAAATATATATATTCTTGTACCTAATGAACCACATGATTAATCGAGAGTTTAATGAAACTCTAATTATCACAATGAATCACTATTGGATCCATTTGAGAACCAAACAAACCAACCAAGATATTTCTCATCCAGATGGCCTCACATGCATCTTGACTTACTACCATGTATTCCACTTCCACTGAACTGAGTGCCAGGGATCTTTGTTTCCCACTGTACCAAGAAACTGCTATCAACTCAATGCTAAAGATCCCCCCTGATGTGCTCTTTCTGTTTAGTGGACTGCAAGCCTAATCTGCATTCATGAATCCATGCAACTTCACTCCATCCATCTGTCTATACCATATACCATACTCTGATGTGCCCCTCAGGTATCTCAGGACATGCTTCCTCACCTTCCAAAAGAGCTTGGTAGGCTTAACCGTAGCTTGACTCAGGGGTTAACTGCATAGAAAATGTCTAGTCTCGTGTTAACTAGATACATTAGAGAACCCACTAATTGTCGATAGATAGTAGCATCCACTACGTCTACAGATGTAACATCCTCTTTCCTCTAGTTTCCTGGAAGAGGAGTATCCATGGGTTTGCATCTCTCCATGTCAAACTTACCTAGTATCTCATTTGCATACTTTCCTTAAGAAACAAAAATTTCACCATCCTGTTGCCATATTTCCAATCCAAGGAAATAATGAAGGATGCCCATATCCTTTATTTCGAACTCCCTTGTAAGATCCTCCTTGCATGAGTGTATCAGTTGCTCATCAATAGTAAAAATTAAGTCATCAACATAAAGAAAAATGATCAATATCTTACCGTCAACCACAATCTGGTACAGGTTTGCATCTGATTCACTTTTTGTGAAGCCTAGTACAGTGAAATAGTTGTCTATTTGAGTGTACCAAGCACGGGGTGCTTGCTTCAGCCCATACAATGCTCTTTTGAGCTTTCACACATGCAATTCATTCTTGAAGATTTCAAAAAATTCAGGCTACTCTATGTACACCTATTCCTGAATGATCCCATTGACAAACATAGTTTTCACATCCATCTGATGAATGTGCCAGCCCATCTGCACTCAGAGTGCAAGGATGGATCTTATGGAAGAGTACCTTGCGACATGTGCAAGGGTATCATCATCATATATCCCCTTGATCTGTGAGAAGCCTCGAGACACAAATCTGGCCTTGTATTTATCGACACTCCCATCAACAGCTTTCTTCACCTTGTAGATCCTTCTCAAACCTACTGCTGATTTATCAACTGCTCTTGGGACAATTTCCCATGGATTCGTACCCCTCCACCATTGCATCAACCCAAGTAGGCTGATACAATGGTTCCTGAAGGGAAGATAGTTCAGTAACAATACATTTTCTCATGAGAGCCATGTATCCAGTAAATCTGTTAGGAGAGTTTCTTTATGTGTGTTGTGAAGTAGGGGCTCCTACATACTGTGCAGCATCAAATCTCAGCCTATCAGCTTCCGTGGAGCGCCTTCTGCCATTTCTGATGGATGGCTCTGCATGAGTGGCTTCCTCCACTCCATAAAACTCCTTATATGACTTATCCACATCTTGAAACTCATCTTTGGGAACCATCAGTTCCTCCTTTGAATGCAAGTCTCGCTCCCTCTCAAGGGACAACCGCATGACTTTCCCCTAATAAAATTTATATCCCATAACAAAACACTTACTCTTCTGTTTGGAAAATACACATGATACTTATAGGGTGTTTTTGTATACCCCACAAAAATCCCAACTTCAACAGTTGGTTCCAACTTCTTCCTGGTTTGGTCACATGCACATAAAAAGATGAGCCAAAAATATTAAAGTGTAAAACATCAGGTTTCTTACCAGTGAAAACCTCTTTAGGTGTACTCATGCCAAGTACTCTATGAGGACAAAAGTTTTTCACATAAACTGTAGTGTTGCATGCTTCCACCCACAAATGCATTGGTAGGCCCTAATCATGCAACATTGCTTGTGCTGCACCCATGATCGTTCTATTCTTCCTCTCAGTAACCCCATTTTCCTATGGGTTATGAGGCGCTATGATTTCTCTTTGAATTCCTTCTTTGTTGCAGAAGTTCTTGAATTCGTTAGAGATGTAGTATCCACCATTACGCTCCTAAGAGACTTCACTTGCTTCCCTGACTCTTTCTCCACCAATGCCTTAAAATCACAAAAATTAGAGAATGTTTTATCTTTCTTCTGCATGAAGAAGATCCAACATTTACAAGAAAATTCATCAAAAAATATTACATAGTACTTATTTTTTCTGTTGAAGCAACCGAGAATGGTCCACAAACGTCTATGTAAAATCTCTCAAGGATCCTTGAAGCTCGGTTCTCCTTCTCATGAAAGTTGGACTTCACATACTTCCCCATGGTGCAACCCTTGCACTAATCTAACTGAGCAAGTGTTCCCATCAGAAGTCTAGTATATACTTGTTGCATGACTTTCAAGGCTCCATGATGAGGATGGGCCAATCGCCTGTGCCATAATTCGTCCTCATCCCGGCTCACCACTTTTTCTGCCTTGCCCATCATGGCATCACAACCATCTACCTCTAGCTTTTAGAGATTCTTAACTAGAATCCCTATCCTCTTAGCTTGACTCATTGTTTTATGTCAGAAGAAACATTTTCCATCACTAAAAAAAATGTCATAGCCTCTGTCCTCCAACATTGCGACTGCGACCAAATTTTTCTTCAGACCTGGAATATGCATTACATATTTTAATTTTAATTTTTTACTTTACTCCCTCTGAAAGGTAATGGTGTCAGTGCTAGTAGAACTGTACCGTCCATCTTCGCCCATCCCAATATGTATCTAGAGATATTTTTCCTCCAAGTCACTAAAAGGTTCCTTATCTCCCGTCATGTGAAAGGAAGCGCCACTATCCAAATACCACACCGATCCCAATGCAGTTGACACCATGAATTAAATCAAGGAGAATTCAAGCTCAAATTGTGAGGCAAGGGCCTCACCAAGCTATAGATCTAGTAGCCTTCTTGTTCTTCTTCTTTTGTGGATAGTTAGTAGCAAAATTCCCACATTCGTGACAGTGAAAACACTTCAGTTTTGACATGTCCTTCTTCTTGTCTTTAGAATCAGATTTAGAATGGAATTTCTTCCCCTTCCATTTCTTTTCCTTGGCAGCCAAATCACAATCCTCTTCATCATCATGCTTTTATGAAGATCCATCTATGGTGTTTCGTCTGAACTCCTCCTACACCAAATCTAACCACAGTCGTTCCCAGACTGGAAATTTTTCCCGTCTGTTGACAGAGTCTTCATAATTGTGCCAACTCTTAGGAAGTCCTAGGAGAGCCAAACTCACCAAATCATGATCAACGAGTGTTATTACCAAACTTCCTAGTTCATCTCGACATTAGACAAACTTCGTGAGATACTTTGGAATGGTGTCGCCCTTTTCCATCTTGATCTTCCTGAGTTTATCTTTGAGTGCCAATTTTCTATGGTTGCTGCTGCTTTGGAATAGATCCATCAAAGCCTTCCACATAGCATATGGTGTGGCTTTCCCATGGAGGCTTGAGATAATGTTTTCTCATACTCCCTCCAGGAGGATCCTCCTTGCCTTTTCCACTTTCTTTTTCCATGCATCAATTTTGGCAGCATCTATCACAACGGGTTTAGGAACATCATTGCCAATGAATTCCTTCAAGCCTTGTCTTTGAGTGTTACCTCCATCCTATCCTTCCAAGAAATGTAGTTGGATTTTTCCTCGATTGCATACTATAACCTCAATCCATTGAAAGCCATTTTGATCTTGAATCAGTTGTAGCACCAAGAAATTATTTTTACAAATTCGAATTCTATCCAGTCACAAACTTAGCTTCTACTTCACTTCTACAATTTCCTGTGCTCTGATACCATGTAGAAATTATACAACATGTATGCATATCTTGGATTCACTCGATATAAAAATGTGCTAAAGTTAAATACTGAATCACTTCTACAAATATTGTGCTGAATTAAAAACACAACCACTAATCACATGAACATGAAGAAAGATCAATCACACACAACATAGATAATTTCCCAGGGAAATATTACAGCTAGAAACCCCACTATATTCTATTGTATATTATATCATGGATCATGAAACAATTACATACATAAATCTTCTCACAAGAGCCCTCAGTACATCAGCTAATTGTCTCACACTATCATACAAAAATTAGCAAATTCCTTAGCCAATTTACTATCTCCAGATAGCCTGCCTTCACTGCACAATCCATGAATTGATGCAATCCTACCTGCCTTGACTGCGAAAGTATAATGGGAACATCCAATGTGTGTTTACTTGCATGTGTGAAAGCGGATAATGTCACAAATGATAGTCAACTTCCCTTTCACATAAAACTCAACTGGGTCTCCACTGGATCTGACATGCACGCAGCTAATAATAGTAAATCTTCAGTTTCATGTGAATTAATTAATATTTAATTCACTTGATCTCTCACTACTTGTATCTTTAGTTACAACTAGCACAATTGAGTTTAACTCACTTAACTGAGAAACTATTTACAACTTGCACAAACTCATGCACCACTGCACTTCGAACTCTTTTACAACTAGAATTACTCTACATGTCCCACCAACCAACCTCTAACTTGAAATTCACTAGCTAACTAAATTTTCCACTTCAATTAACTATTTCAAGTCCACATTGAGAATAGATTACAATTTAATGTGCATCTAAATTAAGTGATAATAAAAATAGACATGCACCTAAAACTAGCACTATGGGCCCTACCCTAGTGTAGGTGCTTCATGTCACTAAGATCATGGGTGCCAAAAATTTCTTGTTGAATCTCAACATAAGTAGGGTATTTGATAGGTATGCTACCATTATATATATATATATATATATATATGGTTGTAAATTAAATGTAATTAATTTATAATTTAACCTAACTAAAATAAATAAAGAAATTTATTAACTTTTAATTAAATTAATTTAGTTAACACATAAGTAAAGTAATTTAAATCAAAACAAAATAATGATAAATTATAAATTAGATAAATAAATGACTATATCCAAATGGATAATTAAAATACTATACCAAACACACCATTTAATAAAATTCCACTGTCTCTGAACAAAAAAAGAGACTGACATCAGTGAGTGGAAGGTGGTGATTAATTGGGAGGCAATGGATATCGAAATAGTATAAAAGAGACTGAAGGGGGGCATGAAGGGGATGCAAAATTTCTAGTTTCATGGATGCAGGAGGAATGGTGGAGAGAGACACAAATAGAGGATAAACAAAGGAGTGAACACTGAGTCTTGATTGTTCTTGGGGTTTTGCGAATGGGGGCCAGAGTGGTTCAATTGTGAAGTACTCTAGAATTGGGTACCAAGCTTGTGCCTAGCTTGGCAGGGACGATTTGGTAATTTTGGTAATGGGGTAAAATTGGCGCTATGAAAGCTCGAAATCAACTTCAAAAAAGAAGTCAGGTAAGTATTTGTGTATTATTGTAAATTCTACTTTAAATATGATTGTGTGGATTATGAGCATAGAATTTGATAAAATTAGTTAATTTTCCCAAAATTAACTAAGCTTAACATTTTTTGATGTGATGTTTGGAGCAAGCAAGGCCCTCAGGGCCAAGGACTGAACCCAAGAGAGTCGGGATATACTCTACACTCTTAAGTAAAATATTGTTATAGCCCAGAACTAGCAGAAGTTGTATGTGGATCAAAGTCGCGTGGAGAGGCAATTTGAGGTAGATGATTTGGTCTACCTCTTTCTTTAGGCATACAAGCAGTCTACGCTAAAGCAGAAAGGGGCTAAGAAGATCGAGCCCCATTTTAATGGGCCATACAAGGTGATCTGACGCATTGGGGAGGTAGCATATGAGTTGGAGTTCCCAACTAGAAGTATGATCTGTTAGGGTCCTATAAATACAGGATTCATAATTTTGAATTGAATTTTGATAGTCTTGTAAAATATGTACGTACCTTGATTTCTGCATGTTGTTTTCCCATATTTTGAAAAAATCAAAAAATCAAAAAGAGGGTAAAAAGTCCTAAAAGAAAGATGAAAGGACTTAAAAGAAATATAGAGCCCAAAAGAAAAAAATATCAAAATAAAACATGAAAGTGTGTAAGTCCAAATGCCACTACTTTTTACTTTTTGCAAATGATTATGGTAGAGTGTCAATAAATGCCATAATCCATGATGAGTTAAACTGTTTAAGCTTGACTTGTCATGTTTTCAATTTCCATGTTTTAGATAGCGAATAATGTTTTGTCAGACAGTTTAATCCTGCCAAATCAGTAGATAGGTAGAGAATAATGAGGAGCTCATCAGTTTAATCTGAGCCCTCAGATGAAATAAGGTAGAATTAGATAGTTTTATTCTTTCAAAAGAATAAAATGTTTCAAGGTAGCAAGCTTAAATGCACCTGCTAAAAAGAAGAAAAAATGTTAGAGTAATGTTGGGTAGGTAGAAAGAAGTGGGAAAAAGCATGTAATATTCATCATCGAGAAAAAAACACTAATTTCCCTTCCCCTATAAGTATTCAGTATTCTATACTTCCAGTCAAAGAGGCTCAGAGCATTTCTCTGACTTTTGTTGGGACCGGACCCAAGGCTTGATGACTGGATAGTGGAAAATGTTGAATTCTTATGATAAAATCCCCTTTACCACTATTTATCCCTCATTCATACATTTAATTCATCTTGATAAGTAAATAATCATTCTTAGTTAATGAAAACTAAAATCCCATTTAATTAACTTCCTTAAAACCCTCAAAAAACACTCAATCCTAAGTAAATTGGTGAAATGATGAAATAATAATCTTTGCTTTTATTTATTCACTCTACTTGGTCACTTAGTGTATTTTTGTGTATTCCATCTCCCCTTGTCATATTAACTTTTAACTTATGCTATTAATTCCCTAAAAATACCTTATCCTATCTATATAAATCCCTTTATATCTAAATAGCCCCAAAAACCCACTATTATAAAGTTTTTAGTCCAAAGATATTATCCACGTGCTAAATTAAAAACCCAAATAATGCTCCCTTTGGTCTAAAACTAACCTTAATTTAAAACCCCGCCCCCTATGGTTATTAGACACTTCAACAAGTCTAAAAACTATATAATAAAATAAATAATCAAAATGTGGCTTTCCATGCATAATATCCTCTGTATTTGGAAAACTCAAAAATATTGCCCCACTCATCACATTTTTATCCTAAGTGCCTTTGAAAAAAAAACTTGCCAACCTTTTCCGCACATCATCTTTTAACCCAAGGCGCTATAGTGACTAATACTAAGGTTTGTTTTCATTTCAAATTAAACCTTCCCTTTATGTCCTATCCCCGCTATATAAAGCCCCTACATTTACATAGGCTAAATCGTAGTTAAACATACAACCCCACCTCATGTGCCTCCGCCCTTGCATATAAAATTCTTTTGTATATAGAAATACCATTATTTAGCCCTTTCTACCCATATATATTCCTGACTTTGCGTACATAAAACATTTTACCCAATTTATATTTTATAAAGGATTTTTAACAATGTTTTAACTACCAGCACCCATGTAAAGCCCAGTCCCACAATATTTTTGACCGCATCTCCCTAGCAAATCGTGGCCATTCGCTTCCTTTCCACAGATCTGACGACACAAAATCAATAGTGCAGCCACAAACTAATCGTCCACCCAAAGCCCAAACAGACGCGAAATGGGTTGTTTCACCTTTTCTACCTCCTGCGACATGCCATCCTCTCATAGGATCATGTTATTTTCAATAAAAAAATCTTACTACCTGAACCCAATGTGAATACTGCTACCGGTTTTCATTTTAAAATAAAATCCACTCCCGTCATATGATGAGACCTGCATTTAATGCATCTATGATAATTAAAAAATAAAAGTTTAAAACCTTGGTTATAACATTTATGATGTTTATTTGCACGAGAGTTTGCTCGACTGTGTAAAAAAACCCTTTTTCTCAAATTGTCGACCTATACCTAGAAAAAATTGAATTTCACTGCAGATTCCCCATTGAAGACCATTAAAGCCATTCGCTGCACTAACAATCCGGACTAGTCATTAGATTAAACCAAATACCTGCATTCAAAGGTATTTCTCGACAATTAAAACCTACAATTTCAAGTTTACACCATAAATGATTAAACTAGGCTTGTAATTAAAGGTTTTTACCAAATCAATTTGCCTAAAATGCCCGAAAAAGAGGCAAAACCCGAGCCAATTTTTCCCAGAAAGTTACAAGTCCGAAAAACCACTTTTTAGCCAATTTCCTCAATTTGTGACCTTTGAAGATTAATTTCAAATACAGAAAAGGGTTTAAAGCCTTCATATATCTTAAAAAACCCTTTTTTGCAGTCAATCTATTCAGGAAACCCTCATTTTCTATCTTATTCCAGTTTATAAACTCTGACAAAGAAAAACAACTACTACAAACAATTTAATCTTGCAGTAGTTAGTCCAAAATGACCAAAAAGCAGATCACAACTAAACCTGGAGGGTCTAAAGCAACCAAGCCTGGAGGATCCAAACCTCCTAAATCTGTAATACCTAAAGTTGTTAAATCTACTCCAGTCTTCATTGCTAAATCCACGGAATCAGTAAATCCCCTCCAGCCACCTGTAGCTACGGAAGAAACCCTTCCTTTGACTGATATGGAGTACAAGATTTTTGATCCAGTGGTAGAATTTAAACTTTTAGAAGTACATAATTGGTGCTATGATAAATACCTGGACAAGGATGAAATGCCTATCTGGGAGGCTCATTTGCCCAAATATGTGGTTCCATTGACCCACCCAAGACAAGACTTTGTTAGATTATGTCAGAAACATTATGAACCAGACCAAAGGGCCATTGTTAATGTTGACATATAAATCCATTTTACCATCACAGCAGAGTCCATAAATCAAATGCTTCAATTATAGTTTGATCCTCAATCAGTCCCCCTATCTATAGAATTTTTGACCCAGTTGTACTTAAGCCTAGATTTCCCAAAGAAGTTTATGATATTTCAAGAATTTTTTCCTTCCCATGTTGAAATTCCTAAGTTGAACCCTTCTTAATCCACTACCAAATTTCCTGAAGGGTCTAGGCATATTATTTGAATGATATATTTTATATTGGGATACTTTATAGATGGATTCACTAATGAATCTAGTCTTAACTTTGTATCCACCTCATCTCCAGGCCAACCTCCAACACTCATTTTTTATTATGCCATATTCATAGCAGAAATTATTCATCATCAGGTTACCAAACTACCCACTGAAGGGGTTTTTAGATACTCTTCCTACTTGTTTCACTTATTTTAATTCTTCCAAGCTGATAATTTCCAATTGCATTGCAAAAGATGCACTTAGAGGGAAAGCTTCTGTCCATTGTCTTCTGGACTTTCTTGCTCAGGAAATAGAATAGTGAGTTCAATTATACATATTTTTCAGACCTTTTCCTCCATCCAGCAATGAATATTTTGTACAAAGCAAAGCAGCCCAGGGTCAATGAAGAAATGAAAAGTATCTTGCAGCTATAAAAGTAAAATAAAATGGGAGACTGGTTTCTTTATGAAAAGCATATAGAGATAACAATTTTTGGATCCAACTTATTACCTTATAAGTTGCCAAAATACATGAACATGAGAATTTTTTCATTGGAATATTTAATATAGATTCTCAATTTCAACTCTATCAACTTCTTAGCTACAAGGAAAAAGACTCAATTCAAGCTGAAGAATCAAGTTGGTCCTTTCATCATAAATTACAGAGAGGCATAAAAAGAAATCTCAAAGAGACTAGTAGAGTTCAAATTTCAAGAAAGTTTTCCATGAAACTATGATCCTCAAGGGATATTGAGTATTTTAAGGGTAAAATGTAAACTTACACCCTTCATACATGAGCCCAAGACAGATATTGAGAAGTTTTCCAATCAAGAAGAATGGTTGGAGAACACACTGATAGATACAATTACTAATACAGAGACAACAGGAAAAATGGTTACAACACAAGCCCTTGAAGTTGTAAAGAAGCCAGATACTTCAGTCAAAAGAGGCAGGGAAGAAGGAGCATACACAACATAAACAACCACGGAAACAAAATTCAAACTGATTTATAATATAAGACTTAAATTCAGTTCAATTGGGAAAGAAAAGATAATTGACATTGAAGATACAAATGAGCCAGAGGTAAATAATGATGAAGCTACATGGATAATCAATGAAACTCTTATAGAAATTGATAAAGAGCAAACAACAAGTAAAAATGATACTCAAATGATTGAAAAGCCACAGAATATGGAGACCTCTTCCTCATGGAGAACTGAGGAAAAAGAATTAGATATCAAGGAAAAATATAAGCAGATAAATCAGAATAACGAGGAAATTAAATCAGAGATATATTGTCAATTCCTCAAACAAAAACCTAGGAATAAAAATAGGCTACTGACAGCCTTTGATTATTCTACAAACAAAATGATTATGTCAATTTTGCAGCCAACTACTTCAACACCAAAGACAGTGGAAGATTATAAAAAGGTGGAGTTTGAAGTAGACACTGAAAATGTTCATGAGCTAGACCAAGTTGAATTTCATAGACATAGCTCTAAAATGTTGTATTTAGATGTTGTGACAAAGGAAATAAGTGCTACCAAGTTGCAGAATAATATTCTTAACATGCAAGATAAAATGACACTAGACAAGGGATCTTTGTATGCAAACGACCTAAGGATCAAATCCTTAGAGGATTTAATTTTACAGGTGGGATATGATTCCTAAAATGTTCAAGAAGTAGAATTGTTGATTAAGAAAAAGAATGATGATATTGCAACTTTGAAGAAACAGCTTAAGCTTCCTCAAAGTGAGGATCCATAGACCAAAGAAATCCTTCAGGAGCAAAGTGAAAATGAAGAGATGATGAAGCTCATCCTCAAATTAATTGCTCAGATCAAAGTAATGAAATCCCAAATGGACCAGCTTGTCCAAGAGAAGGAAAATGTGAAACAAACTGACACTCCTATCATTCCTTCAGTTATACCAGTGATTACCACAGTAGTGGCTTCCACATTAGGAGAAAATATAGCACCAAAAGAACCACTGGCAACTACAGTGTTAGTGAGTTCAACTACTACTTCAAACATAGATTCTTCTACAACACAGGCTCAACAAATAGATGGAGAAGGTCAGATTGTAAAGCCTATGGAGGAATTTTCTTTGAAAAATAATGAAATCAACAGTCTAAAGAAGATGATTAATAATATTGAAGCCACAAATAAGTTAGCTCAAATAAATGCTAAAACCCATGAACATAAGGCAATTAGACTTGGGGAACAAATCAAGGGCTTACAAAAAGAGCTAACATTCACTGAGAAAAATTCGTTTGTAAAGAATCATCTATGGAGAAACATAATTGAAGCCATTCACTCTCAATGGCCTTCAATTCAGGTTATATATGAGTAGAGAGACTTATTACTAGTAGCTCAGGCAGATATTTAGAAGACTAAGGATGATTTAACTAATAAGCCAGCTCAGGCTTTAAAACTCTTCACATTCCTGAATAGCAAGAACATAGCAGAATTGGAAGAATTACAGGTATTAGATAGAATAGAGACCATTTTACAGGTTAAGAAGGTGGTAACAAACAAAAAATTAATGAACTACCTGGAAGAGAAGTGTGAATCAATGAACATTTCCATAACAAAGTTTATGGTGAAATATACAAACTTAAGACAAAAGGGCTTGCCAGAAATTCATGTCTTCAATGAAAAACTAATTCCCCAGAAAGATTATGATAAGAAGATCAAGGAATTTTCCAAGGAGCAAGTTAGAAAAAAATTGCCACAAGGCACTCCCACAAGAAAAGTCCTCCTTTAGCACTTTGAAGATTTGTTCTTTATACAACATGAGATCAAACATATTTTTGTGTTCAAACCCAATTTTTCTAAATAGATGGAGGAAGATGAGAATTTTAGAAAGCTAAAGAATGTCAAAATTCCTAGTGAAGAACAGTGGAAAACATTTACAGATTTAATGTAAAAATGAGAGGTAAAACAGTGAAGAAATTACCTTGAAAAAATTAAAAAAATAACAATGAAGTAAAAGGACAGTCTGCTGATTTTTTACTGCAAAAAGAAATATTTTTACAACAGTAAAATAGTGCAAATATCAGTCAAAAGTGTATCAGAGTTAAAGAGAAGTGTTGAAGAGTATCAAATGAAAGAGTATTAGCTAAGGCAACTCAAATGGATATATTTTCTAGTAGCCAGCAAATCAGGACATGTAATCACTCAAAAGCTCCTTGATTAGATAAAGTAGTTCTATTTATTTTGGATAAGAGGACAACTTGCTTATTTGTTAAGTAGTTGTCCCTCTTATTTTGTAAATATATTTTCTATTTCCTAAAGACATTCCTAGATGTCTCCTAGAATATTTGTAACTACATTTTGTATAAATACTTCTACATTATAAGTATTCATTGTGGACTAAATTGCTAGACTTTACTGTAGACTCTTTTGCTGAACATTGGAGGATATTATGTGTTGATTTTGAAGTAGCAGACTGAACAAAGCTAAATTGGCATCATAATTTATGATCCATTTGATAAGTTGATGAGTGAAGTAATCCCTTCTTGTCATTGTTTTCTTTTATGAGTTTCATGCAATTAATTATATGTTTATTCTATCTAAATGTGTAACTAGGAATATTACTACAGGTTAGTCTAGTGCTCCCTGTTTTTAACTAGTTACCATTTTAATTTTTCTTGTTGATTTCCAGTGTTAGGAATTCTTAATTTCTCCTACTCTCGTTTGACCCCTGCCTCCTTCTTACATTTTCCGGATCAAAGAATCCTTCATTGCCCTTTATCCTGATCATACCATTTCACCAAAAAACACTTTTCCAAATCTTTGAGGGTTATCTATCTTGCCATGAATACATTTATACCTTTTTGGCCTTGACTTCTAGTGCTGCTAGCAATATTTAGACTCCATAACCCAATGGACAATTTTATTTCTCTCTAGTTTACCTCTAAGTGATTTTTTCCCAGCAAAACCTTTAAAAAACAAAACCAATTGTTCTATCATAACTAGCCTAAAAACATAAATAAAAAATAAAGATAAATCTTAAAGAGAGAGCCCTCTTTGAGTTCTAGGAAGGATAGATCGTAGAATTTGAAGTAGGTTTGTGGTTACCTCTAGTTTTCTTAGAATAAAAACTCAAATCCCACAACTTAATAAATTAATAGAGTGATAACATACTGGCGACCATACTGGGGAACTAACCAATCTCCAGTCTTAAATTTAGTCTTAAAGGAAGATCTTTTATTTATCTTTTTACTTTAATATTATTTGTATAGGTTGTGGGTATTCAAAACAGTCATTCTGGCTTCTAGGAAAACCTACTATACCAGGTCTAATCCAGATCCTAAGCCTACAATTATAGTAGATAACCTAGAGCATATTGGAAAAAACAAAAAACAAATTGTCAATTTAGAAATTGAAATACCATGAAGAAAAGCCAATTCTTTACCCAAAGAGTTAGTGAGTTTAAATGATTTGATTTTGATCTGAAGTTTGAATAATCATTGTTTAAAACTAAATCTGAAACTGGTTTGAAAAATACTGTTGTTTTCCCAAAGTTTGACAGGAGAAGTTAAAAAATGGTTCAGAAATTTAGCTGTTGGTAGTGTAGCTGATTTAGCTGCATTTCATAGAATATTTTTAAATAAATGGGAAGGAAAAAGAACCCCCTTCAATTTTTTTTTGAGTTTGATGCTTTGAAAAGATCTCGTACTTTGTCTGTCCAAGACCACTACACTAGGTATAACAGTGTCTATAATTCTATTCCTGCAGCTCTTCAACCTACACCTTACTCTGTTCAGCTCAAATTCCCTGATGGATTTGATACATATATGGCCTATAAATTAAGAGAAAGAGATTCCCAAACATCAAAACAGATGAAATTAGATGTTTTCAGTGTAGAAATTAACATTTTAGCTAGGAAAGCCAGACTTAGAAATGAAAGAAGAGTTACAATTAAAGAAGAAATTTCAAATTCTGGTGTTAAATTGGATTTAGTTGCTAAAAATTTAGTAAGGGTGGTAGAAATATTAGATAATACAGATAGAAAACCTCAATGGAATAATCAACCTTAGATCATAAATCCCAATTTTAGAAAAAATAATAATCCTGGAAAAGCTAAAGAAGCTGCTCTGAACGAAAACATTAGGCCCCCATTTCAAGAGAACTATGTTGAAAGTTATCAAAATAATGATGAATATGAGGATGACATCAATCATCTAATGGGAATAGATGAAAACAACACCATTTTCCTCACTCAGGATGATCTGGAACTTTTTGAGCTTCAACAACTCAAATTAAACTCTAGTGAGTCCTTTGACTACAAATAGGGTTATGACTTTTCCATAAATGAAATACACAGTCAGTATAACCTTAGACATAAGAAAATAATGAGTCTTATACAAAAGACAATTCCAAAATTAAAAATAAGAAAAATGTAGAAGCCCCAAAAACAAAAGTTTTGCAAATTCTCTTAAGGGAAAGTAAGGAAAATTCCAATCCTTCCAGTCCTAAAAAACCAACAAGTCCCACGATTGTTGATATTGTTGATGAAGTAGCTCAATATTCCAAATATACACAAAAATCTAATACTGCTAAAGTTTCTAATTCAGTAAAAACAACAAATTCTGATCCTAAAAAGATTCCTGCTAATCCTAATTTAGCAAATTCTAGAATAGATAATCCTAGAACACTTACTGATAATTCTAAGTCTGATAAAACTTCTGCTACCACACAAACAGAACCTGAAAAGAAAATTAAAAGCAGCAAAACTCAAGAAAATCAGACAGAGAATGCTAAGGCAATTGAAGATAAAAATACAACTGTTGAAAATCAAGAAAAATCAACTCAAATAACAATTACTAAAGATGAATTAGTTAAAATTAGTAAATCTCAATCGTAATCCAATATTCATTCTAAAATTGCTAAGTTAAAATTACCTATTTCTTTAACAGAATTGGTTAAAAATGACTTATACAAATCAACTATAACTAAAACTTTGAATATGAATGATGGTGAAGATTCCATTAATTTGAATGATGATCAACCAGAGTTGATTTTCAGCCCTGATGTGAATCGAAAGCATTCAGATGGATCAATCCCTCCTTTCTATATTAGTCTTACCATCCAGATCATATTTTACACAACGCTATGTTAGATTCAGGAGCTTCCCATAACTTAATGCCCAAAGCTATTATGGAAACTCTTAATCTATAAATAACTAGGCCTTACAAAGATTTGTTTTCATTTGATTCTAGCAAAGTTAAGTGCTTAGGATTAATTAAAGACTTATGTGTGAATTTAGTTCAGTACCCTGGTAAGAGTATGGTAATGGACATTGTAGTAGCTAACATCCCACCAAAGTATGGTATGCTTCTTTATCGCTCATAGGGAGAAAATTTGCAGGGATGTCTACAATTGGACACGAGTTATGCTACAATATTAGTGTTTGTTCAACCCAAAAAGATATATAGGGAAACTTTAATGAAATTCATGGTCAGTAGTGCTAAGAGATCCATAAATTAACCCATTTATTCTACACCAACTAACCTTGACTCTTTTATTTTTTGTAACTCTGATAACAATGAAATCGAAACTGAACTGATTGATAAAAATCCAAAACCAAACAATGACAACATATTTCATGAGTCCCTTTGGAACTTAGAGTTTGATGGCTCTGTAAAAAAATCAAGAGGAGGAGAAGGAGTATGGATTACAAATATGGAAACTAATCATTCAGAAGGACATGCCTTCAGACTCATCTTCAAATGTACCAACAACATGGCAGAGTATGATGCACTCATTCTAGGCCTCCAGATCATCAGAAACTTAGGAGGAAAAAGAATACTAATGATGGGAGATTCAGAATTGATCATTAATCAAATAAATGGATATTGTTCTGTTTATAATACTAGACTAGCCAGATACATAGATACAGCAATTGATTTAACTGATGATTTATTGGAATGCAAGTTTTCTTCTATACCCAGAAAACAAAACATTCAAGCACACTGTCTAGAAACTTATGCTAGTACTTGTAACTTACCATTCCAACCAACTCATAGGTATACTGCTGAGGTTAAACATAGACCAATTATCCGAGATAACCTCAAGTACTGCTAGATTTTCTCTCAAGATGAACAAATTTACCATTTTTTAAATAATGAGGAATAATTTCAAAATTGTAAAATAGATACAGACTGTAATATAGATTCGGATTTTAATTGTGAAATAGATAACATAGATATACATAAATTTAACAAACCCACTGTATTTACTCAATTTTACATATATAACTTAGAGAAGGTAGATATTAAGCAAATCATTGAAGAAGAAATTGACATGTTAGATCTAAAAGATAATTTTTTGCCTAAAGGTTTAACTCCTTTGGAAGACCTTTTTGATTCCAATGATGTGCCTAAAAAGAAAAAAAATGGAACCAGTTAGGTCTGACATTGAAGAATGTTACATTGGGACAGAATTAAAACAAAAAATGATTAAACTATCTAATCTTTACCTCCACAAGAAAATGAGCAATACATTGATCTTTTAAAGGAATATTAAGATGTGTTTTCTTGGAGTCATGAAGATCTTAAAGCTTATGACACAAACATAATCCCACATAAAATTCCCATAAAATATGACCAAAAACCCTTCAAAAAAAAATTAAGGAGAATTAATCCTATTCTATTACCTTTGATAGAAAAGGAAGTAAAACGCATGTATGATGCTCAAATTATTGCACCAATTAGATATTCTGATTGGGTTTCAAACCTAGTACCAACAAGAAAGAAAATAGGTGAAATTAGATTATATGTCGACTTTAGAAATCTTAACAAATTATATTTGAAGGATAACTACCCTTTACCCAAAATGGATCATATATTACAAAGGGTAGTTGGTTCCTATATAATATCTTTGTTAGATGGTTTTTTAGGATACAACCAGATTCTTGTTCAAAATGAAGACTAAGCTAAAACAACTTTTACCGCTCCTTGGGGCACATTCATGTATGTGAAAATGCCCTTTAGTCTGATGAATGCAGGAGAAACCTTTCAAAGAGCTATGGACATAGCCTTTGCAAAGGAGAATCATGACTTCTTGGTAATCTATCTAGATGAAATTACTGTATTTTCCAAATCAAATAATGAACATTTGGATCATTTGAGATAGGTCTTTATTAAATGTAGGAAATTTGGCATCTCTTTAAATCCCAAGAAATCTCTCTTTGGACTAGAGGAAGGTAAGTTACTAGGACATATAATTTCAAAAGAAGGTATTAGAATAGATCCTTATAGAATAGAAGCTATCTGAACATTCATCCACCTAGAAATATGAAAGAGTTACAAGCATTTTTGGGTAAAATTAATTTTTTGAGAAGATTTATTTCTAACTTAGCTAAAATCATCATAGAATTGAACAATTTCTCAAAAAACACTCAACTTTAAAATGGACTGTTGAAGCCAAACAATCATTTGATTCCATAAAATAGGCTTTAACTAAAACACCCGTCTTAATCAGTCCATATTTCAAGAAAGACTTTATAATTTTTTCTTTTGCATCAGAACATACCATTGATGCAGTTTTACTGCAGAAAAATGATCAAGTTTTTGAACAAACTATAGCTTTTTTCAGTAAGTCTCTTAGAGACGCACCTCTGAAATATAACATAATGGAGAAACAAGCCTTAGCTTTGGTTAAGGCCATAAAATAGATCAGATTTTACATTATCTATTCCCACATACTTGCCTACGTCCCTAATTCTATAGTTAAAGACATTCTTACTCAGAATGGCCCTGATGGAAGAAGAGGTAAGTGGATTGCCACTATCCTAGAATATGAAATAGAAATCAAACCAACAAAACTCATTAAAGAACAAGGATTAGCCAGATCAATGGATAAATCCAACTGCAATGCACTAGACACAAATTTTATTGCTTAGATTGATGACCAGGAAGAGATGGCGACTCCAATGATCAGTGAAGCCTTTCTAGATTCACCTTGGTACTCATATATTATCTTTGTACTTACAAAATTACAAGCTCCTCCTAGATTATCAAGGACAAAAGCCAGATTTCTTAAACTTAAAGCAATGATATTTTGTATTTTAGATAATATTCTTTTTTGGAAGAACAAAGTGGAATATTACTAAATTGTTTACTGAAAGCAGAAGCTGAAAAAATTCTTGAAGAATTTCATGCAGGTGACTGTGGAGGGAATTTATATTGGAAAAGTACTGCAGATAAGATCTTGAGAGCTGGTTTCTACTGGCCTACCTTATTTGCTGATGTTAAGAAATTTGTTACTTCATGTCATAAATGTCAAATTTTTGAAGGAAAAAAGAAATTGTTACCTTTACCCTTAAAGCCAATTTCAACTAAGATGACATTTCAACAATGGGGTTTAGACTTCATTGGAGAAATTCACCCCCCATCCTCTGGCCAACATAAGTGATTTTGACTGCCACAGATTACTTTACTAAGTGGATTGAAGCCATTCCTACCAGACAAGCCACTGACACAATCATTATATCTTTCATAGAAAACAACCTTTTATCTAGATTTGGATGCCCTCATAAAATATTTACTGATAATGCAGTAGAATTTAAATCTAAGAAAATGATTTCCTTCTATCACAAGTACCATATTACCCTAGGCCACTCTACTGCTTATTACCCTCAGGGTAATGGCCTAGTTGAATCTTCAAACAAAATCCTTGTAAATGTCATTAAAAAATTACTTGAAGATAACAAAAAGACTTGGAATAAAAAGTTATTCTATGCCTTATGGGCAGATAGACTTACTACCAAAAATTCAATTGGCACTTCCCCTTATCAATTTTTTTATGGGATGGATGCATTTTTCCCATCATCCTTAGGTGTTTCAGTAATGAAGATCATTCAAGAATCACAAGTGGAAATCAATGATATACAAAGGAAAATAAATCAAACTATTCATCTACAACAAATAAGGGAAGAAGTCTATTGGAAATCCCAAGTCATTCATGATAAAATAAAGAAAATTCTTGGTAAAAGAAGTAAAGAAGATGACTTTTACATTGGAGATCAAGTGTTAAAGTGGGATTCTAGGAGAGAGGACAAAGGTAAGCATGGGAAGTTTGACTTTCTATGGAAAGGACCTTATGTAATTTATGGATATAGGGGTAATAATTCTTTCTTCATCAAATATTTGGATGGAACAGATATTCAAGAAGGACCAGTTAATGGTAGAATGCTCAAACACTACTATTCTTCTGAGTTAACCAATAGTTAGTCCCAGTTACTTTTTACATCATTGTAAATATCCATTGAAGTTTTTAGATTGGATTGGATATTTTCTTTCCAAATTTGAAGCCCGGAGAGAAGGCCCTAAGATTTGAAGAGTAAAATGTCATAAATATGAGTTTTTGTAGAAAACAAAAGATAATTACTGGATCATCATGGTCAAAATTGAATGCTACTAGTCTTAGAGTTCTTGACATTTCACCAGGAAACGCCATCCCCATGTGAAGTCGTTGTTAGGGTCCTATAAATATAGGATTCATATTTTTGAATTGAATTTTGATAGTCTTGTAAAATATGTACATACCTTGCTTTCTGCAAGTTTTTTTTCCATATTTTGAAAAAAAAAAAATCAAAAATCAAAAAGAGGGTAAAAAGTCCTAAAAGAAAGATGAAAGGACTTAAAAAAAATATAGACCCCAAAAGAAAAAAATATCAAAATAAAACATGAAATTTTGCAAGTCCAAATGCCACTAATTTTTACTTTTTGCAAACGATTATGGTAGATTGTCAATAAATGCCATAATCCATGATGAGTTAAACTGTTTAAACTTGACTTGTCATGTTTTCAATTTCCATGTTTTAGATAGTGAACAAAATTTTTGTCAGACAGTTTAATCCTGACAAATCAATAGATAGGTAGAGAATAACGAGGAGCTCATCAGTTCAATCTAAGCCCTCGGATGAATAAGGTAGAATTAGATAGTTTTATGCTTTCAAAATAATAAAATGTTTCAAGGTAGTAAGCTTAAATGCACCTGCTAAAAAGAAGAAAAAATGTTAGAGTAATGTTGGGTAGGTAGAAAGAAGTGGGAAAACGCATGTAATATTCATCACCGGTAAAAACTCACTAATTTCCCTTCCCCTATAAGTATTTAGTATTCTATACTTCCAGTCAAAGAGGCTCAGAGCATTTCTTTGACTTTTTTTGGGACCAGACCCAAGGCTTAGTGATTGGATAGTGGAAAATGTTGAATTCTTATGATAAAATCCCCTTTACCATTATTTATCCCTCATTCATACATTTAATTCATCTTCATAAGTAAAGAATCATTCTTACTTAATGAAAACCAAAATCCCATTTAATTAACTTTATTCATTCATAAAGAATACAAAACCATTAAAAAACACTCAATCCTAAGTAAATAGGTGAAATGAAGAAAAATAAGTTTTTCTTTTATTTATTCACTCTACTTGGTCATTTAGTGTATTTTTGTGTATTCCATCTCCCCTTGTCATATTAAATTTTAACTTATGTTATTAATTCCCTAAAAATACCTTATCCTATCTATATAAATCCCTTTATATCTAAATAGCCCCAAAAACCCACTATTATAAATTTTTTAGGCCAAAGATATTCTCCACATGCTAAATTAAAAACCCAAATAATACTCCCTTTGGTCTAAAACTAACCTTAATTTAAAACCCCGCCCCCTATGGTTATTAGACCCTTCAACAAGTCTAAAAACTATATAATAAAATAAATAATCAAAATGTGTCTTTCCACGCATATCCTCTGTATTTGGAAAATGAAAAAATATTGCCCCACCCATCACATTTTTATGCTAAGTGCCTTTGAAAAAACACTTACCAACCTTTTCCGCACATCATCTTTTAACCGAAAGTACTATAGCGAATAATACTAAGGTTTATTTTCATTTCAAATTAAACCTTCCCTTTATGTCATATCCCCGCTATGTAAAGCCCCTACCTTTACATAGGCTAAACCGTAGGTAAACGTACAACCCCGACTCATGCGCCTCCACCCTTGTATATAAAATTATTTTTTATATAGAAATACCATTATTTAACCCTTTTTACCCATATATATTCCCGACTTTACGTATTTAAAAACTTTTACCTAATTTATATTTTATAAAGGTTTTTTAACAATGTTCCCAGCATCTTTTTGACCGCATCTCCCAAGAAAATCATGGCCATTCGCTTCCTTTCCAAAAATCTGACGACACAAAATCAATATTGCACTCACAAACTAATCGTCTGCCCAAAGCCCATACAGACAAAAAATGGGTTGTTTCACATTTTTCGCCTCCTCCGACATGGAATCCTCTCATAGGATCGCGTTTGTTTCAATAAAAAAACCTTACAGAATGAACCCAACGTGAAAATTGCTACCGGTTTCGCATTTTAAAATAAAAACCACTCCCGCCATATGATGAGACCTACATTTAATGCCTCTATGATAATTAAAAATCAAATTTTAAAACCTTGGTTACAACATTTATGATGTTCATTTGCGTGAGACTCTGCTTGACCATGTAAAAAAATCCTTTTGCTCAAATTGTCGACCTATACCTAGAAAAAATCAAATTTCAATGTAGATTCCCCATTGAAGACCATTAAAGCCATTTGCTACACCAACAATCCAGACCAGTCCTCCAATTAAACCAAGTACCTGCATTCAAAGGTATTTCTTGAAAATTAAAACCTTTAATTTCAAGTTGACACCATAAATGATTAAACCAGGCCTGTAATTAGAGGTTTTTACCAAGTAAATTTGCCTAAAAAGCTCAAAAAAGAGGCCAAACCCTAGCCAATTTTTCCTAGAAATTTTTGTGTCCGAAAAAAACCACTTTTTAGCCAATTTCCTCAATTTGTGACCTCTGAAGATTAATTTCAAATAAATAAAAGGGTTTAAAGCCTTCATATATCTTAAAAAACCCTTTTTTGCAGTCAATCTATTCAGGAAACCCTCGTTTTCTGTCTTATTCCAGTTTTATCCTCTAACAAAGAAAAACAACTCCTATAAACAATTTAAGCTTGGAGTAGTTAGTCCAAAATGACAAAAAAGCAGATCACAACTAAACCTGGAGGTTCTAAACCAACCAAGCCTGGAGGATCCAAACCTTCTAAATCTATAATACCTAAAGCTGTTAAATCTACTCCAGTCTTCACTACTAAATCCATTGAATCAGTAAATCCCCTCCAGCCACTTGTCGCTGCCGAAGAAACCCTTCCATTGACTGATATGGACTACAAGATTTTTGATCTAGTGGTAGAATTTAACCTTTTAGAAATACATAATTGGTGCTATGATAAATACTTGGAAAAAGATGAAATGCCTATCTGGGAGACTCATTTGCTCAAATATGTAGTTCCATTGACCCACCCAAGACAAGACCTTGTTAGATTATGTCAGAAACATTATGATCCAGACCAAAGGGCCATTGTTAATACTGACAGAGAAATCCTTTTTACCATCAGAACAAAGTCCATAAATCAAATGCTTCAATTACAATCTGATCCTCAATCAATCCCCCTATCTATAGAATTTTTGACCCAGTTGTACTTAAGCCTGGATTTCCCAAAGAAGTTTATGATATTTCAAGACTTTTTGCCTTCCCATGTTGACATTCCTAAGTTGAACCCTCCTTATTCCACTGCCAAATTTCCTGAAGGGTCTAGGCATATTATTTCAATGCTATCTTTTATACGGGGATACTTTACACATGGATTCACTGATGAATCCATTCTTGGATTTCTATCCACCTTATCTCTAGGCCAACCTTCAGCACTCATTTTTTATTATGCTAGATTCATAGAAGACAGTATTCATCATTAGCTGACCAAACTACCCACTGAAGGGGTTTTCAGATACTCTTCCTACTTGTTCCACTTATTTTTATTCTTCCAAGCTGATAATTTTCCAATTGCATTAGAAAAGATAGACTTAGAGGGAAAGCCTCTATCCATTGTCTTCTGGACTTTCTTGCTCAGGAAAGAGAATAGTGAGTTCACTTATACATATTTTTCAAACCTTTTCCTCCATCCAACAATGAATATTTTGTACAAAGCAGAGCAGCCCAGGGTCAATGAAAAAATGAAAAGGATCTTGCAACTATCAAAACAGAATAAGATGGGAGACTGGTTTCTTTATGAAAAGAATATAGAGATAAGAATTTTTGGATCCAACTTATTACCTTATAAGTTGCAAAAACACATGAACATGAGATTTTTTTCATTGGAATATTTAAGATAGATTCTCAATAGTGACTCTATCAACTTCTTAGCTGCAAGGAAAAAGACTCAATTCAAGATGAAGAATCAAGTTGGTCCTTTCATCATAAATAACAGAGAGGCAGAAAAAGAAATCTCAAAGAGACTAGTAGAGTTCAAATTTCAAGAAAATTTTCCATGGAACTATGATCCTCAACGGATCCTGAGAAATTTAAGGGGAAAATGTAAACTTACACCCTTCATACATGAGCCCAAGCCAGAGATTGAGAAATTTTCCAATCAAGAAGAATGGGTGAAGAACAGACTGATAGATACAGTTACTAATACAGAGGCAATAGGAAAAATGGTTACAACACAAGCCCTTGAATTTATAAAGAAGCGAGAGACTTCAGTCAAAAGAGGCAGGGAAGAAGGAGCATACATAGTAGAAACAACGACAGAAAAAAAAATTCAAACTGATTTATAATAAAAGGATTAAATTCAGTTTAATTGGGAAAGAAAAGATAATTGACATTGAAGATACAAATGAGCCAGAGGTAAATAATGATGAAGCTACAGGGATAATCAATGAAACCCTTGCAGAAATTGATAAAGAGCAAACAAAAGGTAAAAATGATACTCAAATGATTGAAAATCCACTGAATATGGAGGCTGCTTCCTCACAGACAACTGAGGAAAAAGACATAGATATCAAGGAAAAATATAAGCAGATAAAGCAGAAGAATGAGGAAATTAAATTAGAGATATATTCTCAATTCCTCAAGAAAAAACCTGGGAATAAAAATAGGCTATTGATAACATTTTATTATTCTACAAAAAAAATGATTATGTTATTTTTGAAACCAACTACTTCAACACCAAAGACAATGGTAGATTATAAAAAAGTGGAGTTTGAAGTAGACACTAAATATGTTAATGAGCTAGACCAAATTGAATTTCATAGACATAGCTCTGAAATGTTGTATTCAACTATGGTGACAAGGAAATGAGTGCTACCAAGTTGTAGAATACTATTCTTAACATGCAGGATCAAATGAAGGTAGACAAGGGATCTTTGTATGCAAAGGACCTAAGGATTAAAGCCTTAGAGGATTTAATTTTACAGGTGGGATATGATCCCTCAAATGTTAAAGCAGAAAAATTGTTGATTAATCAAAAGAATGATGATATTGTAGCTTTGAGGAAACAACTTAATCTTCCTCAAAGTGAGCATCCACAGAACAAAGAAATCCTTCAAGAGCAAAGTGAAAAGAAGAGATGATGAAGTTCATCCTCAAATTAACTGCTCAAATCAAAGAAATGGAATCCCAAATGGACCAGCTTGTCCAAGAGAAGGAAAATGTGAAAGAAACTGACACTCCTATCATTCCTTCAGTTATACTAGTGATTACCACAGTAGTGGCTTCCACATTAGGAGAAAAACTAGCACCAAAGGAACCACTGGCAACCGCAGTGCCAGTGAGTTCAACTACTACTTCAAACAAAGATTCTTCTACAACATAGGTTCAAAAAAAATATGGATTGTAAAGGCTATGGAGGAATTGTCTTTGAAAAATAGTGAAATCAACAGTCTAAAGAAGATGATTGATAATATTGAAGCCACAAATAAGTTAGCTCAAATAAATGCTAAAACCCATGAACAGAAGGCAATTAGACTTGGGGAACAAATCAAGGGCTTAAAAAAAGAGCTAACATTCACTGAGCAAATTTATTTTGTAAAGAATCATCTATGGACAAACATAATTGAAGCTGTTAGTTCCCAAAATCTACCTCAGGCTGAAAGAAGGCAGAGTTCAGGGTAACATCATACCACGCTCAGTCTGGTAGCTAGCCCTACTAGAACAGGAGAGGGATCTCTCCACGTCAAAATCAGTTAAAATAACCAATAGGGTCTGAGATGACTAAAATGAATGCTAATTTTAGGCTAGGTATATGAATCAAGGAGTTTGATTTTGGTTTTTAGGGTTTTTGCTGGAAAAAGGGAAAGGCAATTTTTGGGCTTGGGGATGAGGCCAAATTCTTGTAGAGTTCAAGTTGGGGTAGGGAAGGCAATGAATTTGATGTCTTAGATTCAATGAATGGATAGAAAAGACTGCTGAGGAGCTAAAGAGGGAATTAGGGTGCAAGGATCCTCTTCAAACTGATGAAAACATATAAAACTAAACAAAAGCTTAAGGTAGAGCACCAGCAAACTAATGAATTCTACCTTAGTTACTCATTTGTTTAATTCAGAAGCAAAGAGAATGGAAATGGCATACATAAAAATTAATGAAACTTACAGATACATGGAGAAAAACATCATCAAAACTCAGAGCCACAAGGATCCCAACAACTGCTGCAAAACTCTGGTCTTTCCTTTGCCAAAAATCTAAAATGAATATACAATGAGGTGCCAAACTATTCCAAAGAGTCCAACCTCTGAAAATGATTGAGAAAATACATCATATAGACCAGCCTAACCCCTTCCCATGCCTCTAGGGGTCGAGCTCATCCTTCTAGGAGCTGTTTCAACCAATTCTAAACATGGAACTGAAATCTAGGCAGCCCAACAACTTGCCTCTATATGCTAGGAAACTGATCCATTCACTTAAATTTCACTTTTTAGTGAATGAATCCTCTAGAACAAGTAAATATGAGCCAAAATTACATCATATTCATCAAATTAAATCAAGATAGATCAAGAATTACATCAAAAAGTGAAATTATTCAAAACTGGGCGAATTTATGAGCTGAAGAGTCAAAATGAGGCCAAATTTCTCTATGCGCCGCGCCCAAAAACGCAATGCATTGCGCCACTTTGAGATTATTTTTGAGGCACTTCCTGAAGTCCAAATTGCGCTCATGATAGCTCATTGGAAAGCCCTGTCTGTCGACTATCCAACCCAAGTGGAATTTTGCAATTTGGATGTCATTTTCCCCTCCAAAACTGCAATCTCCCAAGACTGGTTCCTGCTGGTGAAAAAAGTGGCAGAAAGGCCATTTTTGGAGTGTTTTTGACCTTTAAGACCACCCAGAACTTCATGAATCTCTCAGCCATTCCTGAGCATGTATAATTTACCATAAAAAACCAAAAAATATCAAGTTTTTCTCCAGAAGATGTCCTAATCATAAGTGCGCGTCGGGTTGCGCGAAGCGTCGGGCATAAAAACCTGTTTTGCAACCAAAATTTTCAAAAATAACAAAATTTACTCCAAATTTGCTGAAATTTAGAGTAAAGGTCTCCCATCAAGTTTCATGCTCAGCCAAAGAAGCTCTGGCCAAGATTTGAAGTGGATCAGGCCTTTTCTGATGTTTAAGTGTCCTCTTGGTGCATGCAGTTCAGTGGCGGAAATCACTGTCTTTGTTCACATGATGTGTCAGTGTCCGTCTTCATGGTGTTTCAAAGTCTGTGTTGGCTTGAATGAGATGAAGAATGAGGATTTGGTGTTTTTGTTTCAATCACCAAATGTGGGAGGAACTGTGGGAAATAGGGTCGTGTGGACAGTGGACTGCAACCAAGTGAAATTTGCCCTTTTAAAACTTCTGATTTGACAATGTAGAGACAATGGAACAACTAAGTGATATGAGGAAAGGGATAATGATAAGAAATGGTAGGGTTTAGCGATTTTTGCAAATGATATGGGATAGGGATGGTGATAGGGAATTGTAGGTTTTAGAGATAGGAATGAGTAACTTGGGAATATAAGGGAATAGGGGATTGAGAATGATGGTAGGTTTACAATAATGGGAAAGGAATCACAGGTGGGAAAATATAGTATAACAATAAGTATTTGGCATAAAAATGACCTTTAAAACATCATTTCAAAACCCTAAGGAGCAATTTTGTCGAAAGAGAGGGTTTATATTTTGGCATTCAAATTATTCAAAATCAATCTTCCAAAACACACCTAACACTGAATAATGGCAATAGAAAAATGATTTGAACTTGCATGGAACAAATAGGACCGATAAATTTGATTTTTTTTGGCTGTACTGATGAAATTTGGGGTGTCGGCCCTGTGCGCCGCGCACTAACCCAACACTCAGCGCACGCCATGTGCGTCGCGCCAGTGTATTTTTACACTGCAGAAAATTTCCCAATGCACCGTGCATGCCATGTGCACTGTGCACTAGCCCAACGCACCGTGCCAGTGTATTTTTACACTGCATAAAATTTCCCAATGCGCCGCACGCACCATGTGCGCCGCGCACCAGCCCAACGCGCCGCGCCCACTTTTCTATGCGCCACGCCATTTTGCAGGAGGCTTTTGGAGGCCTTCCCGATGTCAAAATTAGGCGTGTGATAGCTCATTGGAAATATATTTGAGTATAATTTCCAACCCAAGTGGAATTTTTTAATTTGGAGTTCATTTACCCTGTCAAAAATCAAATATCCCAAGACTAGTAAAAATGAGCAGAATGAGCCTGCCTCAAGGCAGAGTGCTGTTGCAGTCAATTTTTGAAGGTCTTCCTCAACTCCAAATTGAGCTCATGATAGCTCATTGGAAATCTCTTTGTGTCTAGTTATCATTTGACTCATCAATCAAGTAATTTGGCCAACCAAGCTAGGAGAAATCTTGATTTTCCCCAGGTCACTTCAGAGGTGCATTCAATTCTTCTGAGGCAACGGTTTTTTTGAAATTTCTCTAAAACCATGACACCTGTGTAAAAAGTGAAGTATTTTTTTCTTACTTGGACTATTATGGACAAAAACCTCTCTCATTTTTCCAAAATTTATCTTTTATTGCTCTAAAACATCATTTGAGTGAAACCTATCCCGATGTGTGAAACAAGGGATTTGTCGAAATGAAGCAAAATGAAGGGGATAAGAGGCTTCTAAATTCTTGGGGAAATTTTTGGAAGTAGGGAGGGATGTTAGGAAGTAGGGAAAAGTGGAATTTCAGATATTGAGTGAGGGGAAGGGGTCCAAAAGGGCAAAACGCAGGCCTAGCCTAGAAAATTGCCAAGTTGTAGCAAGAAACTAGGGTTTGTGTGAAAATGAGGAATTTGGGGGATCTCAGTGATGGGAAGTGTTTAATAATGTACATTAAGGATAGTGGAAGGTGTATGAACATCAGGATACAAGTTTTTCTAATGATTTGACCATCCAAGAGAAATTACCTCCAAAACCCTAGGAGAGGGAAATGAACCTTACCTAGGCACAACTGAAGCATGAACAAGCTGTAAAATGACCCAATGGAACTTGACATGATGATGAAAACCATCTGAATGATGGTACACTCAACTCAATGGTGACATGGACCGACATTTGGACAACTTTGAAAAGAGTGAAAACAAACCCTAGAACTAATACCTAATGACCAAATTTTACTTGAAGACTCACTGAAATGACAAAAATTGACCTTGACACCTTAAAATCACTTTGTAAGAGCGAGTTTGATCACTGGAGGAAGGCTACAAATACTGACACTAACAGAAGCCATTCACACTCAATGGCCTTCAATTCAGGTTATATATAAGCAGAGAGACTTATTACTAGCAACTTAGGCAGAGATTCATAAGGCTAGGGATGAGTTAACTGATAAGCCAACTCAGGATTTAAAACTCATCACATTCCTGAAAAACAAGAAGAGAGCAGAATTGGAAGAATTACAGGTATTAGATAGAACAAAGACCATTTTACAGATTAAGAAGGTGGTAACAAAGAAAAATTTAATGAACTACCTGGAAGAGAAGTGTGAATCAATGAACATTTCCATAACAAAGTTTATGGTGAAATATACAAACTTAAGACAGAAGGGCTTGCAAGACATTCATGTTTTCAATGAAAAACTAATGCGCCAGAAATATTATGATAAGAAGATCAGGGAATTTTCCAAGGAGCAAGTCAGCAAACCATTGCCACAGGGCACTCCCACAGGAAAATTCCTCCTTCAACACTTTGAAGATTTGTTCTTTCTACAACATGAGATTAAATATCTTTTTGTGTTCAAACCCAATTTTTCTAAATACACGGAGGCAGATGAGAATTTTAGAAAGCTAAAGAATGTCAAAATTCCCATTGAAGAACAATGGAAAACATTTACAAATTTAATGTAAAAATGAGAGGTAAACAGTGAAGAAATTACCTTGAAAACAGTGAAGTAAAAGGAAAATCTGCTGATTTTTTATTGCAAAAATAAATATTTTATAGCAGTAAAACAGTGGAAATATCAGTCAAAAGTGTATCAGAGTTAAATATCAGCGTTGAAGAGTATCAGATGAAAGAGTATTAGCTAAGGAAACTCAAATGAAGATATTTTCTAGCAGCCAACAAAGCAGGATGGCTAATCACTCAAGAGCTCCTTGATTAGATAAAGTAGTTCTATTTATTTTGGATAAGAGGAAAACTTGTTGATTTGCTAAGTAGTTGTCCCTCTTATTTTGTAAAGATATTTTCTATTTCCCAAAGACATTCCTAGATGTCTCCTAGGATATTTGTAACTACATTTTGTATAAATACTTCTACATTAGAAGTATTCAGTGTGGAATAAAATTTCTAGACTTTACTATAGACTTTTTTGCTGAGCATTGGAGGCTATTATGTGTTGATTTCGAAGTAGCAGAATGGACAAAGCTAAACTGGCATCATAATTCAAGATCCCTGTGATAAGATAATGAGTGAAGTACTCTCTTCTTGTCATTGTTTTATTTTCTGAGTTTCATGCAATTGATTATATGTTTATTCTATCTAAATGTGTAACTAGGAATATTACTAAAGGTTAGTCTAGTGCTCCTTGTTTTTAACTAGTTACCATTTTAATGTTTTCTGCTGATTTCCGGTGTTAGGAATTCTTAATTACTCCTACTCCCGTTTGACCCCTACCTCCTTCTTACATTTTCTAGATCAAAGGATCCTTCATTTCCCTTTATCTTTATCATACCATATCACTAAAAAACACTTTTCAAATCTCGGAGGGTTATGCATCTTGCCATGAATACATTTGTACCTTTTTGGCCTTGATTTCTAGTGCTGCTAGCTAGATTTAGACTCCATAGCCCAATGGACAAGTTGATTTATCTCTATTTTACCTCTAAGTGATTTTTTCCAACCAAAAATTTTAAAAAACAAAACCAATTGTTCTATCATAACTAGCCTAAAAACATAAATAAAAAACAAAGATAATCTTAAAGAGAGAGCCCTCTCTGAATTCTAGGAAGGCTAGATCCTAGAATTTGAAGTAGGCTTGTGGTTACCTCTAGTGTTCTTAGACTAAAAACTCAAATCCCACAACTTAAGAAATTACTATAGTGATAACAGGATCCACAACATTTTTCACGTCTCATACCTGAAAAAGGCTCTTGGGTAGCAGATAATTGCCATTGGGGAACTCCCACATATTGATGATGAGGGGCACTTGGTATTACATCTGGAGGCCATTTTGGATACTCGGGAGAGGCAGTTGAGGATCAGGGTAGTCAAAGAATATCTGATAAGGTGGATGAACCTTCTAGATGAGGACGCCACTTGGGAGGGGAAGAAAATTCTATAGCATCTGTCCTTGCAGTTACTCGAGAACTAGCAACATTTTGGCGGGGAGGACTGTAGTATTCCTAATTAGATTTTATCTAATTAGAATATTAATTATTTCTTTACTTAATTAAATATATGAATAAGAGGTTACAGGGAACCATAAATCCCTTTAGTACAATAAAACCACTTCACCAGTGTGAAAGTAGAACATCGTAGTAGTGGAGGGGGCCAAGAGGTCAAGTGAACAACACAATCAAGGCAAAGGATAAGGACCAAGAGAGTAGCACAGTTATGATGTGGGCCTAGGGGTGTGAGGGTTCCACAAGTATAAGAAAGGGGTGAGGGCATCCATAGAGAGAATTCTGAGTTATTTGATTTCTTTTCATTTACTACTTGAGCAGGCTTGAGCTGTTTAGCTGAGTCTGCAGTGTTGTTTAGCACATGGGTGTTTTCGAGCGGAAATCCCAACCTCGTCCTCGGGGGAATTCAAGTGCTTGCTCAAGAGAGGAGTCATTCTATCCTTGAGAGCATATTTTAGTATTTCGGCATCAGGCCATCTGCAACCCTCTTGAGCAGCGCAGTCACCCAGTGACTCACACAGTGCAGTAGTAGAGAGATCTAGAGGAGGGTGAGATTTCATATCATACTCACTTGGAGTCCAGTGAGGGGATAGACCCTTCAACAGTTGAGATATGGGGGAGATTTTTCAACATTTTATTTGTCTTTTCAGCTCATATCACTACATACCCAGCAGTAGTGCATTTTCATGCCCTAGGAGGGTGATTTTCCAGGGTCTGCCAATCCAGAAATCCTTTCTGGGTTTTTCTAGGTTTTGTAAGTAGAGGTCGGTGTCCAAATCCTGGCATTTTCCGAGCACCAAAACAACCTCATCTACACAGCCCTTTTTATCTAGCAGCAACATTTCCAGCATTTCCAGCAGGGGCGGTGCAGTGAGGGAGTCCAACAAAGCAGCAGTTACGCAGTGTTTCAATGGGGGAGCTTGAGGTCCATTCTAGCCATCTCTGTCGGCTTGAGTTATATCATTTTTTAGCACTGTTGTACTTGTTATTCTACCTCCTTTTTAATAAAAAGGCTCAGGGATATTGGTTTTGTTATAATTATTATAAATAAAATTTTATATTTTACTTTTATAGAAATATTTCAAATTATTGTTAATTTGTTTAATCTATATTTTTTTGGAAATAAATAAATACGTTAAACCTTTAAGAGTGAGTTTCTATTTTTTTAAATTATTTTAATTTATGTGGTTTTCTTAAACAAAAGTGATGAATTAGTTTAAATTAGAAAAAAAAAAAAAAAAAAACAATTATTTTTACACATTAACAAATGAGTTATGATAAGTTTTACCACATCTTTGAAAAAAATAAAATAAAGTAGTAATAAATTACTTTTAAAATATAGTTATTTATATTTCATTAATAAAAAATAAAATATCTTGAATTATGAAGAGTCCATGTGATTTTTTTTGCTTTTGGTGGTTGTGCAGGGATGGAATTCGAAGGTTTTGTGGGTTTAGGTTTTGATGCGAGGGGGAATAGTGCAGAAAAGTTTATATAGACATTCTGAAATGCTGGAGCTGACGTGGGAAAGTCAATTTTTTAAAATTCATATTTCTTTAGCTTCTCTGCCCATATGTTTCTTCTTCTCTCCTTTTGGAAGATGCCATTCATAAATTGGGGTAAAATCACAGAGCTCAAACATTTGAATGACATGGCCAATCCCAAGAACTTGACCTTTGATTATTGTCCATCTGCCGCATATATTTCCAGAGACTCAGTTTCAAAGGATGACTGAGATCTGCACAGTGCACTTCAACATCCTGAACATCACTGATTTTGAACTCCTGAACATCGAATTTTCATCTTTTGGAAGCTCTTGAGTACGCTATTTCACCACTCATTGTTGTTGCGTCTAACACAACAATGCATAAGGAGATGTAAGAACCGATGTTATGTGTCTCTCGATAGGTTTGTTGCAGGGAAATTACCCAACATTGACATTTCTCAACCTTTTAGACCATTTTCCTTTTTACTATACAATTATAAATTTATAATTAAATTGAGTGGGAGAACTTAATAATTTATGGAATCCAATTCCCTTGTCTCCAGAAGTTCTGCGGCATCGTGACCTTTCCGACTCGAGAACTGGATCGATGTGGGTTTGGACTTTCCGATCATATGGTCATTCACCTCCAAGCATCTTTGTGATATAACCAACTTTTTCCTCGACATGTTTATACCAAGGTTGTAATCATACCTCATATACTTGGTCCATGATATGGTTACCTCTCCATATTTCTCAAAAATTCCTGTATCATGTCCTCCATGTTCTCCATTTTCTATTGTTGTAGAATCTCATATGCATTGATAGGCATCTCCACAATCTTTTTTTTGTGTTGACCACGATATCCTCAATCTTGTCCACTTGTCATTTCAATGATTCTAATGTCTATCAACATGTAGTTTTAATATGTGTTATCACTCCTCCTTATCCACGGGTGTCTCCATGAGATTGTTGATTGCCTCCATCAACCAGTTGTAAGGAAGACACGTTTGCACTTGTCTCTCTCCTCCTCACAATAGGAACCAAGCATGGAGTTGAACCTGGAAAGATAGCCAAATAGTGTAAATGCAGAAAGGGAACAACCCACTTTATTCACATGAACTCTTGTCCCAACACCACCTGATATTCATCCAACATAACACTAGTGAGACTTGTCATTTTTCTCCATTCCCCCAACCTGATTGAAACATTCTTCACCATTCCAATAATCTTCTTATCATCTGGTTTAATGAATTTGAAAGAGGTTTGAACTGGCTTGAACTGTTTTCCAAGTCTCCTCACTACATCCTCTATCATGAAGTTATGAGTCATGCCATTGTCCACCATAGCCAAATTTGATCCCCCATTGACCTCTAAGTCCACATAGATAAGTATTTTCACATCTTATTTTTTCTTTTTGTAGGTTCAACCTCTATAAAAACACCCAAGACCTACATGATACCAATGGATGGATTTTTTTCTTGCTCCATTCCATTCAAAATCTATTTCGATGGACATTTATTAGCATATTGCTCCTTATCATATATATAACATGGAATTGAATTCTTCTCCTTTTGTTGTCTTTGTATGATCCTTGGATGTTTTGGCCTTTCCTTTATCCTTCTTCTTGTCTTGATTGTCACCCTAAACCTTCTTATTTTCTTTTGAACCACCTTTCTTTTTATCCTTCTAGCCTAACATTTTTATCTATTGTAGTGATAATTAATGTAATTGTTTGCACATTTTGGCATCCAAAATTACTTTTCCTCTAAGGCTACAACCCATTTATGAAGTAGAAAATCATATCTTTCTCCAACATGTTTATGACCTCCAACATGGGCCCCAAGAATTCCTTGATGAAGGTTTGAATCTTCCTAGTGCGCTTAAATGCCATCAATTCGTTCCTATTGATCTAAGCTTGGTTTCTTGGAGAAAACAACACTTTTAAGGCTACCTTGAACTAAGCCATTTTTTTTCTCTTTTCTACAATATGCCTAGCTGCCAAATCATCTGCTTGGTTTATCCACTACAACTTGGTAGTCCCTATCAATAATATGGTGAAACCAATCACCTTGTTTTAGCTTGAGCTCCCACTCATCTGATCCAAATACAACTCCATATCCCAACAGGAATTGCTGAGTATCTTAGCACTATGAGTAACATTATATGGCTTCAATTCTCTGATCTGATTACACATAAGTATGATGGATGATCCTTGCTCGATTTCTTGCTTCAAAACTATAACAATAGCATATTGATCATGCAAATTTTGGAGAAAGGGTATCAACTTATCCTTCATGGAATTCAACCAAAATTCCAAGTTATCTTCCTTGAGTTGTATGATGACATCGATAATGTCTTGAAATTATTTCATGGCTTGGTTGAAATTTCTTGTCATATTTTTCATCTCCGTTTCTATTTCTTTTGTCTTCTCTCCATGCTCATGTAATTTTTCACTAATTGATCAATTGTCTTTTCCACTATAGTGATTCACTCCTTCCTCTTGGGATACTTTGGGTCCTTCTTTGTGTCATTTCCTTCCTGATGCAACTTGGACATGGATGCACACTAATGGATGAAATTCCCCACACAAAATTGACCCTCCCAAAATGATATGATCAAACCCCTCAATCGTTGTTCATTGCACTATTATCATGGATGTGGAGTGTAATGTTCCAAAATTTTAGCCTCCAAGATAAATGGAACATTAGAGTTAGCAGCAGCTATAGTCGGTAAATAAATGGGTGGAAAAGCCCATAAGTCTCCTAAGGAGGAATAAAATACTCCAAATGTGAAAGGGGACACTCTTTCTAGCCAAATAAAACACCTCCATGTGTGAACAAGGTTAAATTGAAGCTGCTTTGACTAAGTCAACAACGCAGTTTTAGTGGAGGAGGAATCCTAGGTTGGATAACGCAATTTTGGACGGAAATGTAACTTGGGTTAGAAGTAACCTAAGTGAGTGGGGACAAGGGCAAGAAAACTCACATATTATATAAGGAAGAGGATGGCAGCATTATTTATTATGTTGTAGAATTATTATTCTTGGCTGCCAAGAATTGTTGCTTTGTTGCTTAGCAAAGTTGCAATGTTGTTTAGCACTGGATGTTCCTGAGTGGGAATCCCACCTCCTTCCTTTGAGTAGCTCATTGGGAGAGTTTGTATTCATATTTCCACATCAGGTTTTTAGGCCAAGCTTTAGCCGTCTACATCATCACAACTTTGCCGAAGATTGTGCAGTGTTGCTGGGTGCAGCAATGGAAGGGATTGGAATCCCGACCTCTGAGCTAATTTCTCATTTGAGGAAGGTTTCCTTCACTTGAGAGATCTGTTTGGAGAACTCCAGAGCTTATTTCAGATATGAGGTATTAGACCACACATTTCTCATACCCTCCTAGCAATTTTTCTGCTAGGGAGTGCGTTATTTTGGAGGCAGTGTTCATTGCATGGTTTGGTGGCTCCGTTGCAGTGTTTCCTTGTGATTGAGAGGTTCATCCTTTCATTATAGAAATCAATTGAGGGTTACACATCAGATCAGATATCTTCCCAACCTTCTATGCTCTTGTACTTCAGTTTTCCAGATCATTCAGTAATTTTCTGAAGATCACATTTGTATGCAGAGTATTTGACAAGAAACCCTTGCCGGGTTCTCTTGTATTTTGTATGAGGAGACTAGATCTCTGTACTTCAGAATTATTAATTAATATATGATTAGATCTATTGTTCTCCCATATTTTTATGTTAAAACCCTCTTTAGACTATGCAGTCCACTGATGCAGCAACTCCAGTAAAATGCAGTTTGGGGTTTCTAGTCATTTTCAGCTACTCTAGTGTGGGAGATATGTTTAACCCACCTAGTTTCATTTATTTATGATATCCTCTTGTATTTAGATGATATATGGATGTATCTACAAGATCCAAGTGATTATTTCACTTTTTTATTTCATATTTTGCTGGAAATGCATTTTTCATGCATGTTTCATGAGCAATCTTGAAAAAGGGATATTATAGTGGTATCAAAGCATGATCTTTGGCTAAGCCTGTGGCTTCAATCCAAAGTGCTGATTCCCTGAAGGGGAAGATTTCAAACTCTATAGACAGAGTCTGCAGATGGCCAGGTAGACTCTGGATCTCATCCTTTTTTTAAAGGTGACATGTCCAATAAATGCTCCTGTAGTCAATCTCTGGAATAGAATTTTGATATCCCTGAAGAGGGAGCCTTACACCAACTTTCAAAAGAAGGAGAGATGGAAAAAATCCTGAAAGCTTCAATATGTGCAGAGAGAGAGGAAGGAAAGATTGCAAAGATTCTTCCAAAATCTATGAAGAGCTTTCAAGGAGAGCTGAGATTGGAGATGAAATCTCCAAAGGAGGTTGAATCTAGAGCTGAATCTAGATTTGCACATGGTGAGTGTAAGCATGTAGCTGCACTCCATGATGCACAACATAGTCAATTTTCTAGAGCTATCCTGAGATGGATGGGAGGAAAAACACCTAAGAGAATGACTCTTAGTGATTTTTTGCGGGAGTATGAATCTCAAACTGAAGGGTTTAGAGATCATACTGATTTCCAAGAGTTTTGCAAGATCCAGATGGAGAAGAGCCAGTAGCATGATGCAGGTATATTTCTTCTATCTACTTTTTCCAGATCACCTACATGTTCAGTTGGAGCTTGGGTGAAGGAGCTAAACTCCTATTTGCATTTGCACCATATTTCCGGAGATGAAGCTATCAGAGTTGCAATGCTACATTTCAGAGGTAAGGCTCATGCATGGTATATTTTTGAATCTTGTTCCTTAAAGAATGCCAATACTTTCTCTTATGCAAGATTCATAAAAACATTGATGGAGAGGATTGGTGAAAAAATTCTTGAGACACATGAGCAAGGAAAACTTGAGAAAAAAAAACCCTTGAATCTGATGGAGGAAACTCCATTTCAGAAAACCATGATAGGAGATGATGTCTTGCATTACACATTGTCAGAAGCAAAACCTTTAGTTCATATTATTGAACAAGAGGGCATGGGGATCACTTTTTCACAAAGGGATACAATTGTTGAGATGTTGCCCACACACATTGATGATGAAGAGGGCAACAACGCTATCACATCTAGAGCACATCTAGTTCCTCATGCAAAGGAAAGAGGAGCACATGCTCCAATAGGAGGGATTCTTGTATCTTTGCAGGAATTTCCCCAGGATCTCATACATAAAGGTCCAAGCACAATTAGTGAGCAACATGATTATGGAGCATTGCAGCTGGAAGGAGGATGTGGGTAGGAAGAGCAGCATCATTTGATGAGAGGCATACACCCTTCTTTATTTTAGAGAGCCAATGCAAGGAAGAGGCACATTGATTTGCGCTATAGAAGTAGGGGCAATATTTCCTAATCACCTATGGAGTCTACTCTTAACATTGATGTCTCACTTCATGGAGGCATTCCACCTGGGAGGCCACCTGATATTCAGTGGATGAGAGATATCTTGTCTTGGGGTTCACCACTCTTGGATTTTGGAGAGGTGAAGGGTTTGGAGAAAAAATTTGGCATGGGGGATGTCAAAGTAGTAGGCAGTAGCTTGAGGAGAGCTTCACTTGACAGATCACCAGTGTTGTCTTTGAGGAGGATTGATCCTTATTGGAGATCTCAGCTTTTGGTAGAGTACTCCAAGGATCTTAGTGCATGCATGATTCTTTATGACTCGGATGGAGATGATAGATACATGGTGGATGATGTGGTCATATATTCCTATGGCAGGATCTTCTTGACTAAATCTTCTAGTCTCAAGGAGAAGCTACTACATGCAACACATGAGGATTTCTCTTCTATGCACTTTGATGCATATTTCCAGTTGATGGATGATTTCACTTGGGAGGGAATCCAACATGAAATATACTAGCATATGGAGATATGCATAGCCCGGATGGTGATAGAGTGGATGTCACAACCACCTTCCTACTTATGGGGAGTAAGAGAGAATTTCCAATTGAACCATTTGAGCTCAAGACCTCAAGTACATAATGGAGGAGGTATAATTTCATATTTTGTATTGTACTTCTTTTCCTTATTTGAGCAGCATGATGTATCAAGAGGAGTTGCTTCTTCTTGCATATTGTATGATGATGTACTTGCAGCTACTTGTAGCATTGATCTTGGCTATCGTTTTGATGAGCTGTGGCAAAAGCCATATGTCTCTTGGTGTGCACCAATGACACCATATTGTAACTTCATGTTATCATCTTATGAGGTGACTATGGCAGCAAACAAGTGGCTAGAAAAGCACTTTTTATTTTTTGTTTTCATGCAGGCCAAGGATGCACTGCGCTAGTTCCATGAGAGGGACCATGATTCACTCTCCGATTGTCATTTGGCAACTAGTTTTTATTGTATCTTGCTTCCATGTATGGCTGATGTATTTTTGTTCAAGGGAAGCTTGTATGAGGAATATATGAGGCAGAAAAAAAAGTTTTTGTTGCTATGGTTGCACTTTGGAGAGTATGGGAAAAATTCATCCCATACTTTTCATGATATTTCTGAAGAGAAGGAAGGCACATTCATGGTGCAAGGAGGCTACCCTTCAGTTTTGGAGGATCATGAGAGGATTCCCTATAGAGAGAAGATCTTCTCACTTAGCAGCATGATGGTGGATGAATTTGGCATGTGGAATGTCAAAGAGAGGTGTCATGGAGCCTTATTACAAAGGCTTACAGCGCTGTCACATAGGAGCATGTTCTTATGGATGAGGTATCCCAAGGGGAGGAGGTATCCCTTCTTCTTGCAGATTTTTATGAGTAGATTCTCATGGGAGGACCTCACTTTCATCCAGCTCACTATGTATGGTAGAGAATGCATCTTTGTATTTGTTCATTACTCTATTGAGTATTTTTACATTCTCACCATGATTGCACAGTGCATTGATCCTCAAAAGAGCAAGAGTATTTATGGGTTTCATGGTCACTTTATGGCCAATTTTTATGATGATAGTAGCCCATATATACATGATTTTTGGCAAGTGTATTGTTATTTTATCTATTTTCAGCTGATATACATTGATTTTTACTTTCCCATGTTGGGATAACATACATATCTAGCTTGTAACTTGTTGCAGGTGCACTTGCCATATGACATTCTCAAGCAGCAGTTGGGAGAACTACACTTTATCCACCAGGGAGACCATATGTATCATCCAAAATTACACATAACCTTCAGCCATTTTTTGGTTTTGATGCCATGTGGTGATGATGTGCCACTCATCTTGAATGGAATAGTTTGGGTTGGCATGACTCATGATTTCAGAGGAAGAGTCCTTGGAGACTCAATCTTATTCTTGACATTGGAGGGCAATCATGTTTCAGCCCAAGATCAGCATGCCCTCTACACTTATCATGAGTGGGGAGGAGGACAGAGTGGGATATTCCTTCTTGCCTATCATGTACATTCATTCAGCCCACCTTCATTTCAGGAGCACAAGGTGGAGGAGACTTTTCATGAGTTACCATGTTGGAGGGTGACTCACTTCATTTGGATGATATCATGGGTGAAAGAGGAAATCATTCACCATGATGATTATCACTCCTAATTTGTGGAGGCCATGAGACAGCTAGCATGTTTCCATTCACACTTTCCACCTTTTATTGATGCAGATGCTTTGTTTTTGTAGACTTGGGAGGAAGCATTGGATGACAGTTTATTTGCATATTTTCTTAATGAAATGATGGAGGCTATTGATGGAGGTCACATGAGGAAAATGGGAGATATTTTTTTCTCCTTATGAATTTTCTTGATGACAAGAAAATATTTTGGAGGGGAGGAGTGTAATGTTCCAAAATTTTAGCCTCCAAGCTAAATGGAACATTAGAGTTAGTAGCAGTTGTAGCCAGTAAATAAATGGGTAGAAAAGCCCATAAGTCTCCTAAGGAGTAATAAAATACTCCAAATGTGAAAGGGGACACTCTTTCTAGCCAAATAAAACACCTCCATGTGTGAACAAGGTTAAATTGAAGCTTCTTTGACTAAGTCAACAATGCAGTTTTAGTGGAGGAGGAATCCTAGGTTGGATAATGCAATTTTGGAGGGAAATGTAACTTGGGTTAGAAGTAACCTAAGTGAGTGGGGCCAAGGGAAATCAAACTCACATATCATATAATGAATAGGATGGCAGAATTATTGATTATGTTGTAGAATTATTATTCTTGGCTGCCAAGAATTGTTGCTTTGTTGCTTAGCAAACTTGCAGTGTTGTTTAGCACTGGGTGTTCCCGAGCGGGAATCCCACCTCTTTCCTTTGAGTAGCTCATTGGGAGAGTTTGTATTCATCTTTCCACATCAAGTTTTTGGGCCAAGCTTCAGCCATCTACATTAGCATAGATTTTCCAGAGATTGTGCAGTGTTTCTGGGTGCAACATTGGAAGGGATTGGAATCGCAGCCTCTGAGCTAGCTTCTCATTGGAGGAAGGTTTCCTTCACTTGAGAGATATGTTTGGAGAGCTCCAGAGCTTATTTCAGATCTGTGGTATCAGACCACACATTTCTCATACCCTCCCAGTGTTTTTTCTGCCAGGGAGTGCATTATTTTGGAGGCAGTGTTCATTGCATGGTTGGGTGGCTCCGTTGCAGTGTTTCCTTGTGATTGAGAGGTTCATCCTTTCATGGGAGGAAGCCCTTGAGGGTTATACATCAGATGAGATATCTTCCCAGCCTTCTATGCTCTTTTTATTTAGTGTTCTAGTGATCATTCAGTAATTTTCTGAATATCACATTTGTATGAAGAGTATTTGACAAGAAACCCTTGCCGGGTTCTCTTGTATTTTGTATGAGGAGACTAGATCTCTGTACTTCAGAATTATTCATTAATATATGAGTATATTTTTTGTTCTCCAATATTTTTATGTTAAAACCCTCTTTATACTATGTAGTCCATTGATGCAGCAACTCCGGTAAAATGAAGTTTGGGGTTTCTAGTCATTTTCAGCTACTCTACTGTGGGAGATCTTTTTAACTCACCTAGTTTCATTTATTTCTAATATCCTCTTGTATTTAGATGCTAGATGGATGTATATACGGGATCCAAGTGATGATTTCACTGTTTTATGGCATATGTTGCTGGAAATGCATTTTTCATGCATGTCTCATGAGAAATCCTGAAAAAGTGGATATTACATGGAGTGGGTGTTGTTGTTGTGCTATAATACCAACTATCATGCCCCATAAATAGCTTCCCAACATGAATTAGCACACCTATTTTTCTTATCTCTATAGATTGTGCAACACTACAACCTTTTCGACTCAAGGGATAGATCAAACTAATCATACTAGGTTCGAACTACACCTCACCCACTTTAAGACTATTTTCACTTAAGACAATTACTTAGACATTGTGCACTTCAATATAAAATTAATACACACTATACATAAGAATATGGAACACACATAGTTTTTATTTATGTTAGGTGGCCTAATCTTCCTAACACCTACTACAAATTTTACAAAATGTTACAATGGAGCTCTTGGCTCAATGGTTAGAATATGTATTTGGACACATGTCATGCCATTACAATACAACTCATTCAACTCTAGAATTGCACCTTTCCTTGTTACAACTTGACTTGGGTGTTGTGCACCTAACAAACCAAATCATATTGCTTACTCCTTTGATTTTCCAACATCTCTAGGATGGTCATGTCAAATTTGTTGAAAAATGTGTAACTAGGTTCAGTCTTCATAAATATGAAATGTAATTTGATTCTTGTATTTTGTAAAATCAAAGAAAATTTATTATTCTTATTTTTGGAGCATGGGTTTCATGCTCAAGGTATTTTATTCTAGAGGTCAAGCTCCCATTAAGTGCTTCTAGGGTTTGTCCTAGGTCAAGAAGTCAAAAGAGTTATTGTCATAAGTTGAAGACCCCATCAGGAAAATTTTACCTTTAAAATAAAATTATTTTGTCTTTAAAAGTGTTAAAATACCCTTCAAGACCAAGTCGGCTTGGCAACTGAGAGGTTGGCCTGGCAGTTGAGAAGTCAACCTATTTTAAGAAGCCGCATCCACCTTAAGAAGCCTATATAAAGGAGGGAACTCGACGTCCTTGGAACACATTTATCACTCACTTATTCAAACAAAGGAGAAATATGAAGAAGGCAAGAAAGAAGGAATAGGAAGAAGAAGAGTTGTTTTTGGGCTATTTCTCTCTCACACGTGTGAAGGAAGGCTAGGGTTTCTGTCACTAGTCTGGGGATTTATTTTCCAAGTTTGATCTTGAAGAAAGAAGATAAGAAAGGTGAATGAAGGTCACATTGAGTCATCCTCAAGCACCAGAAGAAGGAGAAATCCAAGAGAAGGTCTAAATAAGGCTTAGGAGGAAAAAATAAGCTCACATGTGTGGTAACAGTTGCTACAAGGAGGGCCGAAATAGTAGAAAATCCACATAGATTCAACTAATCTTGTAATATTCTAAAAAAATAATTGAACCTATTTTACAAATTGTGGAATCCAATTACGATCGCACAATCACATGAACAAGAAAGATTAAGAATTTTAATCTCACAACATAAATATTTATCTGGGGAAATCCTCAACTAAAAACCTTGCTATATGTATTTTGCATTAAGGCAAGAATATGAAACAATACAATGCTTCTTTGAGGCTTGAGAGCTCTCTACACTATCTTTGACTGTCTCACTCTGATCCAAGCAAGTTTGGTCCAATACTTAACCAATTGCTTGCCTTTGGATGTTCAACCTTTCCTGTGCAATCCCTAGGGAAATTAAGCCCCTATTAATTAAAAAATTCTCAATAATTGATTGTGAAATACATGCAATGCATTATTTTGACCTCATGCATGACCTGTACAATTTTCTAATTATAAAATTGATAATATACTTCCCTTTAACTCCAATCTCAACTAGGTCTTCGTAAAAAATGGCATGCAACAACTATTTATAGAAAATATGAAGTTATCTAATTGATCACTGCATGTGAATTAAATCATATTTAATTCACTGGACCTCTCACTAGGTCCTCCATTAGTTAGAACTAGTTAAATTGATTTTAACTCAAATAATTAAGTTAAATAATTACAACTCAAAATAAATTGTAACTCGCTCTGCGTTCCCCAGCGTCTGACTGATGATAGTCTCTGCATCTATCAATCTGTCATATGACTACATCAACTGCAACTGATCCATCCTACTACTGTGTACTATGGGCTCCCACAACAAGGTAATTATCCATGAGAAAATACATCTAAATGTACCCTGCCTAAATTTATGCACTCTTGGGACTGTGACTTCACATCACCCCACCTCTCACCTAGAGGTATGACTTCATGTGCTCCCTCTACCCACTTGGCTCAAAATTTCCCCTACTTGCAGTCTCTGCTTGAGTGGATGCCTCCACTTGGTCTCCTCTCTGCGTATCTAATTATGGATGCTCTGCAACTTGTTGAGGCTTCTTCTGAGGTTGCATGTTGAGAGGTAATTCATGCTCCCTCTCAACCACCAAGTTGCTAACCTTCACCTTTCTCCTAAAAGCTTTGCATGCATCTTCGACCTTGAGAGAATACATGTTATTGAATCACACACTAATCTGTTTCACCTATACCATGGCGATGTGTCTAAGAAATAAATTTCCTTTTCTAAATATTATATCATAGCCACAATATTCCAACACCACTATGGAAACGAGATTCTTTTGTAGTCCTGGAACAAAAAATACATCTATGAGTCTAAGAGGGGAGCCAAAATCCCTATGAAAGGTAACAACACCAATATGAGTTGCATTATACCTCCCATCATATCCAAACTATATGTTTTGTTTGAGGTCTTTCTCCTCTAAGTCACTGAAGAGATCTTTATCCTCATCATATGGAACGAGGCACCGTTGTCCAGATACCACATGCATCCAATTACATTACTTTCCATGCATGAAATGAGAGTGAAATCAGGTTTGAATTATGAAGCTAGAGCTTCACCTGCTGCTGCTACTGCATGCTCTTTCTTGCTTGCCTTCTGTGGACATTTCGTGGCATTGTGCTCGAACTCATGACAGTGAAAACACTTGATGTTGGAAAAGCCGTTCTTCTTTCCCTCTTTTCCTTACAACTTCTTCCCTTGGATTTCTTTCCTTTTCCGACTAATGCAAAATATTCTTCTTTGTCTTTGGAAGAGGTCCCATCTCTGGTGTTCTGGCGAATCTCTTCTTGCACCAGGTCAGACCACAATCGCTCCCATTCTGGTAGCTTATCCCTCCCATTTACCAAATCCTGGTAGTTGTGACAACTCTTGGAAAGGCCTAGAAGTTCTATACTCACAAGATCATCCTCAGGAATGGTAACACCAACACTTCCAATCTCATCTCGACATTGAGTGAACTTCATCAAGTATTTTGGTATTGTCTCGCCCTCCTCCATCTTGATTTTTATAAGCTTTTCCTTCAACTCCAACTTCCTGTGGTCACTGCTATTTTGAAACAAATGTGTTAAGGACTTCCACATAGCACATAGAGTTTCCTTTCCATGGAGGCTCGAGACAATATTATCTCAAACTCCTTCTAACATAGTCCTTCTTGCCTTTGCTACATTCTTCTTCCATGCATCAATATTTTGAGCATTTTTTATTATGGGCCTAGGAATATCATTGTCTATGACTTCCTTCAACCTATTTTCCTCTAACGCTACTTCCATCTTCTCCTTCCAAGATGTGTAATTCAAACTACCCTCAAGGGAATATTCGAGTCTCCATCCACAGAAAGACGACCTGATCTATTGTTGGTCCTGAAGAATAAATCTACAAATTTGATTCAACTGTTCAAAATAAACTAATATTATTCTCTTCTATAGTGATTCCTACTATGATGCCATGTAGATAATTCACAAAGATTCAATTGATCTTGTAATATGCTAAAACAAAATACTTGAATCTATTCTACAAATTGTAGAAACCAAATCATGATCACACAATCACATTAACAAGAAAGAGAAATAATTTCAACCTCACAACACACAGATTTATCTAGGGAAAGCCTTGGCTAAAAACCATGCTATATGTATATTGAATTAAGTCAAGAATATGAAACAATGCAATGCTTCTCTCAGGCTTGAGAGCTCTCTACATTATCTTTGACTGACTCACTTTGATCCGGGAAATTTTGGTCCAATAATTAACCAATTTCTTGCCTTTGGATGCTCAGCCTTGCTTGCTCAATCCATAGGCAAATTGATCCCTATTAATTAGGAAATTCCCAATAATTGATTACGCAATACATCTAAGGCCTTCTCCTAACCTCATGCATGACCTGTACAATTTTATAATTATACAACTGATAGTATACTTTCCTTTAACTCCAATATCAACTGGGTCTTCCTCAGAACTGAAATGCAACAACTATTTATAACGAATATTTATTTATCTGTTTGATCATTGCATGTGAATTAAATTATATTTAATTCACTAAACCTCTCACTAGCTCCTCCATCAGTTAGAGCTAGTTAAATTAATTTTAAATCAAATAATTAAGTTAAATAATTACAATTCAAAATAAATTGTAACTGGACCCCTTAAAAATTAGAGTGAACTATGCATGCCTCCACTTTAACCCTCGACTTGAGTTGACTGAGCTAACTAATTCTTCCTAACTTTGTTAACTCGTACAAGCTATCATCTGATGTGGAATTACAATTTCCTTCTAATTTAATTAAGGGAAAATTAAATTAGAATCCATTTTAATGTCATTTTCAATATTTCTTGTTTCCATTTTCAATAGAAATTTTAGACCTATAGTAGAGGTCTAAATTCTGCAGCTGGGAGGTCGAAGTTATGCTACTGGAAGAGATTTGGCTAGGTTTGACTTGGAAACATGAAGCACATAATCCAAAAGGGTTGGACTTGGTCTTGGAGGGTATTGGTCTTGGTCTAGAGGTCTTCGAATTCGTCAATTGAAGAATCTATAAGAATATAAGATATTTGTGGGTTTTCCTCTCGAGAGGATAAGTTTTGGCCCTTGCTTGCAGCCTACATTATTTGTTCTTGTATATTATTGTTTTCCTTGTTTTGGTATTTTTTTCATGATACACAAACATAATAATAAGTGAATAAGCTAATAAGCTAATAAGTAATAAAAATTAAAAAGACATCACAAGAAGTTATTAAGAACAAATAAATCATCCTAACTATTTCTCTATATATTTCTCAACAAAATTGTGGTCATCTTCAAACACTCTTAGGTGAACTCGAGTTGCTCCCTTGCCTGACCATGCCAAAATCCAACTAGTTGTTCTATAGCTCCTATCCCCAAATTTCATGAAGAATAATTTTATTTGGTTCATGCTATGTCTACACTGCAGTGTGACTATTCCACTATCATGACCTCCATGTAGCCAACAAATATGCCCCCTATGCATACCCACCTGGTAATAGTGTAACCCTTGAATTTTGTTCCAAGCCCTATGCCAATTCAACTGTGTTCCAACACTTATGTGAGTTTGTTTTTTCATACCTCAATTTCACATGACTATCCACATTATGCACCCAAACTTCAGTTCAACTTATCCTCCTCACTATATGCTATGCATTTTTATGTGTTATGTTTCTTATTTGGTGTTGATGACTCCACTCGACCATTCCAAGTGTTTTATATATATGCATTGATCCTCCACATAGGTTTTCATTCCGATTGTGGAATGATTTTACCATACAAACTCGACCATGCAAATGCACTGGTTCAACCAAGCCAACCCATCATATCAACTACTCCCATTATGCGTGTCCAATTTATGTCCACTTTGTTGATGATTTGACCTCACCATGCACACTTATTTTCATGCAATGCATGACCCTGCAATTGTTCTATGGGTGCCATTGATATCTTGAGGTTATATGCATTCCCACCCATCTCATGCCAACCTTATTTAACTAAGATTCCTCTTGTGTAGGTGTGCCACCCCCAATTGAAAATATTTGATTATGTATATTTATAATTTCTTTTCCCTAAGAAAAAATATGTATAACCTTAAAACGGATTATACGTGTTCTTTCCCAAGGGACTTAGCTTTAATTCCATGATCGACTATTTGAAAAGACTATATAGAAACTAACTAGTAACATATAAACCACCAAACTTTGAGAACCACCAAAAAAAAACATTGCAAAAAACTAGAGTTTTTTAGATAGTGAATTTAAGGAAACAATGTGAAATGAGATACAAAATACCTAGTACTAATCATGATACCAAAGTGACACTTTTTCCCCAAAACCCTATTCATATTTATCCATGGATAATACCACAAGAAAAACAATAGGTGGAAATCCATAGCTTCAACTTTTTAACCATCATTGAATTCATCAAATGCAAAACTAACTAGTTGGTGAGAGGAGAGCCTCTTTAAATTGAAATTTTGTTTGATTTCTTGCTCAGTTCCCTAAAAATGTGCTTAATTGATACCCACTAAAAACATTGTTGCAAAGGGAGAATTTCCTATAACAAATGCCTTAAACTAACATTTTCTACCATACTTTTTTTTAGACCCAATCAAGAAATATTTTAGAATCCCCCATTATTTGAATTTTGAACCTTTATTTTTTTTAGAAAAATGCAAAAGGGACTAAAGTGTTGTGAACTCGACTTTTGAATTAGAGAATATTTGATATTATTACATTTCTATCATTGAAATTTTCTTTTAATGGCCTTGAATTCCAGTCACTTTCGCATTCCCATTCACTCATTTAGGGCTATGGAAGTTTTATTTAAGTTCCTAAATAATATTCCATATCCTTTAATCAGAACTGGATCATCGACCTAAGTGATAGCTCAAAATTCAAAGTGTTCGGAAGTGTGCCGAACCTGAGTGACCATGTTAGAAAATTATATATTACAGTGCAATGCAAGACATAAAATATGTAGAAAACACAAGAACACAAAACACATAAAACTAGAGAGACACAAATATACGTGGTTCACCCAGTTTGGGCTACATCCACCCAAAACTGCCAGTCCTTCCTTTCTATTATCCAGCAAAATGAAGAGACACAACCTACAACGGATCCACTGTAATATCCTCTATTATCTCTCACATTCTCCCGATCTGTTTCTCGCTCTGAGAATACATACAATCCACGCCCACAATACAATACCCTCATACAAAGTGAGGGATTTCCTTCTAGGGAAAAAAAACCCTAAACTAAACATAACTTCTACCGTCAAATAATCCGCCTAATGAATGGCCCAGATTGACTAGAAATTACTATACTTTTACAAGGCAATTTTACATTTGTTTTTAGCTTCGGGGGCACTGCCCCTAAAACCCCCCGCCAAGGGGGGCTCCATAAAGTCGCAGTTGCCCCCCCTGGACCCTCTAGGAAGCGTTTAATTACGGACGGTGTTGCCGCCCCCATTAAGGTACAGGGGTCCAACACTGTGATACAAAATAAACAAGATAATCAGGCTCCACACCCAACAATCTCCCACTTGGATACTGATTGTTGCAACTCCATCGCTGCTTCATTTTCTGGACATTGACTCCTCTTTGGACCTGGTTGTTTCTCATCTTCATCATCATCCTTGAAGAATAATTTAAACTGAGCATGTTCTCAGTTTCTCCTTGATTACAACTTTTGTTACCATATCTGCAAGATTCTGTCTAGTGTGTATCTTTTCCAGCTTCAACTATCCGTCTTCCAATACTGATCGTATGAAATGGTACTTGAGCTATATGTGTTTAGTCCTAGAATGAAATGCTGAGTTCTTTCAAAGATGAATGGCACTTTGGCTATCACTATATAACGTGCCCATATCATGCTTCTTACCCAATTCATCCATAAACCTTTGTAACCAAATCATTTCCTTACTAGCCTCTGTAGCAGCAACATATTCTTCTTCTGTTGTTGGAAGTGAAACAACACTTTGGGCATGATATACAGTGATATCCAAAGTGCCAGTGATTACCCAGACTTTACCAGTGATTACCTAGCGGTACGCATGCCATACCAGGTCTTACAGTAGCATGCCCATTTACATGTAATAAATTAACTCCATAATAATAATAATAATAATATATATATATATATTGTTTCATTGTTACTGTCTTTGTACATATGACCTCAATGTCCATATAAAAAGAAACCATCTACCAAATTACATGGGTCACCAGCCGCTGTAACCGCCAGTCCTCTAGGAGTTCTCTTCAGATACATGGTTCATTAAATCAATCCAAGTCCACATATCCTCTCTCACTTTAACTTCTCTCTCATCAAATATTATTGACCAATGATGCATATGGATGTTTTGTTACATGGTCGGTAATATCATAGGCACATGAATCATGCCTAATATGGTTGTGTTCTTATACCAACACACAGATAGCTGCATATTTCAAAATTACATATGCATTGTAATTTTGTGTTTCTGACAAAAAATCTTAGAATCCTTGACCATTCCAATGCAAAGTTTGTAGTGCTCAACTAGTCGTTATGGCGATTGGGATATCAACCACGATACTCTCAGTTGGATGCGGGGGACTATGATCTAATTCTATATTGTGGTTGTGATCCCGCACTGATTCTTCCTGCAATGCCGCTACCAAAGCACCACCATTCAGACTGTAATGCTCCTTTTTAGGAATAGCTAGCATTCCATGGCTGGAAAACACATTTTCCAGAAATGGTGGCTACAGGATTTGACACCAAGACCTAGATCCCCTTAGAAAAATATGTCTAAGACCTAAATCCAAGGATTGGAACCAAAGAGATCCTTCTAGGGTGGTGATACAAGCCTCTCACACCTAGTTCCCTTCAGAAATTTCCCAGTGAAAAGGGTTGCAACAATGCATGCACAAGACTTGGAGCATCAGCGTTATTCAAACACACCATTAGAATAATAGTCACATATATCTCATATAAATGTGAATTAAATCCATGGTCATCTCATTAGATAATAGTAGCAGCAAATGGATACAATATCATGAGAGAAATGTTACTCAATGACTAACAAACCCTACCTCAAAATATTGTTATACTAGTACACCCAAGCTAATACTGCGCAATTATATGAAGATGCTGCAACATATATGATAGCAGTATAATGATATATCAATGATAGCTCAAGAAATAAGGGCGAGCAAGCTCTCGACCCCTGAAAACACTAGTACGACAATCCTTAGAAGGATCGGCTACAATACATGTACAAAATGGGAAAATACAATAATGTCAGAGTTTCTGGGTAGCAGCAGCAAATCTTACACAAAATGGAAGGAGATGGCTGAATATTATTGGCAATATGAAATAGACTTCCTCCAATGGAACTCTAAAGTGAAAAGTTGATCCCTTCACCCCAGATTTCCCCTCCAATCAATCTTGCACTCCCTCACTGCAAATACACCATGAGAATAATGCAGTCTAGGAGAGATATTGTGCTATATGTGAGATGGAAAAAATTGGCCTGATGCAAAGATATGCAAATATTCCCAAGAAAAATCATCAATGATCTCCCAATGAAATGGATATCCCCTCCTCTAAAAATCAATCTCCGGAGTGATGTAGTGGAACTCTCCCCGACAACACCTAGCAACACAACCCAGCCACCATTGGAGACTGCACTGTAGCTAAATGAAATGCTTTGGCCTCAAGCTTGGATAAGGGGAATAATGAAGCAAAATCCCTCAAGAGGTATCTCAATAAGGAGAGGAAATCCTAAACAGGAATTGCCTCAGCAACTCTTGCTAAACAACAATATTATGCTCCAAGTCTAAACAGACATGGAAATCTATAATCCATAACATGAGTAACAATGGTTACCTTGCCCTCATCTTATACAATTGTGAGCTCCTTCTCCATGCGCCCCATTCATTAGGGTTTTCCTTCTCAAGGAATCTTCCCTCCTCTTTCTCTGCGCTGTCCCACAATGTGCTCTCCACCTCATGCTACTGTGTTGTTTGACTTGGTCCAACCTGGCCTAGTCATCCTGCAAAAGTCCCTTTTCACACATGGAGGTGTGAAATAAAGCTCCAAAAGTGATTTCCCTTCATGATAAGAGGATTTTAATTCCCTATTCATGAAATGAATGGGTCTCCTACCCATTTTATTTATCTCCTATGTGAAAATAGCAAAAATTAATGTTCCATAAAAATTGGGAACATTAAGTCCCCCCTCTCAAAGATTGCTTGTCCTCAAGAAAGTACAAGGATAGACTGATTTATTTCCCCTTAATTTCCCTGTAGCATCCATGCATGATAAACTCCTCCAATAAAAGGATTCCATATCATCAATCAAGTGTCTAAGTTGTCCCTCCAACATATGCAATCCAGCTTTTGGTGAACATCCCCAAATAGCTATCATGTAGAAAAAATATCCATGAAGGGAAAAATGGGCTGTCTAAGGGCCTTCTTGAGGCATGAGATCTGATATACAATGGGACTCATCATCCCCATATGAATCTCCCATCCCCAAGAAATCATCCATACAACATAAGTTGCCTCCCAACATGGCAACTCACAGAAATCTCCCTCCACCTTGAGCTCCAGAAATGAAGGTGGGCTAAAAATATGAATATGTCAAGCCACATAGCTTTCCCCATGATATCCTTCTCTCCACTTTTGATAAGTACAAAGTGTGTGCTGATCAAGGGCTGCAAAATTATTTCCCTACAGTGGCAAAATGAAGAGAAATTCTCCAAGGATCTCTCCTCCATCAGTGATAATCTGGCTGGCCCAATACATCTCATCTATGATAAGTAGGACATGATCATAATAGAATACCCTAATGAAATGTTTTTTGTAGGTCATACCATGCACAGCAAGGTACAAACAATGTCTCATAGGGCTACAACACAATCTCATCCACTGCAGCTACAGAAAATAAGATGGCAAGCATTGTGTAGAAAATATCACCTCTACTACTGAATAATAAATAGATGAGTGAATCAGCAATAAAAAATCAAATACATGCCCATATACATACAATGGATGGGTATCATCATCAACCTCATGGCCCACCTCAAGAGAAGGCAAACAAGTGGCTATGGTGGCCATGTCTCTCCTCATGTTCCCTTTAGAACATGCCATGCATAAACTGTGGGAATCATCTTCCCTCAAGGACACACTAAATTCATGTGCCAATCTCCTGATCATGATTCCAATAATATAGATAATATCAACAAATGGAAACATGCTCATCATAAACATCGAGGAAGTACTGATGGTTTCATATGGTGCTGGAAAGTACCAACAATCTCCCAAGGGTGCATAACGTAGTTTTGAAAACTGTTGCTCAAGAAATGTACAAGGAAAATTTTTTTGAAATACAATGATAATCACATGAATTAGCTGAACATGTGTAGAATGGAAAAAAAATTTCCCAAGGCCATGTAAAATATGGCTATCTCCATCATATGGTTTGGCCCAACCTTGCTCATAGAGCAACATGAAAAATCTGCCCCTTTGAGGAGCCATGCACTGCAACATAATGATAAGAGTATGCAAATCAGAAAATGAAAATACAAGGCTCTTACCATAGGCTGGAAGTAAAATTATAGATGGACCTAAGCATGTGATCCTGCTCCCAAGTGACCATGTTGTGAGCTCATGCAAAAAGGGTCTTTTCCATGCCAATCTCTGTCTCTTGGCATGCTCCTTGTCAAGAGCACCTCCGATGATGTTGTTGTAAAAATGAAGCTTCTCCCAAGATGGAGATGCCTCCTAATCATTCCAAGCCAAAGAGTGATCCCTTTGCACTATGAGAGTGCCCTCCTCTACTCCGGCAACACCATAAATCATATGAGAGCAAATTTGCTTGTGCTCTCTCCAAGATAGTTCAAGAAATCCAAGTGCTTGTTGCCTCCTCATGCTCACATCATGTAACTCATGTGATGAAGGTATCATGAATGATATATATGCCATATCAGCTCCATTTATCCATACTCTCTACTACTCAATGATGCAAACATCCTGCCACCTTTCCCCTACTCCCATTCTCCTGGAAAAAGGGTACTCCAAGTGATGGCCAAAATCCTTCAAGAGGAGCCAACGCAACCAAGCCTCTTGCTTCCCAGTATCATATATTTGCAAGTGTAAAATCAGCCCCTTGCTTCTCATCCACATCCACTTAGCTCCTTTTGTATGTCTCCTCCTTCTTCCTTCTTTTGTACTCCTCCCATGAGGGCTACCATCCTCCCAAACCAAATCACCTCTCTTGCATTCCATGGAAGATTGGAATGCAGATCCTTGGAGACCTCCTAAAGCAGACCTCTCACCCATGACTGTATTGAACCCACAAGGATACAAATGTGATGGTGTTAACCTCTCCTCTCCATCAATGTTTAGCAGCACTGTCAATTCCTCCCATAGAGTAGCAGCTATTCCATCCTCCGGTTCAAAAGTTGTTTCATTATTTTCCATGGAGGTGTCATGGTTTGTTTCATCCTCTAATGGTTCACACCCAAACCTCAAGGGCTGAATGAGACTCATCAATAGTGCATGAGGATGAGGGTCCATCTCCTCTCTGAACCTATTGCACAACACAGTGGAATCATGGTGCTCTAAAATAGGAAAATGTGTAGATCCTGGGACCTCTACATGTGAGTTTCCACATTCCTTTAATTTACTTACTGAAATGAAAAGCGGAACTTCACTCATACCTTGGTGGAACTTGGGGTTTTGTTATTGTATGGCTGCATTAGTTGTCTCCTCCAATGTAATGGCTGCCTCATCCATATATGTAGAAGGCTTCCCTCCCAAAGATGTGACAATGTTGGTGCAATCTTCCTCCCATGGTGGAATGGCTTTCTCTTCTTTTGTCCTCTCTCTATCAAAGGTTTGGATCAACCTTTGAGAAAATTCTGAAAAATAACTTACCCTTAAATGGAATAAGGGTCTAAACCACCAAATATAGGTTTTATCCTCCACGTGCAGCGCTGCAATCTCCACTGCTTCTTCCTCTGCCACTAGATGTAGCAAGAAAAAGGCTTCTAGCTTTTTCACCTAAGCTCTAGCTGAAGTATCCCCATCAAATGTAGTCAATAGGAACCTATTACCTCTAATTTCTCCTTTTCCATAGGACCTTCTCTCCTCCTTTTGCTAAATAAACTGTGGGAACATTGTAGCTCCCTTGAATGCTACAGAATGGGATTTATAATCACCCAGGTATTGATCTAGAACCCGATGATCCAAGCATCTCTCATGCTTGTTTTCCTTTTGAGAATAGGAAGTGCATGGACCTTCCTCTTCTTCTCTTTGCTTCTCCTCCTTGGGGAGGCTCTTCTTTGTTCTGAAAACATATGAGATCAAGCTCATCTTCTTCATCATCTTATTCTTCTTCTTTCTTGGGCTTGAAGGCCATAGGCTGAGATAAGAAAGGTGCTTTGATACCACTGTAATGATCCTTTTTATGAATAGCTAGCATTCCATAGCTAGAAAATGCATTTTCCAGAAATGGAGGCTACAGGATTTGATACCAAGACCTAGATCCCCTTAGACCAATATGTCTAAGATCGAAATACAAGGATTGGGACCAAAGAGATCCTTCTAGGGTGGTCAGACAGGCCTCTCACACCTAGTTCCCTTCAGAAATTTCCCAGTGAAAAGGGCTGCAACAATGCATGCACAAGACTTGGAGTATCAGGGTTATTCAAACACACCATTAGAATAGCAATGACACATATCTCATAGAAATGTGAATGAAATCCATGGTCATCTCATTAGATAATGGCAACAACAAATGGATACAATATCATGAGAGAAATGTTACTCAATGACAAGCAGACCCTACCTCAAAACACTGCTATACAAGTACAGCCAAGCTAAGACTGCACAGTTACATGAAGATGCTACAACATATATGATGGAAGTATAATGTTATATCAATGATAGCTCAAGAAATAAGGGGGAGAAAGCTCTCAACCCCTGAAAACACTAGTACAACAATCCTTAGAAGGATTAGCTACAATACATGTACAAAATGGGAAAATACAATAATGTCGGAGTTGCTAGGTAGCAGCAGAAAATCATACACAAAATGGAAGGAGATGGCTAAATATGATCTGCAATCTGAAATAGCCTTCCTCCAATGGATCTCTAAAGTGAAAGGCTGATCCCTTCACCCCATATTTCCCCTCCAATCAATCTTGCAATCCCTCACTGCAAATACACCATGAGAATAACACAGCCTAGGAGAGATACTGTGCCGTATGTGAGCTGGAAAACATTGGCCTAATGCCAAGATATGAAAATCTTCCCAAGAACACTCCTCAATGATCTCCCAATGAAATGGAGATCCCCTCCTCTGAAAATCAATCTCCAGAGTGATGTAGTGGAACTCTCCCTGGCAACACCCAACAACACAACCCAGCCACCAATGGAGACTGCGTTGTAGCTAAATGAAATGATTTGGCCTCAAGCCTAGATAGAGGAATAATGAAGCACAATCCCTCAAGAGGTATCTCGAGAAGGAGAGGAAATCCTAAACAAGAATTCCCTTAGAAACTCTTGCTAAACAACAAGATGATGCTCCAAGTCTAAACAGACATGGAAATCTATAATCCATAACATGAGTAACAATGGTTGCCTTACCCTCCCCCTATACAATTGTGAGATCCTTATCCATGGGCCCCACTCAAGGGTTTTCCTTCTCAAGGAATCTTCCCCCCTCTTTCTCTGCGCTGTCCCATAATGTGCTCTCTACCTCATGCTACTGCGCTGTTTGACTTGGTCCAACCTGGCCTAGTCATCCTGCAAAAGTCCCTTTTCACACATGGAGGTGTGAAATCAAGCTGCAAAAGTGATTCCCCTTCATGCTAAGAGGATTTTTATTCCCTATTCGTGAAATGAATGGGTCTCCTACCCATTTTATTTATCTCCTATGTGAAAATAGTAAAAATTAATGTTCCATAAAAATTGGGAACATTACACACACCATTGCGAGCGTTGGTCCTACAAATGGGACACACAGAGCGCTTCGACAGCCATGCATTAGTGCACTGCACATTGAAGGCATGGCTGCATGCCAAGATCACACAACACTAGTCACCAACCTAGAAATCATCGAGGCACACCGTGCACTTGTTGTTTCCACCGATGCTGCTATGAACCGAGAGGCGTCGCTCTTCGTGGCATTCGATGGTGGGAATCCGTTGGAGGTCAACCATGAAGAGGCCATGATGCTTGGATGAATTTTCGTTCTCCTTCGATTGTTGGCAGTGCTGCTGTCTCTAGTTACAACTAAAATATCACTATGGTTTCTCTCAGCCAGCATATCGTCGAACCCATTCTGCTTTAGCTTTTCTCGAGATCCTGGGATCAAAACCATAGCAGAACCCTTACAATTGTTTCTCTTCAGAACTTCCATGAGCTACATAGAACTCGCCGAAGAAAATTCCTCCATGCCTCGGACATTGATCAGTAATTTCCACATGCTATTTCCCATTGAAAAGTAAATTCTTTCACTATGTCGTTGTATTGACATGGGCCACTCTCATTCTGATTTCCATATCGATTTGTAGTGGTCAGCTTCGAGCCATTACCCACAACCACCCCCTTGCACGATATCACTAATGGGATGATGATCGCATAATTTAAGAGAGCCTCGTTTTCGAATCCAATGAATTCATCCAGATAAGCTCAAACTATTAGACCCAAAGTACAATTTTTGTCATCGAATTTTCTTTTTCATTCGATCTTTGTATCAATCAAGGGTCATCTTATGTGCATTTTTTGCACCATTGATTTGGGCGTCTTTCCTCTATTAGGATGGAGATTAACACTAGCTCGCTTGATCAAGATTTTCCCCTGTGTCGGATCTACCTCTGCACCACTCAAATCATCCTCTTTTGCACAATTGTAGGGATGCTCCATGTTTGACTCTCTGTCAGGCATCGACCCACACTAGATCTGACTAGATTTGTCTTATTCACATGCAAATTTTTTTGTAATAAAGTGCTACGCAATAGATCTAGCTTCTTCACACGTATAACTAACCAAATCTACGATCTCCATGTAGATCTGGCAATTTCACACATAGATCTATCCTTTTACATCTGTGGAGGAGAAAATTTCACACAATAGTAGCAAACTATTGATATAGAAAAAGCACTAAACTTGGCTCTGATACCATTTGTTAGAATTTACCGCAGAAATAAAATATTTACCGAGAGGAACAATAACCATGAAAATAGGCAGCAAAAAATCATTAACATAAAAACATATGTTTATCTGGGAAAACCCCAAATCTAGGGCAAAACCAAACTAATGAAATTTCATTAACCATTTCCCAAAAACCTTGGCCAATCCAGCCAAGTGAGCCTTCACTGCTCACCTCTAGGCCTACATTACAATGAAGTATTCCCAGCCTTTTATAGGCTCCATTACATGCAATACCATGAGCTTAAAAACCATGGGTGCACAATACCATGTGCCCCAAAACCACTAATATTTACCCTATTCAACATTGACTTTATCCCAAGTCAAGTTTACCTAACAGACCAGATAGATCTTGTCTTCCTGATTCTGATGCCATGAATGGTTCGAAAAATCGAAACCGTATGAAGAAGTTATCACAGTTTGAAAAGTCTAGTAAACTGCAAATTTTGGACTTTGACCAAGTTGGACTTAGATTGGGAAAAAATTAAAAGAGAATATTCCAGGGAATATTCTTGAAATATTACTCAAAATATTCCTCATAATATTCCATTTCGTTCTAATTAGGTTATGAGATGTGGTGTTGTATTATTGGTCAGTGGATTGACTTTTGATTTTATTGACTAATCGGAGGCTACCACGTGGCAGGCCTAGAGGCTGCCACGTGGCCCTGGAATGGTTCATTAAATTTTTTGGACTCCACGGGAGTCAAAAATGGGACCTCCCTGCCCGCATGCGCACAGCCTTACCAACTGGTCTATTGATTAATTCTTACCCCTATAGGATGGGGGTCACATATAAAGTTTAAGGACTATGCATATGCGGTTTCATATGGTTGTAGCCTGGAACCATGGGCCAGAAGTTAAGCCCTTTCTGCGACGGTCGAGTTTTTGTTTTTTCACATGTTAAATGATATACAACCACAATGTGGTTATTTGACTGACGGTTAATTAACCGTGTTATCACCCAAAAAAATTTCAAAACATCATTGTATCAAGTTTGTTTTTGGTCATGGTTCAAAATTGAGTTTAGAAGTCAAATTAGGATTTGATCAAGGGTAGGTTATATTTTTATAAGATCAAAGCTCATCCTTAAGTCAAAATAAAGTCTTTTCTAAGGTCCATTCATTGTCAAATATCCATCATTTTCATTTGTGGGTCATTTCCTAAGGTTTCGGGTCAAAACTATGCAATTAGCCAAGAAATCTCATTTTCGTAGCGCCATTAGTTCAAAAAAGTTGATTTTCACTATGAAAGCACTAATAGTTTTGTAGCACAAACTACGAAAAATACACTACTGGCGCTATGAAAGCACAATTTCTAAACTGTCTTGTCATTTGAGCTGAAATTTGTCAGAATCTGTTGGGAAATGGTAGGTTAGTGGTATGATGAGTCAATTAATTGATGAGATTCAGTCTACTTACCCACGTTGTAGTCATCATAGTCATGATAGGGTATGAATGAGGCATAGTTTAGTTATGATATGACATTTCAAATTCAAAATCTTTCTTAATTGGTCATTCTCGTTTCCTTTGCCTCCATTCAAGTGTCTAAGTTTCTAAAGTGTCAAGCCAAACCTGCAGTTGTTCCATACAAGTTTTCTTCATCTTAATCAAGCAAGGCTGACATAAACTGATCAAGCGAGGCTAATCCAATTTATCAAGCGAGGCTAATAGGTTTTCTATGAAGCATGGCAGAGGAAAAGAAAGTCCACAGAGGAGGAAATTGCTTGAGACATGAGCCTAAAGATATGAAGGCCATAATTGAAGACCCAGCAGTGATGGAGGCATTCAGAAGAGTAGGTTGTCTTCGATTTTGTGAAAACTTGCAGCGGTGCCACACACAGGTTTCCGAAGAATTTTCCTTAAAATTCAATGGAACAACTACCAAGGTTGGGATGCTAAGTGTGTCAATTTCACCAGAGATTCTTGCTGCTGTGACAGAGATATCAAGGGGTCAAGAAACTTGGTTTAAAGGTTTCAAATTTGATATGGAGCCATGCAAAGAGTTTATGAAACCTGAGTATGCAGATATGGACTTGAATAACGCTATCCCTAGAAGCTGAATCAAAGACACTTATGCAAAGCTGCAGTTCAAAATTCAGAGGTATTTTACATGCGAAGGAAGATATCATAACGTTTATACATATCATTTCAAGCTGCTTCTGCATTTCACTGGTAGGATTTCTGTTGATTTTCCCTTTTATTTGCATAGGAGTCTTGCAAAAATGGCTGATAAAGTACAAGCCAAATCTGAAGGTTGTGAAACATATTTGTTTCATCATGGTTTGATGAAGTTATTGATTTTGAATGAGCTTCAGAAGATAGGCAGGGATTGGTCATCCTTTTTGTTTATAAGTGGTTTTGAGTTGGAAACCTTAACACCTGCTAGAAACCCTAAAACTAAAGGAACTCCATCACCACCAGTAGCAGAGTCTAGTCAACCTGTGGTTGAAAAACCAAAGGAATTTGCAAAATTGAAGCCAAGTAAACAAGTTGAGAAAATGATAGAGCAGACACAAGTGCTTGATGCTCCAACTCCATCACCTGCAAAACAGAGGTCAAAGATTGTCAAAGAGGCAAAACAGAAACAAGATGTCAACAGGCAGGAAATCAAAAGAGTAATAAGAAGCCAAGTAGTGGCATTAAAGGGAAAAATAGTTGCTACAAATACAGAGGACAACCTAGTGATAAAGGGAAACTTAGATGACATCCTGCATGCAATTGACATAGAGGAGACACCCATTGTTCAAGCTGAGTTCATTGGAGTAGATGAGCATAAATAGAAAAATGCTAAGTCTGCAAAGAAGCTTGAGTTTGAGGGTGAAAATGCATCCTTCATATTTCAAGAAAGGAAACCTACAACTAGACATGCTAAGAAACTTAGGGAAAGCAGCAAGGAAGTTCAAGATCCTATTAAGACAGCTAAAGCCCCTGAAGAAGTTGTTGATTTATTAACACCTGCAGTGAAGCATACAGCCAACAGAGCGAAGAAGGGAAAAGTAGAAGTGACAGGGTTTAAACATCTTGAGGAGAAATTGAGGTTGGAAAACCAAGGAATTGTTGTGATGAGAAATAGGGCTAGAAAGCACAGTATTGAGAAAGCAGAGTTCAAAAGAATGAAGGCACTGTGGGAAGGTAAAAATGGTTCTATTTCTGAAACTCTAAGCATTGCAAAGCAGTTTTTCACATGGACAGTTCCAGCCATCAAGGAAGCTAAATTTTTCAGTTTAATAAATACTCACTTGAGAGCTAATAATAGGAGGCTTAAAGATCAAGTGGAGGACTTGGAGTAGCAGCTGAAATTGACTCAGGATGAATTAAAGAACAAAGGTGTTAAAATGACAATCATTAAAGAGTAAAAACCTGAATTAAGTGAAAATGAAGAAAGGACCTCATGAAGGTTGAAATGACTGTGTTTTCAGTTCATATGGATTTTTGATATGATGGAATCATTTTATTTTTATTTTTTGGTATATTTTCAATTTTCATTTTGGAAAATTTTGAGCAAAACTGCTCGCTCAGCAGACAGTGTAAAAAGGGAGAAAAGCGCTACTAAACTATTGTAACAGCTTTTCTTGCCCTTTTTCATTAAATTTTGAGGGGTAAAAACATGAATTAAGAACTGAAAATGTTGAGAAGGATGTATTTAAGGATAATGAAGTTAGTTTTGGAGGAAATATGTCAATATTTTGAAGAAAAAGGGGTAAAAGAGTAGTGTTACGAAAAGCGCTACGAAACTGTGTTGTTTTCGTAGTGCAGTCTATTATAGCCCATTTGAACAGTTTGGAGATGGTTTTGGATAGCTGAAGCTTAAGGAGGAGGTTTGGAATGTGTTAATGCAATTTCTAACAACTAAGGAGCTTGAAATAATGAGTTCATGGTGGTCAGAATGTTCCAAGAGTGCAAAAGACCCTATGCCTAGAAAACAGGGGACTCTTTCCTACTTTGATGGAGGTCAACATTATGGTCATAAAGATTTTAAGCCTATCATCTAGATTCAACCATGTGTGAATACACTTGGAAAATGATGTAATTTAGTTTAGATAAGGTTGTTATGGATAGAGATCAGGAGTTTGAATCCTATTTGTAATAGGACTGTTTAGTAGATTAGCTGTCTTTTTGTAATAAATAGCATGTCATATGGTTATGCAAGGTGTCAAGGGTTAGGAATTCGATATATATAGCACAAGATAAGATTATATCATGTTGTAGATGGTCTATAAAGGATCAAGAAGTTGTAAATACCAGGGTTGGACATTTTTAACAAAAAACTGTGCTTATTGTAATTGATTGGTTTTCAGCTAATATAGATATTTCTACTTAGCCAACTTGGGATTCAGGAGGAGTTCTAGTGTGTTTTTGTTCTAATTTCATATTTTATTATCCTATTGTAATGGTGTTTGTCTATGTTACTAATAATTCATCTTTGATGCTCTTAATTCCTATATGGATAAACTAACTGTGTTTCTTACAGTTTCACATGTATATCTCTTGACTAGAACTTTGATATGCCTACACTTCCATGTTAAGTAGGTTTATTGGTTTCCTGAAAATATTTTGACTCCATAAGCCGAATGTGTACTTGCTGATGTGATTTTCAACCTATATTTATCATCTATCTGATTATTACCCCACATAGAATTAGCCATCTATATTTTTATCAAAAATCCTTAACCCTTTGAGAGAGCCCTCTCAGGATGAGGAGGCTAACCCTCAATCAAAAGATTGGTTTGAAATAGTTACATGAGATTTATTTGATTAGCAGCCTATCAGGTCCAATTTTTTTATAACAAACTGTAACATCTGGCAGGGTTTAAACCTATCACATGGAGTTTTCTAACGGTTTCAAACGTTATCCGCGCGTTATTCGGTATGGAGTTAATGTGAGCGTATGGGGGCCATGTGGCCACCCCAAAAGTTAGAAATAAATGTTACAGTTTTAGTTGGAAGAATTTTATTTAGAGAATTTTTTTTTGAATCTAACTGGAGTTAAGTCCAGTTCTCCACAATTAGTGGAGCTTTTTTGGGTGTCATTCGGCAAAATGAGTTCAAACTCTATCTTGAGCTAGATTCACCCAATTTTGGAGTGACAATAGTCAATTTATATTATCCCCAACATTACAGACTCATTGGTGACAATTTCAGAGTGATCAAAGGAATTTTGAGCAGGTTTTTTCTTCAGAGAAGCTTAAGGGGCCACTAGGGCCACCAGGGGGTAGCAGCAATTTGAGGCATAGCCAAGGGAGCTAGAGGCTTTATTCAGAAATCCAATAGCCAATTTTGGATGCATCAGATGTTTTGGAACTAATGGTATAGTTTTTAGAACATGTAGAATAATTTTTAAGGCTGATATGCTTCAGTGAAGTTACAGGGGCCATCCATGCCAACTTTTGCCTGCAGCTGTTCAGGGCCTAGCTAGGGCAGCTAGAGACCTTATGCAGCAAATCAATATTCATTTATGACTGTTTTGATATTTTTGAATCCATTGATGGAGTTTTAAGAATATTTTTAGGACTTATAGAGGTCAAGAAACCATCAGAGAAGTTTTCAGTGACCCTAGTTCCAGGGGGTGTCGACAGGTGTTGGAGGCGAAACTGGAGCAGCCGAAAGCCATGTTCAGTGAACCAATAGTCTATCCTAACTATTTTTGGTAGAATAAATCGAATTAAGGGAATTTTAGAGCCTTTTGAAGACTTCTAGAGCTCTAGAAGCTTCAAGGAAGTTTTGGGTAGCCTAGGGAAAACTGTGGAGGAAGGTCTAGTTCGGGGATGCAATGCTCATTTTGAGAAAACGATCAGTCGATTTTTGGTGTCTGATGTGTTTTGGAGATAGTAGGTGGGGTTTCAGGGATAGTAAGAGAATTATAAAGGAGTTAGTGCCATGGGTAAGCTCAGTGTAGCTTAGAGCACCGACAAAAGGAATCAATTCTAAGGGAGCCTAGACATGTTTTCAGAGTGATGACAACCATGAAAGGGATATAGATAGTATTATAAACCCATTGGTTCAGTTCAGTAACCATTGGAGTTAAGTGTGGAACTTGTAAAAGAAACTTTTCCATAATCCAAAAGAGCCAAGTCAAGATGACAAAAGCTCAAGGAGACGTAGCCCATAATATTCAGGTGAACTCCTAGATTAATTTTGTTGTTATGTGTGGATGTTTATTTGTTGCATTATGTTTTTGTTACACATGTTTAATTTCAGCAAAAACAAATGGACTTAAGACACTTAAACAATTAAAAATCATACACCTATCTCAAGTATCAAATTCTGCAAATGTCAATTGTAAGCTAGATCTTTTATTTGTTTAACAGAATGGGAGGTTCTTGAAAATAATAACAAGTTATCAAACCCATTTTCAGATCAGGTTGGTATCAGATAACAATGTTTCTTGATTGACAGAGCACAAGTTTTCTTGTTCAACTTGAAAGGTGTTTAAACAATGCAAAGAATTTGACTGTTTGACTATTTGCAAACTGACTGTTGCTTGAGTTTGCTAGAGGTGAAGGGAAAGCTACTGATAGCTAAGTCCAGGAAAGGACAAGAAGGAAGAAAGGGCTTAAGGAATCTTCTTTACCCAAGGACCTCAAGGCAACCCTTGAAGCACAAAAGTGTTTGTTTGGCTGCTTGAAGAAGAGCTTGACTCTACAACCATTTTGTTCAAAATATTTGTCATTTGTTTTGAAAGCTTTGGAATTGTTGATTGAAGTTATTCTTTCATTGACATAAGATGAAAAATTCATCAAGTGAGGTTTCAAAATCCTCCTCCTTCACAAGATTCTTTGATGAAGACATGAAGTGATACTTCTACATATTGAAGGACATGGTGTAAATTATTTTTGATGATAGAAGAGAAAGAACTGTACTTCGTGAGAAATTTTTTGCTATGAAGGAAGAGAAGGAATAAATTATTCAAAGATTGTAGGATATGGAGATGCAGCTCCCTCAAGCCTGAGAGGCCTTAACCAAGAACATGCGTGAAGCAGAGGTAATTCACTCTAATTTTTCTTCAGTTTCCTCTTCAAAAAGATGTGTTGGTTCATTTGAAAATCACACTAGAGGTATAGGGTCCAAGTTAACATTTAAAATGGGCTATGAAGGCAAGGGTTTAGGAAAGCATGCACAAGGCATGATTGATTTTATTTTGGTTGAAGAACAACCTAAGAAATTTTGTCTTGGTTATGTTCAATCTAATGGCAAAGACTCCAAAGCCATGAAGGCATGTGAGGCAACTTCAAAGAGAACTTTTGTTCCAAGTTATAAACCACAAACCTGTCAAATTTGTTTTCAAGTTGATTTCCATTGTTTGAAGCCTATGTTGGATCAAGAATATTGTAGACATGCAGCTTATGGTGAGCATGTGAGTTCAGACAATTTTCAAGACATGAAAGCTGATGTTAGTCTGCAAAGAAAAGCTGGAACCTCTACTAGTTCATCTCCTTAAGAAGGTAAAAATTATGGACATGCAAAGCAGCATCTGAGGTATAATTCTTCCCATAGTTAAGTTGATTATGTTTTTTCAAGGCATGCCAATTTTGCATGCTTAAATGGAAGAAAGAGTTTCTGTGCATATTGTCGTATGTTTAACTATGATGTTTCGAGATGTTGGAAAAGGATGAAGGCATATAGGAAGCAGTTGAGGCAAAGGAAACTTGCAAATAAGGTGCATAAGACTTGAACACATTGCTATAAGAGGGGACATGTTGTTTCCCAATGTTGGAAATTGCATCCAAATAATCGTCGTAAGCATTTGCAGGAAGAGGACAGAAAGACTGGCAAAATTGGAACCAAGGATTCCATCATTGATAGAACATATGTTTCACATGAAGAAGATTTGCAGCAGCAAAAGTCCCCATGGAAGTGGCTTGGTAAAAGGTGGTTTAACTTCTTGACATAGTAAGACATACTTTCATTTGTACAAATGCAAATTTCAATCAAGTATACATGTATTTATGTTGTAATCTCACGTTTTTTTGAGACACCTTGGATCAATGATCAAGGAAGTGATGTTGAGCTACCTTCTGTAAATTTCTCACCAAAAATCTCTGAGTGAGTGCAAGGAAGATAGTTCTTAATAGGAGGACAAGTGAATCTAGGAAGGGAAGTGTCGACTACCTTCGAGTTGTGGTTCAAAGGCACTAGCCATGCAAGGAAAGTGTATGGAGGCTGAAAAGAAGAGTTTGATGTACTCTCATCTACTGTATAGATCATTATATCAGTCTTTTGGGGTCCAAAATATTCCTAATGGGGAGGTGTGATTAGAACTGGATCATGGACCTAAGTCATAGCTCAAAATTCAAAGTGCTCGGAACTGTGACGAACCTGAGTGACCGGATAGATCTCGTCTTCTTGATTCTAGTGCCATGAACGGTTTGAAATATTGACATTGTATGAAGAAGTTATCGCAGTTTGAAAAGTCGAGTAAACTACAAAATTTGGACTTTGACCAAGTTTGACTTGGATTGGGAAAAAATTTAAAAGAGAATATTCTAGGGAATATTCCTAGAATATTCCAGGGAATATTCCTAGAATATTCCTCAAAATATTCCCCAAAGTATTCCATTTTTGTCCAATCAAGTTATGACATGTGGTGTTGTATTATTGGTCAGTGGGTTAACTTTTGATTTTATTGACCAATTGGAGGTTGCCACGTGGCAAGCCTGGAGACCGCCACGTGGCCCTAGAATGGTTCATTAAAATTTTTGGACTCCACGAGAGTCGAACACGAGACCTCCTTTCCCACATGTGCACAACTTTACCAACTAGTCTATTGATTTGTACTAACCCCTATAATATGGTGGTCACATATAAAGTTTAAGGACTATGCATATGGGGGTTTGGAGGGCCAGCCTCGAGGGGACAACCCCCCCAATGTGGCCATAGCCCGGAACCATAGGCCAGAAGTTAAGCCCATTCTGCAACGGTCAAGTTTTTATTTGTTCACATGTTAAATGATATACAACCGCTATGTGGTTGTTTGGACCGATGATTAATTAACCGTAACATCCAGTGGGGTTTAAACTAGTCACATGGAGTTGTATAGCGGTTTCAAACGTTATCCGCGTGTTTACTCGGTATGCAGTTAACATGACCGCAGGGTATGGGGGCCATGTGGCCACCCCAAAAGTTAGAACAAAATGTTACAGTTTCAGTTGGCAGAATTTTAGTCAGAGTGGAAATCACTGAATCTAACTAGAGTTAAGTCCAGTTCTCCACAATTAGTGGAGCTTTTCTGGGTGTCATTGGGAAAAATAAGTTCAGGCTCTATCTTGAGCTAAATTCGCCCAATTTTGGAGTGCCAATAGTAAATTTTGACTATCTCCAACATTCCAGAATCATTGGTGAGGTTTTTAGAGCCATAATAGGACTTTTGAGTAGGTTTTTTCTTCAGAGAAGTTCAAGGGGCCAGCAGGGGGCAACATTAGTTTAAGGCCTAGCCAGGGGAGTTAAAGGACTTATTCAAAAATCCAATAGTCAATTTTGGATGTTTCAGATGTTTTGGAACTAATGGTGTGGTTTATGGAGCCTATATAGGACTTTTTTAGGCCTAGATGCTTCAGTGAAGTTCCAAGGGCCATCAGTGCCAGCTTTTGCCTGCAGCAGTTCAGGGCCTAGCTAGGGCAGCTAGAGACCTTATGCGGCAAAACAATAGTCATTTCTAACTTTTTCAATACTTATAAATAAATTTATGGAGGTTGAAGAAGATTTTGAGGGATTCTAGATGTCGAGAACCCATCAGAGAATTTTTCAGTGACCGTAGTGCCAGGGGGTGCCCATAGGTGTTGGAAGCGAAACCAGAGCATCCAGAGGTGATTTTCAGTGAACGAATAGTCCCTCATGACTATTTTTGGCATTATTAATGGATTTTCAGAGCCATTTTAAGACTTCTAGAGCTCGATAAGCTTCAGGGAAGTTTTGGATAGCCTTGGGTAAACTGTGGAGGAAGGCCTAGTTTGGGGATGCAATGCTCATTTTGAGCAAAATATCAGACGATTTTTGGTGTCTGATGTGTGCTAGAGATAGTAGGTGGGGTTTCATGGATAGTAAAGGAATTCTGAAGGATTTAGTGCCTTGGAGAAGCTCAGTTTATCTCAGAGCACCGACAGAAGGAATCAAGTCTAAGGGAGCTTAGATCTGTTTTCAGAGTCGTGATAGCCATGACAGGGATATATATGGTATTATAAGCCCATTGGTTCAGTTCAATAACCATTGGATTTAAGTGTGGAAGTTTTAAAAGAAACTTTTCCATAATCCCAAAGAGCCAAGTCAAGATGAAAAAAGCTCAAGGAGACATAGTCCACGATATTCGAATGAACTCATATATTAATTTTGTTGTTATGTGTGGATGTTTATTTGCCGCATTATGTTTTTGTTACACATGTTTAATTTCAGCAAAAACAAATGGACTTAAGATACATAAACAGTTAAAATTCATACACCTATTTGAAGTACAAAATTCCACAAATGTCAAGTATAATCTAGATATTTTATGTGTTTAACTGAGTGGGAGGTTCTTGAAAAGCATAAAAATTTATCCAACCCATTTTCACATCATCCTCACACATTGATATATACAAAAAAAATGTAATGGGAAATTTGGAAGGAAAGATAAGGATTCTAGTAACTAAGATAGAGTTAGGACCATAACTAAGATAGAATTAGGATCAAAATCCATGAACTAAGGAGTTATAAAAGTTTTTCAATTCCCCAAAACCAAGGATCTTGAAACACTATCTAATAATCAACATGATCATAATATTGAGCAATTAAAAACCATTTTGGAAAAAAAAAAAAAATCTCTCACAATTCTTTGTCCAAGTCAAATATATCAATTAATATAAAGTTGATGTAAAAAGCTAATACTTATTAAATCTAAAAATAGCCACATTATTGTAGATAAGTTACCATGCATGTTGAAATTTCAAACATCACTAAATCATCAGCTTGCTCCACTTTATAAACATTATAATTAGAATTAACACTATGAGTATCATCATACAACTTTAGTTCTTTGATATTATTACACATAGGTATGATGGATGATCCTTCCTTGAATTCCTAGTTCAACACTGCAATCATACCATCCTGGTCACACAAATTTTGGAGAAAGGATGTCAACTCATCATTCATGGAATTCAACCTAAATTCCAAGTTCTCTTCCTTGAGTTGTATTACTACATTGTCAATGTCTTGAAATTATTTCATGGTTTGGTTCAAATTTCTTGTCATCTATCTCAAATCCATTTATATTGCTTTTGTATTGTCTCCATGCTCATAAAATATTTCCACTAGCTGATCAATTGTCTTTTCGATTGTAGTGATTTATTCATTCCTCTTGGGAGACTTTGGGTCCTTCCTTGTTTCATTTCCTTCATGCTACAACTTGGCCATGGATGCCCACCAATGGATGAACTTATCCACACGAACTTGATCCTGCCAAGATTCTATGATCAAACCCCTGTACTACCTCATTTCTACACTCAATTGATGTTTTTTACAATATCAAAATGGATGAGGAGTGGATGTTGTTAGTCATACTCTAATACCCACAATCATGCCCCCATAAGTAGGCTCCCAACTTGACCTAGTGCTCCTATGTCGCTTATCTTTATCGTTTATGTGACACCCCAAAATTTCGACTTGAGTGATAGACCAAACTAAGCATACTAGGTTCGAACTACACCTCACCCAATTTAAGTCTATTTTCACTTAATAGTGCTATGTAGAAATTATAAAAACATATGTATATCAATGGATTCAATCCAATCAAGAAATGTACTAAATCTAGATAATGAATCCTTCTACAAATAAATTGTGGAAAATAAACATAATCACCAATCACAACAAGTAAAGAAAGATGAAAATCAAACCACAACATAGATATTTTCCTGAGGAAAGCTTGCTACTCAAAACCCCTCTATCTTCTATTCCATATTCACGATGGAATCATGAAACAATTGCAATGCACTCTTCTCACAAGAGTCTCTTGCACTCTCACAACTGCTCACATTGACCTGGAAAAAATCGACCAACACTTAGCCAATTTCCTGCCTCTACTTATCCTCCCTTTCTTATGAAATTCATGTGGAATGAAATTCCTATTCTTTAGGAATTTCAGCCTTCTAAAACTGTGAAATGCACATGGGAAGTCTAATGTATGTCTTGCTGCATGCAGGCAACCTACTAATGATACAACTGATAGTTAACATCCCTTTAACCTTTGTCTCAACTGGGTCTCCACTGGAACTGACATGCATGCAACTATTAATAGTAAATCATCAGTTGCATGGTATATCACCGCATGTGACTTAAAACTGATTTAATTCACTTGATCTCTCACTAGTGCAAAAAATAGTTACAACTAGTTCAACTGAATTTAACTCAATAAATTAAGTTAACTGAGTTCTCATGCATTAAAATAATGCACTTACTGCAATTTGAACTTCATAACTAATAAAATCACTCTCCATGCCTCACCAACCACCCTCAACTCAAAATTCATGAGCTAACTGAGTTTATCACAATCAGTTAACTATTACAAGTGATTATGAGATAAAATTAAATTTTATTGTCCAATTTAATTAAGGGAAAAATTAAATTAGACACACATTTCATGTTGAATTTTCAACACTCCCTCTCTACAAGAAAGGGATTATCTTCCACCCTGATCTTGCCTCTATGGTATTCAAATTTTCTCCTGGCGAGCGCCTTCTTCAGAATATCTACATCCTGATATTTCATGGGAATGTAATGAAGTAACATAATGTGCCTTTGAATAGAATATTTGAGATGGTGGTATTGGATGTCTATGTGCTTGGACCTATCATGGAATACCAGACTAAATGAGATTTTAATGAAACTCTAGTTATCACAATGTATCACCGTCGGATCCATGTGAGAACCAAACAAACCAACTAGGAACTTTCTCATCCTGATGGCCTCACATGTAGCCTAACTTGCTTCCATGTACTCTGCCTCGACTGAAATGAGTGCCACAGATCGCTGCTTCTTGCTGTACCAAAAAACTGATGTCAATCCTATGTTGAAGATCCCTCCTAATGTTCTCTTTCTGTCTGATGGAATGCCTACCCAATCTGCATCCGTGAAGCCTTGAAGCTTCACTCCCTCTATCCTTCTATATCATAATCCATACTCTGTAGTTCCCCTGAGGTATCTCAAGACATGGTTCCCCACCTTCCAAAAGAGATTTGTCGGCTTAACCATAGCTTGACTCAGTTGGTTAACTGTGTAGAAAATTTCTGGTCTAGTGTTCACCAAGTACATCAGTGAACTCACTAATTTCTTATATACAATAGTGTCCACTACTTCTCGTGAAGTAGCATCCTCCTTCCTCCAGTTCCTTGGAAGAGGAGTCTCCATGGGTTTACAGCTCTCCATATGAAACTTAATCAGAATATTTTTGGCATATCGGCCTTGAGAAAAAAGTAGCTCACCATCCCGATGTCATATTTCCAAACCAAGGAAATAGTGAAGGAGTCCCATGTCCTTCATTTCAAACTCCCTTACAAGATCCTCCTTGCAAGAATTTATTAGTTTCTCATCACCTGTGAAAATTAGATCATCAACATAAAGTATGATATTCAAGAGCTTACCATCAACCACAATCTAGTACAGGTTCGCATCTGCTTCACTTTTGGTGAAGCCCAACCCAGAGAAGTAGCTGTCAATTTGAGTGTACCAAGCATGAGGTGCTTGCTTTAGCCCATATAATGCTCTCTTGAGTCGGCACACATGAAACTTACTTTCAAAGATATCGAAAGCTTCTAGCTGCTCTAGGTACACTTCTTCCTCAACAACTCCATTGAGAAACACAATTTTCACATCCATCTGATGTATCTACCACCCCATCTGTGTTGAGAGTCCAAGGATAGATATAATCGATGAGTATCTCGCAACCAGTGCAAAAGTATCCTCATATTCAATCCCATCAACTTGTGATGATCCTCAGGCTACAAATCTAGCCTTGTACTTCTCCACACTCCCATCTACTGCCTGCATCACCTTATAGATCCAACCATTGATTTTCTGACCGGTCTTGGGACAACTTCCCGTGAACTGTTCTTGATGATGGATTCATACTCCTCAACCATAGCGTCAACCCACATTGATTGTATCACTGCTTCCTCAAAGGGGGGTGGTTCTCTCACAATACACTTGTTCATAAGAGCCATGTATCTAGTAAACCTTTCTGGAGACTGTCTCTATCTACGCAGTGAAGTAGGTGCTCCAACATGCTCTGCCACATCAAGTCTCAATCTATCAACTTTCATGGTGGGCCTTCTACCATTTTTGGTGTATGGCTATGCATGAGTGTTTTCTGCCACTCCATGATCCTCCGCATGTGGCTGCTCCACATCTTGAGGTCCATTATTTGGAACCAAGAGTTGCTCATTTGTATGTAAATCCATCTCCTTCTCAAGGGACAATCGCATGGATTTCTCCTCATCAATTTTTTATATCCCATCTCACAACAGTCATATTGATTTTTGGAAAATACACCCGATAGTTCTGGGGAGTATCAATGTACCCCAAAAATATCCCAATCTCAATTTTTGGTTCAAGCTTCTTCCTGGAATCTTTGGTCACATGCACAAAGACAGATGGCCCAAAAATGTTAAAATATGAAACATTAGGTTTCTTACCATAAAAATCCTTCTCTGGTGTACTCATGTCAAGTATTCGATGAGGACTATGGTTTTTCAAAAATAACACTGTGTTGCATGCCTCTGCCCACATATGCAACGGTAGGCCCTGATCATGCAACACTGCTCCTGCTGTACCCACAATTGTTATATTCTTTCTTTCTGCTACCCCATTCTGTTTTGGGTTATGAGGAACAATCAACTGTCTCTGAATTCCTTCTTTGAAATATAATTTCTTGAATTCATTGGAGATGTACCCACCATGATTGTCGCTCCTAAGAGCCTTCACATGATTCCCCGTATATTTCTTCACTAGTGCTTTGAACTCAAGAAATTTTGAGAACGCTTTATCTTTCTTCTGCATAAAGTAGATCCAAAAATTTCTAAAAAATTCATCAAAAAAGATCACATTGTACCTGTGCTTTGTTTTCAAAGCAGTAGAGAATGGTCCACACACGTCTGAGTGAAATCCCTCAAGGATTTCCAAAGCTTGGTTCTCCTTCTCGTCAAAAGTGGCCTTTTCATACTTCCCCATGGTACATCCCTTGCATGTGTCTAACTACACAAGAGTACCCTTGGGAAGACTCGTATAAATCTGTTGCATAACCTTCAAGGCTCTGTGGTGTAGATGGCCAAATCTCCTATGCCATAACTCACCCTCATCCCGACTCAGCACTTTGTCCGCCTTACCCATCAATGCTGCACAACCATCTACATCAAGTTTATAGAGAATCTTCACATGAATCCCAATCTTCTTGAATTTTATTATGTCTTTGTGTCGAAGGAAATATTTTCCTTCAATAAAAACCACACAATAGCCTCTATCCTCCAACATTGTGACTAAAACTAAATTATTTTTTAAGCTTAGTACATGCATTACATATATTAATAAGAAGGGTTTACCTGAATATCTCTCGAAGTTAACTGTACCAATCTCGATAGCATTGTATCGCCTGTCATCACCCATTTCGATATACATATGGAGGTCCTTCTCCTCCAAGCTACTGAAAAGTTCTTTGTCTCCCATTATGTGAAAATATCCACCACTATCCAAGTACCATAGTGATCCCATTTCACTTGACACCATGCATGCAATGAGTGAGAAGTACAACTCAAATTGCGAGGCCAAAGCCTCACCAACTATAGATCCTAAAGACTTCTTGTTCTTCTTCTTTTGTGGACAATTAGGGGCATAATGACCATGCTAGTGATAGTGAAAACACTTCACTCTAGACATGTCACACTTCTTGCCTTCTTTGTCAGACTCAGATTTGGAATGGGATTTCTTTCCTTTCCCCTTCTTCTCCTTAGTAGCCAAAGCACAATTTTCTTCATCATTTGTCTTACATGAAGATGCATTCGTGGTATTCCACCTAAATTCTTCTTGCACCAAATCGAACCAAAGTCATTCCCAATCTCGCAGCTTCTCCCTCCCATTAAAAAAGTCTTCATAATTATGCCAACTCTTGGGAAGGCCTAGAAGAGCTAGGCTTACCAAGTCATCATCTGCGACAGTAATTTCGATGCTCCCAAGTTCATCTCGAAATTGGACAAAATTGGTTAAATATTTCGGAATGGTGTCACCTTTCTCCATTTCGATTTTCCTGAGCTTGTCCTTCAGTTCCAATTTTCTATGATCATTTTTGCTCTAAAACAGATCTGTTAAATCTTTCCACATTGTATATGGTGTCGCTTTTCCATGGAGACTTGAGACAATGTGGTCTCATACTCCCTCTAGTAAGATCTTCCTCACCTTTTCAACCTTCTTATTCCAAGCATCAATGAATTCTTTCAACCTATTTTCCTCTAGTACTGCCTCCGTCTTATCTTTCCACGCAATATAGTTAGATCTTCACTCGAGTGCATACTCCAATCTCAAGCCATTGAAAGCCATTTCGATCCTGATCCGCTTATCGCACCAAGAATACTTTTGCGAATTCGAATTTTGTTTAGTTACAAACTCAATTTCTTCTTCACTGTAGTGATTTCCTATGCTCTGATACCATGTAGAAATTATAAAAACATATGTATATCAATGGATTCAATCTGATCAAGAAATTTACTAAATCTAGATATTGAATCATTCTACAAATCAATTGCGGAAAACAAACATGATCGCCAATCACAACAGGTAAAGAAAGAAGAAAATCAAACCACAACACAGATCTTTTCCCAGAGAAATATTGCTGCTCAAAACCCCTATATATTCTATTGTATATTCACCATGGAATCATGAAACAATTACAATGCAGTCTTCTCATAAGAGTCTCATGCACTCTCACAACTGTCTCACATTGACTCAAACAAGATCGGCCAACACTTACCCAATTTCATACCTCTAATTAGCCTGCCTTGCTTGTGCAATTCATGTGGAATGAAATCCTTATTATTTAGGAGTTTCAACCTTCCAAAATTGCACAATGCTCATGGGCAATCCAATGGATGTCTTTCTGCATTCAAGAAACCTACTAATGATACAACTGATAGTTAACATCCCTTTAACCTTTGTCTCAACTGGGTCTCCACTAGAACTGACATGCATGCAGCTATTAATAGTAAATCATCAGTTGCATGGGAGATCAATGCATGTGCATTAAATCTTATTTATTTCACATGATCTCTCACTAGTGCAACAAACGGTTACAACTATTTCAACTAACTTTAACTAAATAAATTGAGTTAACTTATTTCTCATGCATTAAACTAATGCACTAACTGCAATTTGAACTCCATAACTAATAGAATCACTTTTCATGCCTCACCAACCACCCTCAACTCGAAATTCATAAGCTAACTGAGTTTATCACACTCAGTTAACTATTACAAGTGATTATGAGATAAGATTACATTTTATTGTCTAATTTAATTAAGGAAAAATTAAATTAGACACACATTTCTTGTTGAATTTTCAACATGTTACAATTATTTACTTATACTTCTATGTGCACATCAATAGAACATTCATACATAAGATACTAAAGAATACGGAACACAAGTAAATTTTCTGTGTTGGGTGGCCCAATTGGCGTAGCACTTAAAACAAATTTTACAAAGTGTTACAATGGAGCTCTTGGCTCAAAGGTTATAATACGTATTTGGACACAGGTCATGTCATTACAATACAACTCATTCAACTATGTCATACCACCTTTCCCAGTTACAACTTGAATTGGGTGGTGTGCACCTAACAAACCAAATCATATCATATTGCTTAATTCAATTTTCCTACATCTCTAACATGGCCATGTCAAATTGTGGTTATCTTCACACACTCTCAGGTTAAATCTAGCTACTCCCTTACCTGAACATGCCAAAATCAAATTAGTTGTGCCATAGCTCTTGTCCTCAAATTTCATGCAAAACAATTGGATTTGGTTCATTCCATGTCTACTCTGCAATGTGACTATTCCACTATCATGACATGTAGCCAACAAATATTCTACTTAGGCATACCCACTTGGTAATGGTCTAATCCCTGAATTTTGTTCCAAATATTATGTAAATTTAGCTGTGTGCCAACACTTTTGTGAGTTGGTTTTGTCATGTCATAGGTTCATACGACTATCCATATTGTGCACCCACACTTTGGTTCGAGCTATCCTCCTCACTCTAGGATATGCGTTTTAAGGTGTTATGTTTCATTTTTAGTGTTGATGACTCCACTCAACTATTCTGAATTTTATATATATATATGCATTTATCCTCCACATAGGGATGTCATTTCAAGTGTGGAACGAGTTAGCCAAACAAACTCAACCATGCATATGCAATGGTTCAACCAAGCTGACCCATCATGTCAATTTCTCCCATCATGTGTGTCCACCTTGTATCCATTTTTTTGATGATCTAACCTTACCATGCACACATATTTCATGCAATACACGACCTTCCAACTGTACGAAGGGTGGCATCGATCTCTTGAGGTTATATGCATTCCCGCCCATATTGTGCCAACCTCATTTGTCTAAACTTCCTATTATGTAGTTCTGCCATGCCCATGCATTTTTGTGCATACTAAGTGTTGGGAATGGGTCCCTTGGCGTATTTTCATGCCTAAGGCTTCCAACCCACCTGACCTCTCACCAAAACCTCTTATTTTACACTAAACACCTTTCCATAGTGCAACCACACTCATGAAACAACTTCCAGGTCTCACATCTATCCTCCTTCAGCTCATAGATAAAAGAAGTTGCATGAAACTTGGTTTAAAGATATTTATTTCAATATATATATATATATATACCTCATTACAAGTTATTCATATCATTTTTAACTATTGGAGAAACATATTTTCCTAATTTAAAGAAAAAAGAAAACATAAACTATCATAATAAATTTATGGTTATATAACTATAATTTTTTTTAAATGTATTGGGTAGATTATATTAGAAAAATATGTGTTAGGACATCACATGATTACATAATAGTGTTTGTAGAGCCAACATTTTCATTACCTTTACCATAAATGGCATGTTTTTAACATGTCCTCCTAACCAATGCAAAAAGTCAAATTTACAAAGATTCGTATGTAAATTCTCCAAAAAAAAAAAAAAAAACTCCATGATTACAACATTTTGCTTTCATATCAATTCATTAGGCTATGGTGCTACAAGATAAAAATTATTCTATGTCAATCCTTACAAGGGACCTAGGACATTCAAATCAAACATTGCCACAGGAGGGGAACAAATCAAGTTGGTTGAGGATGTTGTAGGCATTGCCTACATGGAAGGACAAATTTATTTTTGTTGCAATTGCTTGAATTGTCTTCTTACATTGTCAATTTCATTGCCATTCCTATACATCAACATTCAATGCTCAGTCATAGGCTCCATGGTGGACATGAGCTTAGTTGATACATAATCTATGCATAGATTGAGGGTCATGTATTGCACCTAGATATTGATATATTTTGCATTGATTGCTGTTGTGAAACTATTTTTTCTTCCTTCACAAGTTTCCATACCTTTTTATAATCAGATACATTGTCCCTCGTCCATTATCCTCTACAAATTCTAACCAAGTTGTTGATTTTGTAGTAGCATGTCGGGTACTTAGACCTTCTCTTATAAGAATGCTCCTCTCAGGATGGGATCAACAACCAGCTCCAAAAATAGAAGAAAATAGAGATTAACGCCTTAGAAATCAACCACTTCGAGGGGGAAACCTCCTTTAAATTACATAAATGAACAATTATTGGATGATTCAAATGAAAAAATCTCCTTTCTATATATAGGAGTCCATGGGGTCACCATATAATCCAGGCCGACCTAACAATAATAATGTAAGGGCATAACAATAATAATAGTGGCTTTTTATGGGGCACAATAATAACAATATGGGGACTACAGGAGTCTAAAAATAACAATAAGGGGGCTACACTAACACAATAAGGGACTACACTAGTAATATAGGGACCTAACATGCCACTCTCCTTCAAACAAGTGTTATCCTCAATGCTTGATTATTTCTTAATGCTTCTATATAAAATTCTCATCCTCCCATGTGGAATCTTCAACGGGTAAGTTCTTCCACTTGTTGAGATACTCTGAAATTGATCAATTTCATAGTTGTTGAGTTCTTGTTTCTGTGACTAATTTAGAACTTCTTTTTCTATGATGTTGATCTTCCTGTTGTTTCATTCGATTTTGCACCAAAGATAGGTTATCCTTTGAGATTTGGAGAACATGTTGTTGATGCTTGATGTGATCTTCCACTACTTTATCATCCATATTAGATTTCATTTGATCCTTCAAACCGTCCAAATTAGCCTTCATTTTTTCTTTTAAAACATCTATGCCATCTTTGATTACTCTTTGTAAGATTGAAATTTTTTGCACTTGGTACTATAATTTTGATATATCATATTGCAATTCTTCCTCTTCATGCAACATAATAGAGATTTCTAAGGGCTTAAAGGGTGTGGAATTATTTATGGGAGGCCCTTGGAATCACTTCAAACTGATTGTTCAAACAAATACTATGCAAACTTGTTTAAAAAATACACACATTTTTCTTGTTTTTTAGGAGGTCTACATTGAACCTAATTTATTTCCATTATTTTGGATCTTCAAGATCTGAAATCCTATTCGGCATTAGCCCTCTAAGTCCTCTTTCCAATGCCATAGGCCAGACCTGATTTAGATTCTTCAAGACAAAGTTATGCCCAATCTCCCACAATGACCTAATTATGGAGTGGTTCAGTAGAGAAAATGTATATGATGTGCCACGTGTCACTGTTTCCTCCTTCGGCTCTAAAATAAATACAAAGGAAACTAAAGTCCATGTAATTTCGACCACTTTTTACAAAATTCCAATTTGATGCTCAGAGTGAGAGTTATGACGATTTTCCCAACGTCACCTCTTTGAGATGAAATTCAGGAGCCTGCAAAAACCCTAACTTCCACAAATCATATCTCCAAAAATATTGCGAACCAAAATCTAAAATTTTTACACGACGTTCATAAGGATTTCTTTGGAAATGGGTTTTTTTAGCTTCTGAAAATTCGTAGAAAAAATGTTATAGATAAAATTCCACGATGACCTGTTTGAAGAAATGAAGCCCTAAAATCCAAAGCTCTGATACCAAATGTTATGAAACTAGCTCCAAAAATAGAAGAAATGAGAGATCAACACCTTAGAAATCAACCACTTCGAGGGGGAAAAATCCTTCACATTACATAAATGAACAATTCTTGTATGATTAAAATGACAAAGTCTCCTTTCTATATATAGGAGTCCATGGGGTCACAATATAATCCTAGCTGACTTAACAATAATAATGTAAGGGCACAACAATAATAATAGTGGCTTTTTATGGGGCACAACAATAAGAATACGGGGACTACAGGGGTATAACAATAAAAATAAGGGGGCTACACTAACACAATAAGGGACTACACTAGTAATATAGGGACCTAACATAGTAGAATCACCTTTTCTTCCCATTTGACAAAAAAAATGAAAACCAAGACAATATAAGTAGGATACACATCTAGAATTTGGGCATCCAAGAGCTATACCCTTCACAATGCCTCTGTCATTCCATGCACATTAGAGCATAATAACAACATGCTTACATGAATACACCATGACGGACCAAATAACCTCATGATTGCAAGATGAGGCATTCCTTGTATGTAGAGCTCATGGATTCATATTTCTCATGCCTAAATTAATTCTCCACCTATGTTGAGGCTCAAAATGTAGTCTCCCATATGTTCCTAGGTAAGCAATGATAATTCCACATGGTGGGATCCTCTTCAAATTTGCTACAAACCTTGACATATTTCCCTCCAAATGAACTACATTTGCCTTTTTTCCTCGGATCATGAGATTAGGTGGGCTTGAGTGGAACTACCCACCCACAAAGTTCTAGTCGAGAATCTAATGACTTGATTTTCCATTGCATATAATATTGTATTTCACTCATGTAGAACATGGATGGATTTGAACTTTGGGATTGTGCTTAGGTTGAATTTGATTTTATTTTAGATTAATTACAACTTCAAGTTTGAAGGATTGATGCCTAAATTTTAGGTGTTTGATGATATCATTTGAATGCCCTACTATAGTTAGCTTGTGCATTGGGAGGCTCTTAGATAACTTAATACATTGTAATTGGGAATCAACTCCACTTGATTTCTTGAGGATGTGCCTATGGTCGAGGAGTACGACTATTCAACTTTCCCTTCGGTGCTAAAGATCACTCCCATCTTGCACTGGCCACCTCGTATATATAACTATCATATTATAACTATTCATATCACTTTATACAATTATTTTCTTCATAAAATAATTTGGATTATAAAAAACCTGATTTTTTTTATTCACATTTTGTTTATTTTTCAAAACCTACTACAAAATTTTTGTATTACTGATTTAATATAGAAATTTTGTTCTGTTTTTGTTTTGTTTTTTTTAGGAAAGAAATCAGTTTTCCTCTCATCCCAAGGGCTAGTGTGAGGTTGTTGGTACTAGAATAGCACACAAGTATACTCACTTAAGAGTTCACAAGGCTCAAAGCCAATACAACATTACAATAATATTTATGAAAAAATTATAGCTCATCATGTCACTAGCAGGGATTTGACCTTGGGTGGGGTAGATAACAATCATTCCTCCTAACCACTCGAGATAATCCCAATTGAAAATATTCAATTATATATATACCATAATTTACAATATTTTATTATATATATTTATATATTTTTTTTCCTTAAGGAAAAAAAATTTTAACCTTAAAAAAGATTATACATGTTGGAGAAATATGGAATCCTGCATGGGTTTCCTGTTTTTCGACATTTCAGGCTAAGTATCACAACCCATCATCTTGTCTTCTAATGGACTTAGCTTGACTTCCATGACAGACTATTTGTAAAGACTATATAGAAAGTAACTTGTAACATATAAACTACTAAACTTTGAGAACCCAAAACAAAAGAAAAAATTGTTGAAAACTAGAGCTTTTTATATATTACTTTATAGGAAACACTGTGAAATGAGATAAAAAATACATAGTACTAATCAAGAGACCAAAGTGACTCTTTCTTCCCAAATCCCTAGTCACATTTCTCCATGGATAAGACCATAAGAAAAACTAAAGGTGGTGTTAGCCACCTATAATATTTGATTATACTAGAAGGTGGCTAAGACTTTTTGAGCCTCCAAGGAACAAATTTTATCACTAAAAATTGTTGGCACTTGAATACTTTTGAGGCCTCATGCCTCTGTCCAAATTCTCATTGCTGTTCCCATTAATTCTGCTGATTTCATGTAAAGGACTGCTGAAACACCTTCATTTTCCCCCTTCTCAATCCTTCATTTTCTCCCCTTTTCTCCATATTTTTCCTCTATTTTTATGAGTTTCCTTCTTCCATTCATAAAAATCGGTTTTCCATGGTTAAAAACTCACTTTCTAACTATTCTGAAACTCCCCCATTCCATTGAAATCTATGAAAAATTCATAAAAAATACAAGTCTTTACTATAGACTTAAGCCCCTTTGGGCTAAGTCCTAAACACTTCCCCACATGTGCCCTTGTCATAAAAGCCAAGCGCAAAACCCATATAGCGCTAATCGCATCGCAAGATTTCAATGTGCACAAGTCTTTTTTCTATCACCGAAAGTTCCGATGCGATTGAACATTTCTGTTTAAAGACCCTCGATCACATTGTTATTTTCATATTAAACATGGGCCCACCTCGGCACTTAAACCTTGTTAAATATCTCATGCCTGATCCATTTTTCCTTTGTAAACCCAAAAACCCACTTTTCCAAAGTTTTGGTCTAAAAACCAAAATCACGTGTTAAATATTTAAAATGGGTTGATTGAAAAGGACAGATTGCGCAATCGCGCGATCGCAGAAATAAATGGGTTGATTGAAAAGCCCTGGCCCAAAATTCTGATATGTGATAAACCCTTTCCCTTTTAACCCCCGTTCATACCATTCTCCATGCGCCCAATGGCCCTGCAATCAAGTGCTCGATCCTATTATATGTCCCGTCCAAAACATAAAAACCTTTGTTATTTGTAAACTTTGGGTTTTATTTCATTTTACAAATTTCTCCACCGGAGCGATTTCTCAACAAATATACATCATCGATCTAATCCATAGATCGGATGGTGCGGAGTGCATCTTTCCGCGGTCCCCACCGCCCGTAAGCTGGTTGCCCAAAATGGACGGTATCCATCGCATCGCCCTTGGGCGAAAAGCTATTTTCCCCCGATCACCAGTGATTCCATACACTTGCCGCCACGTGTCCCGAGAACTGTTCCGAAAACCGCCATCCATCGCGCATAATCGTAGTCTATCGCACATTAACGTTCAGACCATGGATGCCCAGTGATACCGATGTCCACCGTCCGATCTGGGCCGGGCCATCCAACGGTGATCTCTCGTCGAAGATGCTCGACAATTAATGAAGGTGCCGACGTGATAACCAGGCTACGGCGCATCGTCCAAGAAATCTCTGTCGTCAATCTGAGCTGCAGATCGACGGTCCACATTCCATTTTCCCTATACCCCACTTTGACTTTCAACTTCTGCTCCCGACCATCGATCTCTGCGCCATCGATGGCTCAGATTTAATCTTTCTTCCGCTTTATTCCATGATCTCTCTCGATCAATCCTGACCGTTGGATGATGCCATCCAACAGCCCCACTTCCTCCACACGCCTTCCGATGTAGTTGACCTAATATGCAGGATTTTATAACATTCTGTTTGTATTTTGAAGGGTTTAATAATCTTTTTTCTATGTTCGAAGAAAATTCGAATAAAAGGGTGACGACCCTCTTGCTTTCGATTTATCAGAGGAAATCACTTTCAGGGTGTAAATTTCACGTCTCGTCAATGATCTATGAGGCATTGATGCCATATCGTCCTTATGTAACCCTGAACTCCAGCAGAACACCATGAATCGGGCACCATTAAAGAGTATCAGTGTCGAAGACCCCAATATATCAGAATAGAGGAATAAACACAGTTTTATAGGGATTATGGCTAAGACAGTTATCAAAAGCCTAATCTCGATTTCAAACATAGTTAAAGAAGAAAGCATAAAGGATTATCAAACAGGAAACCTCCACTGCCACATATGAGGTTAATCAATTTCTCCCAGCTACCACAGAGCCACCTATTGCCTCAAACCATTCAAAAAAAAGCTGAACTTATTGAATAAGATCATATTTTGCCTCAGCGCAACCAGGGAGTTACTTCTGCAAGGAAATCAATGCAGAAAATATCTGCAGAGTTACTCCACACAACACATAGAGCCTCAAAGTCAACAAAAGCTCCCACCGAGTTTAATCTTTATGTAGAACATTTAATACAGAGTACACATATGTAAGTTTATTCATTGAGCCCTTCAAAGGCCAAGAAACCCTTAGCTCTGTATTAATTGTAATTGAGATTTTTTATCAGGACTCACCTCCTCATTCTTCTATAAATACTTCTGTAGAAAATGAGAAACCATTGGCTGTAGAACTTTGATGTACATTTGAGAAAAAGCTTCTGATTTTACATATTATTCACTGGCTCTTGGAGCTCTGCTGGTGATTAGATAGGTTAGGCTGAGATGTGTCGATGGTTGCTGACCTAAAGCACTGGACTTAAAGCTGTAACTAGTTTGAAGCATCAATACAAGCTGATTTATGGGATCCTGGTCTATGTTGACGGTGATGTTTCTCTAATTGTAACTTGTTATTTTTGTTTCTGTTTCCATCTGTGTTGCATATTCTCTTATAAAGAACAACATGCATAGAGTTAGGACCTACTTTATATCGGTAACCTTCTCTGAATGAAAATCTTTATCTGAATGTTTTCTTCCATCTGTGTTATTTAGGAATGATTTAATTCAGTTTAAGCATAGTAATGTTGGTGTTCCCTCATCTTATTGTCTTAGCTGAATGTTATTCTTAGATTTTATTTTCAGTATATGTTTAGTGAAGATGAACTGAGGAAGATATGGTGAGCCCTGGTCCCAGTTTGATCCCAGAGACTGCCTGATTGTTTCCCTTGGAATGTGTTAAAAGCTGGCTAGTTTCAATGTACTTACCAGATCTTAGGCCATTCTGTTGTTATCTTTGTATTTGTATTGAAAGTAACCAAGTAAAGAAGAGCTAGGAGAGGATTTGTGGTGAGCCCGGCCCGCTAGTTTCTCCTCCAAAAGTTGCCTTCAAGTTTCCCTTTGTTTTTAGATGTTTTCTATTGAAAGTGTATCAAAGGCTGGCTAGTTTCAAAGTACTTACCAAATCCTAGTTTACTTTTATGTTTTTCTTGAGTCCATGTCAAAGGCTGGCTAGTTTCAAAGTACTTACCAGATCTTGGACTGCTCTTTTTTCTGCATCTGTTTATTTCTCCTTCTTATTGTATCATTCCATTTCATAAATCAATCTTCAAAGAGATCCTTAGACATAGATGACTTTCCCCATGGACCACTCTTGCCTCTTGATGTTCTAATTAAACCCTATTATGACTCCATAGCCCAATGGACTAAAACCTTCAATTTTCTACCTTTTTGACCGAAGCTTACTCTGATTGCCTGCAACTTCTCACCTTTGGAACTTTTTGCACTCAAAACTTTCCACCTTGAACAGTAATCATGCTCAACCATCCAAAAAACAAACAAAACCTTGGCCTTCATAACTAGCCTAATATCATAACCCCAAACTTCAAAGACAAATCCATCTTTATACATATTGGAGAGATCCCTCTCCGGATTCAGGAGGGCTAGATCCTAGAATCCCAAAGTTGGTTGAAACGATGTTGTTTCCGTAATTGGACTCTGCCAATATTGCTAATAAATTACAGATCCCTAACATTTTTGGCGACTCCGCTGGGGACTGAGTGTTATTGATATCTTTTAAGACCTCAGAGAACCCTCAATTCAAGAAATCTTTGAGAGTTAAAAGCAACCTTTTCAAGCACTACCAAGAAATGGTAATCATGATGAAACTTGTTTGAATTAGTGACAATCTAGGTAAACCCTTGGATTCTCTTAAGACTTTATCAAACCTTGAAAAATCAGCTGGCTTGGCCATAAGAGTAGACTATCTTTGTCTCATAACCGTAGCTAAGTTTTGAAACAAAGTTAGCATATTCTTAAAAACCACACAACTGAAAAATAACTCAAAAAATATTTCAGATTGGTATTCAATAAACATGGTGGTGGACCACAAAACCTTTTACCTCCTTAGGGGCTAAAAACTTCCACTTGGCGACTCCACAATCCTTAGCAGACCTTAAGACTCCACTGGGAAGAACCCACATCATTATAACATCATTCAAACTCAGTTAGAGGACTATAGGATTGAAATTTAGGTAAACAGGCTAGTTAACCATTCAAAGATTGTCATATCTAGTTGAACTTGCCTTGTTTATTTGGGTCTAAAAAACACAACATAGTGGCTCCTAGAAAGATTCACACTAGAGCCCATCCTGACCCTAACCCATCTGAGATAGTTGATGACCCAGAAAGTATCCTTTGGAAGTCTCCTAGGATTAAATTATCAACTATTTTCAGATCACCCTTGAGAGCTAATTCAGTCCCTGAAAATCTTTCAGCTCTTCAACAATCACAAGCTGACTTAGTAAACCCATTTAGAACTAGGTCATTTGATGATATAGTTCAGCTAGATTTTGAGTCTTCACTTTCATCCCCGGAGACAAGTGAACATCCTGGTAGTAGAGAAACGACACCACCTGATCTACAATTCCTATTGGATTTAGGTGTTTCTCATCCAAGATCAGCTCAGCAATCTACTATTGTTCCATCCACATATACTCATCCTTCATCCCTCGTTCAAACCACTCCACTTTAGTCCACCTTCCATTTTGTCTACCCACCTGTGAATCCACCTCCACCTTCGGCCATGGTTGCATGGTATGCTCCCCTAGTCCTTCCTGCACCATTAGTCAATCTTCCCCAGGACTATCAGTCCAAAATTCCATTATATGATTCTAGCAATGCTACAACTGCATCACAACATGTGGATAAGATGAATGACTAATTTGAAAGAAATTAAATTGATGATGATTCTATCAAGCTTAGATTATTTTCTCAAAGCTTAGGGGGAGAAGTAAGAAAATGGTTTAAAATCTTAGCCCCCATAGTATAAATGATCTCCTAGGTTTCCATCAAACTTTCTTAAACAAATGGTAAGTGAAGAAGAATCCTCTCCAAGTCCTTTCTGATTACAAGAACCTCCATAGAAACCCCGGGGAAAGTGTCCAAGCCTATTGCACTAGGTTTAATAGTGTGTATAATGCACTTTCCCCACAACTAAAGCCTCCACAAGGCTCAGCTTTAAACAAGTTTCCTGAAGGATTTGACTCTGACATGACCTATTCGCTAAGAGAGAGAGATTTTGCAACTCTTGACGATATGCAAAGAGGTGCTCTTTCTGTGGAAGTCAACGTAATGGAGAAAAGAGCAAGGATGAAAGATGAAAAGAGAGTATCCTTTAGAGAGGAATCCACACCTTATACTTCCAACTCAAAGATGGAGAAAATGATGGAGGAGATGATGAAAGAGATGAGCATAATCAAGAGAGCACAAGCAAGCCAAAACCAAACTACTCCTCAAAATAGAAATCAGAACGAGAATCAAAATTCTAGAAGAAACCAACCTCCAAACAGACCTAGGGAAGATGATCAACAGATCGCCCCTCCCTTTCATCAAAACTATGTGAGTGACGTTGAGGAAACAGATCAAATAATAGAGGAAGATGATATCAACCTATTTGGGGTAGATGATGATGACTTTGAAGTTCATTATGATAAAAAACAAGGTTTTTACACACCATATGATGACAAAAGAGATGATGATGAAAATTATGATCAAAACATGGAAAATGCCATCACAGAACCTCAAAGAGAATATGACCTTAGAAGAAAAACTAGTCAACAAACCCCCAACAACAAAACCTCTGACAAATCATCACAGAACAACACTGCAACCAAGCCTAAAGTGGTAAAAAAAAAGGACAAAACGGTGGCTGTCAATTCTGATAAAGGTAAAGGAAAAAGCACTCAAGACAATGAAAAACAGAGTGCAGACATTAGTAGTACTAACACTTCAGCTAGTACTCCTGTCAAAACAATTTTATCAAGTGTAATAAAACAAATCAGCAAGTTGACATTTCTGATAAAGTGGCAGTTAATAACGCTGAAACCAACACTTTAAAGAACCAAATTCCTTTCAGCTTGGAGCAGGAAATCTCAAAGATCAAAATTTATGTTCCTCTCACCGAGTTAGCTGCCCAACATGTATATAGGACCCAAATTTTGAAGTCTTTAAATTTAGAAGACAACAATGACACAGTAAATCTTAACGACGACCAACCAGAGCTTATTTTTGGTCCAAAGATTGAAGGAAAATATCAAGAAGGACCTGTTCCTCCCTTTTATGTGAGTTTTAACGTTCATGACAAGATTTTGCACAACGCTATGCATGACTCAGGGGATTCTCATAATCTAATGCCTAAAGCTGTAATGGAGAGCCTGGATCTAGAAATCACCAGACCTTATAAAGACATGTACTCTTTTGACTCAAGAAGAGTAAAATGTTTAGGATTGATCAAATACCTCTATGTTAACTTAGCCCAAATTCCAGCCAAATGCTTAGTCATGGATATTTTTGTGGCTGATGTGCCCCCAAAGTATGGAATGTTACTCTCAAGGTCTTGGGGGGCTAAGTTACAAGGGACTATGCAAATGGACATGACCTACGCGATTATCCCTGTCTTCAATCAAAATAGAAGACTTTACAGGGAGTCCCATATGCAGTACACAATCACAAGCCAAGACAGACCACAAAACTCTCCTATATATTCTGTCAATACAGGCCTTGATTATTTTATTATGTTTAATGATGAAACTGTTGAAAATGCAGTAAGATGATGGAGCTTGGTGAAATGAAGTCGCCTTCACCAAGTGGGCCCGCAGGCAAATTTTGGCGCAAAGTCTATTTTTAGACTATGTCTATTTTTAGACATATGGATCATGGACCACGAGCTGCAGTATGCTATTCTTGGATGATTGGTCGAGTTGGTAAAAATAGATGGATCTATATTTTTAGCATTTAGGTCAAAGTCTATTTTTAGACTAGCGGGCTAAAAATAGAACAGTCGAATATTATTTACCCTTAATAATATTTGGACTCTAAACTTCAGTTTACTCTCTTGGAGCACTTCAGTTTGACCCCGGATGTGGGGCATGCAGCTGCCAGAAGGAAATACGCTTTTCCTATGGGTTAGTTGAGCTATTGCATGGTTGAATTCAGTTAGAGCTCAAGTGGCGGAGTTCGGTGGAGTTGATGCGACAGTTAATGGAGCTTGTGTTCTGGTTAACTAGTTAAACTAGTTGTATTTAGTTTAACTAGCTAATACACTAGAGATGAGTTGTGTGAATTAAATATTATTTAATTCACAAAATATTAACTCATTATTCAACCAAAGAACACATCAGTTTAACTCAGTGCATGGACAGTTCAGTGGCGACAAGTGAAAGAGGTAGATGAAAGGGTTCAGTTAGCTATCAGTTGCGACATTAGTTGTGCATGAGATTTGCACCACACTTGGAGGAAATTACCAATGAAAATTGTGCAGTTGGAGCCAGTGAGATTCGAACTTGGATCTCCTATTAGACCAACCTTGATTGCGCAATAGAGGCAGGCAATTAGTGGTTGAGTTTTGAACCCTTGACTTGTTCAAAAACAAGCTAGTTTGTGTGTAGCTTTGTGAGATAGTACTGCGTACTTGTGAGGAGTTTGTACTATGTATTGCTGCATTTTCTCTCCATCTAATATAACAGAATAGCTAAGGGGTTTTCAGCTATAAGATTTCCCCATACATACTGTGTTAATGTGTGTGATGATTTGATGTGCGATCACTTCTATTCTTTCCGCATGTGACAATTAATTGTAGAAGAGATTATGTGTTATGCATGCAATTCGAAATTGATGTGTGATCAGGTTAATCTCCATTGAATAAGTGATTTATTCAGCTAATTTCTACAGAAACACTCAGAGAACAAGTCACTTTAACGTAATTAATGGCCGATAGAGATGAGGAGGTAAATACCACCGAACTGTCAAAACAGTTTGCTGAACCTTTAAACGACAGCAAACCAAAGGTAAGTCTTGAACTACAGGTCATGTGTCCTTTGCTTCTAAATGTTGAGAGTCAAGAAATTATCCCTCGAGTAACCTAAAATCAGGGGGAATCAAAATGTCTACAACCAAGTGCAGACATTCAACAACAATCAGAAAGCACGTTAGTTGAAAAGGACAGTAGCCAGGATAAAACTGAGAAAATTCCTCACTGGAGTATGTATTTTGATGGGTCATGCACTAGAACTAACGCTGGTGTAGGTGTCTGGATTACTAACACTAAAAACAACCACACATAATGCATTTCATGAAAATTAAACTTTCAGTGTTCTAATAACATAGCAGAATATGAGTCCCTTCTCTTAGGCTTACATCTTTTGAAAAAGTTAGGAGCCAGAAGAATCAATGTATATGGGGATTCTGAATTGATCATTAGGCAAGTAAATGGGGAGTATAAAGAAAATCATCCCAGACTTAGAGCCTAATGGAATGATGTCATGGACCTTTTAAAAACATTCGAGGAGTCCAAAGTAATTTTTGTCCCAAGGAAAAGAAACATTGCAACCCACAATTTTGCCTTTGCAGCTAGGACATGCTTAGCACCATCTGAAACCAAAGACTGTACAATTGAGATAAAGTTTAGACCAGCAGTGCCTGATAATAAGAAGTATTGGCAGGTGTTTGAAAATGACAAACAAATAGAAGACTTCATGCAATTCAGAAATGAATTCGAACTGAACAGTTCGGACTCAGACTATGAAACAGTCTGCAGTGAAGAAAACTTTCTTGGTGAAGAAGAACCGTCTCCTGAGCCTATCAATATTAACCTATTTTCTAGAAAACTTACGAACGAAACAGAGGAGTTGGAAACTCTCCATGCTAAAGATGAAAGTTTGCCTAGAGTTCTAGCCCCTTTAGAAGAGTTGTTTGATTTTGAAGATGTGGCCAAAAAACCAAAACTGGAACCTGTAGAGACTGAAGTGGAGGAGTGCAATATAGGTAGTGAGGAAAAACCGAAAATGATTAAGTTGTCTAAGACTTTACTAGCTCACATTAAAATCAAATATATAGAGCTCTTTAAAGATTTTTCTGATGTTTTTGCGTGGAGTTACGAAGATCTTAAATCCTATGACACTAAAATAATACAGCACAAAATTCCCCTTAAAGAAAAACAAAAACCATTCAAACAGAAATTGCGCAGAATAAACCCTGTTCAGTTACCTTTGGTCGAGAAGGAGATTAAAAAGATGTATGAAGCTGGTATTATTGTCCCTATTAGATATTCTGAATGGGTATCTAATCTGGTGTCTGTTAGGAAGAAAACTGGAGAAATCAGGCTTTGTATAGACTTTAGAGACTTAAACAAATCTTCATTAAAGGACAACTACCCTCTACCTAAGATGGATCATATTTTACAAAGGGTGGTAGGGTCTAGAAGAATTTCTTTGCTGGATGGCTATTCAGGGTACAAGAAGATCTTGGTTTACCTTGCTGATCAATTAAAGACAGCCTTTACTACACCACGGGGCACTTTCATGTATGTGAAAATGCCCTTTGGTCTAATTGATGCTGGAGAAACTTTCCAAAGAGCCATGGACATAGCATTATTGGAAGAACTGGGCTTCTTTATCATTATCTATCTGGATGATGTTACTGTGTTTTCAAAAACAGATGAAGAACACTTAGAACATTTGAGAAAAGTTTTCGAGAAGTGTAGAAGGATTGGAATATCTTTAAACCCTAAGAAGACACTATTCGGTCTCCAAGAAGGTAAGCTTCTTGGACACATTATTTCAGAAGAGGGTATAAAGATAGACCCAAAGAGGATTGAGGCCATATTGCGAATCTCTCATCCTTGAAACATCAAGGAGTTGCAATCTTTCATTGGGAAGATTAACCTTTTGAGAAGGTTCATACCCAACTTGGCTGAGCTCCTTAGGAATATCACAAACATGCTGAAAAAGGAGCAAGGGGTAAAATGGACCTTGGAAGCAAAGCAATCCTTTGAACTGGTGAAACAAGCGTTAACCAAAACACCGATCCTGATAAGTCCTGATTTTTCAAAATATTTTTATATTTTCTTGTTTGCATCAGAACATACCATAGCTATTGTCCTTTTATAGAAAAATCCACAAGGACAAGAGCAGCCTATTGCATTCTTTAGCAAGGCATTGAGGGATGCCCCTTTGAAGTACAACATTATGGAGAAGCAAGCATTTGCTTTGGTTAAAGCATTGAAAAACTTCATAGTATACATACTTCACTCACACATCATTTCCTTTGTCCCAAATTCAGTGGTTAAAGACGTTCTAACACAGGACCCGGATGGTAAGAGAGGTAAGTGGATTGCTGTTATCCTTGAATATGATTTAGAGATAAAACCCACTAAGCTCATCAAAGGCCAAGGTCTAGCTAGATTAATGGCTGAATCAAATTGTGAAGTTCTTGATATTCATATGATTAATACTTTAGATGATCAAGAGGAAATTTCAACTCCCACTGTTGAAAGTCATTTTATGAATTCCTCTCGGTATGCTGATATTATTTATGTTCTGCTTAAGTTGAATACACCTCCTGGTTTGACAAAAACAAAGGCAAGGTTCCTCAAATTGAAAGCTGTAAACTACTGCATTATAAATAAATGTCTTTATTGGAAGAATGTAGGTGGTCTATTGCTTAAATGTTTGCCTGAGTTTGATGCAGAGAAGGTCAAGTACCAGTTCCATGAAGGAGAGTGCGGAGGTCATTTGTACTAGAAGACAACAGCCAAAAAAAATTTGAGGGTTGGTTTCTATTGGCCTACTCTTTTCCATGATGTTCACCAGATGATCATCGCCTGTCATAAGTGTCAACTTTTTTAAGGCAAAAGAAAACTGCTACCCCTCCCTCTGCATCCAATCACTGTTGAAGCCCCTTTTCAGCAATGGGGACTTGACTTTATAGGAGAAATCAATCCCCGATCTTCTGCCCAGCACAGATGGATTCTCACTGCCACAGACTATTTCACTAAGTGGATAGAAGCCATTCCTTGTAAGCAAGCCCATGATTCGGTTATCATAAAATTTATGGAGACAATATTCTCTCCAGATTTGGCTGTCCTACCAAGATCATCACTGATAATGCAGCAGCATTTGGGTCAAAGAAGATGGTTGAGTTTTGTCACAGATATCAGATAGCATTGGGGAATTCCACGGCCTATTACCCTCAAGGTAATGGACTTGCAGAATCATCAAACAAAGGTTTATTGAACATAATCAAGAAACTGTTGGAGGACAACAAGAAGTCCTGGCACACAAATTTGATTCACGCACTTTGGGCTGACTGATTGACTTTGAAGAAATCCATTGGTATGTCACCTTTTCAGCTTGTGTATGGTACTGATGCAATTTTTCAAAACAGCCTTGGTGTACCAGTGATAAAGTTGATTCAAGAGTTGCAGACTGAAGATAATGACATGATTAGAAGAATAAATCAGACCATTCATCTTCAGCAAACCAGAGAGGAAGTGTATAACAAAGCATTGCAGAAACAAGACATCATTAAGAAGCTTTTGACAGAAGAACAAAGGCCAACAATTTCAAGATTGGGGACAAAGTTTTAAAGTGGGACTCAAGAAGGGAAGAGAAGGGCAAGCATGGAAAATTTGACAACCTATGGCTTGGCCCTTACTCTATTCATTCAGCTGCTAGTAACAATGCATTTTTCTTGCAGGAGTTGAATGGAGTAGAATTGTTTGGGGGTCCTGTCAATGGCAGGATGCTTAAGCATTACTTCTCTTGATCCATGTTATGTTTTGAAGCCTTTTTATCTTTTTCTATTATAAATATTTCATCCACCATTGCATTTAAAGTTGTTAAAAACAAAAATACAAAAACAATGAAAAGAAAGAAAAGAGGGCAGATTTTGAAAACAAGCAAGGTATAGCCCCATACCAAAAAGAGAGATAAATCTGAAAGTGTGAAAGCTCAAATGCCACTCCTGAAAAACACACTTCTAGTTAGTCAAACTGTCTAATCTTGACTAATTAGCTTTAAATTTTCTGCTGATAGGATAGTGAATTCGATTTGCCAAACTGTTTAATCTTGGCTTAATCAGTAGATAGATTAGGATAGAAATGAAAGGTTCAAACATGTTCAAAACCTGAACCTCAGTTTCCAAAGAGAGATGACTCAAATATGTTTTATTTTCTGAGTCAAAAAGATGTAAAAATTTGGTTCTAATCAGCTCAAAATCTGAACCAGAGAAAAAGGAAAGACAGCTCAATAAGAGTCAAATCAGAGCTGTAGAAAAGAGGAAGGAAATGTTTTCAACTTTCAGATCTTAAGCCTTCCATTTTGATTTAATTTTTCTGCAAAATAAATTTCTATGTGCAACTTGTCTTTATGCCATAGACCAGCATCAAGTTAGACTGTTCAATCCTGACTTGAGTGCTTTTAAATTTCTGTTGTAGAATTTAGAGAATAAAAATCTGTTGGATAGTTTAATCCCAACAGATAATAGATTAGGTAGAGAAGCATCTGAACTCAACTGTTTAATCTGAGTTCAGGGAGAAATACAGAGTAGAAATAGATTATATTTCCTGCTTTCAAAATAATAAAATGTTGTGAGAAGAGTTTTCCAATCCAAGTGCACTGTAAGGAAGAAAAAATGTTAGATCAGTAGGATTGGGTAGGTAGAAGCTTGTATTGATGAAGATCCATTGTTTTCATGGTTGCTAATATGTTTTCAAAGAAGGATCATCCTAGCAAAGGAAGGGAAACCCAATGGATTAGGCATAGGTCAGCCTCCCAGAGTACAATAGAAAGAGGCAACTTATCAGCCTCCTAGAGAATGCAAGTCTGAAGTTCTTGATGCCTTAAAGAAGGCACCATCCCTAAGTGGAGCCACTGTTAGCCACCTATAATATTTGATTATACCAAAAGGTGGCTAAGAATTTTTTAGCCTCCAAGGAACCAATTTTATCACTAAAAATTGTTGGCTCTTGAAGACTTTTGAGGCCTCATGCCGCTGTCCAAAATCCTCATTGTTGTTCACATTAATTCTGCTGATTTCATGTAAAGGACTGGTGAAACACCTTCATTTTCCGCCTTCTCAATCCTTCATTTGCTCCCCTTTTCTCCATATTTTTCCTTTATTTTTATGAGTTTCCTTCTTCCATTCATAAAAATCGCTTTTCCATGGTTAAAGACTCACTTTTTAACTATTCTGAAACCCCCCATTCCATTGAAATCTATGAAAAATTCATAAAAAAATACAAGTCTCTACTATAGACTTAAGCCCCTTTGGGCTAAGTCCTAACCACTTCCCCACATGTGCCCTTGTCATAAAATCCAAGCACAAAACCCATATAGCGCTAATCGCATCGCAAGATTTCAATGTGCACAAGTCTTTTTTCTATCACCGAAAGTTCCGATGTGATTGAACATTTTTGTTTAAAGACCCTCAATCGCATTGTTATTTTCATATTAAACATGGGCCCACCTCGGCGCTTAAACCTTGTTAAATATCTCATGCCTGATCCATTTTTCATTTGTAAACCCAAAAACCCACTTTTCCAAAGTTTTGGTCTAAAAACCAAAATCACGTGTTAAATATTTAAAATGGGTTGATTGAAAAGGATCGATCACACGATCGCAGAAATAAATGGGTTTATTGAAAAGCCCGAGCCCAAAATTCCGATATGCGATAAACCCTTTCCCTTTTAACCCCCGATCATACCATTCTCCATGCGCCCAATGGCCCGGCAATTGGGCGCCCGATCCTATTATATGTCCCATCCAAAACATAAAAAACCTTTGTTATTTGTAAACTTTGGGTTTTATTTTATTTTACAAATTTCTCCGCCGGACCGATTTCTCAACAAATATACATCGTCGATCTAATCCATAGATCGGACTGTGTGGAGTGCGTCTTTTCGTGGTCCCCACCGCTCGTAAGCCGGTTGCCCAAAACGGGCGGTATCCATCGCACCGCCCTTGGGCGAAAAGCTATTTTCCCCCGATCGCCAGCGATTCCATACACTTGCCGCCACGTGTCTCGAGCACTGTTTCGAAAACCGCCATCCATCGCACATAACCGTAGTCTATCGCGCATTAATGTTCGGACCATGGATGCCCAGCGATACCGTTGTCCACCGTCTGATCTAGGCCAGGCCATCCAACAGTGATCGCTCGCCGAAGATGCCCGAAAATTAACGAAGGTTCCCACACGATAACTAGGCTACGACGCGTCGTCCAAGCAATCTCCGTCGTCGATCTGATCTATAGATCAACGATCCACATTCCATTTGCCCTATACCCCACTTTGACTTTCAACTTCCGCTCCCGACCGTCGATCTCTGCGCCATCGACGGCTCAGATTTAATCTTTCTTCTGCTCTATTCCACGATCTCTCTCGATCAATCCTGATCGTTGGATGATGCCATCCAATGGCCCCGCTTCCTCCACATGCCTTCCAATGCAATTGACCTAATATGTAGGATTTTATAACATTTTGTTTGTATTTTGTAGGGTTTAATAATCTTTTCGCTATGTTCGAAGAAAATTCAAATAAAAGGGTGACGACCCTCTTGCTTTCGATTTATCAGAGGAAATCACTTGCAGGGTGTAAATTTCACATCTTGTCAATGATCCGTGAGGCATTGATGCCATATCGTCCTTGCGTAACCCTGTACTCCAGCGGAACACCATGAATCAGGCACCATTAAAGAGTATCAATGTCGAAGACCCCAATATATTAGAATAGAGGAATAAAGACAGTTTTACGGGGATTACGGCTAAGACGGTTATCAAAATCCTAATCCCGATTTAAAACACAGTTAAAGAAGAAAGCATAAAGGATTATCAGACAGGAAACCTACACCGCCACATATGAGGTTAATCAATTTCTCCCAGCTACCACAAAGCCACCTGTTGCCTCAAACCATTCAAATAAAAGCCGAAGTTATTGAAGAAGATCAGATTTTGCCTCAGCACAGCCAGCGAGTTACTTCTGCAAGGAAATCAATGCAGAAAATATCTATAGAGTTACTCCACACAACACACAGAGCCTCAAAGTCAACAAAAGCTCCCACCGAGCTTAATATTTATGTAGAACATTTAATACAGCGTACACATATGTAAGTTTATTCATTGAGCCCTTCAAATGCCAAGAAACCCTTAGCTCTGTATTAATTGTAATTGAGATCTTTTATCAGGACTCACCTCCTCATTCTTCAATAAATACTTCTATAGAAAATGAGAAACCGTTGGTTGTATAACTTTGATATACATTTGAGAAAAAACTTCTGATTGTACATAGTATTCACTGGCTCTTGGAGCTTTGCTGGTGATTAGATAGGTTAGGCTGAGATGTGTAGATGGTTGCTGACCTAAAGCACTGGACTTAAAGCTGTAACTGGTTTGAAGCATCAATATAAGCTGATTTATGGGATCCTAGTCTATGTTGACGGTGATGTTTCTTTAATTGTAACTTGTTATTTTTGTTTCTGTTTCCATCTGTGCTGCATATTCTCTTATAAAGAACAACATGCATAGAGTTAGGACCTACTGTATATCGGTAACCTTCTCTGAATGAAAATCTTTATCTGAATGTTTTCTTCCATTTGTGTTATTTAGGAATGATTTAATTCGGTTTAAGCATAGGAATGTTGGTGTTCCCTCATCTTATTGTCTTAGCTGAATGTTATTGTTAGATGTTATTTTCAGGATATGTTTAGTGAAGATGAACTAAGGAAGATATGGTGAGCCCTGGTCCCAGTTTGATCCCACAGACTACCTGATTGTTTCCCTTGGAATGTGTTAAGAGCTGGCTAGTTTCAAATTACTTACCAGATCTTAGGCCATTTTGTTGTTATATTTGTATTTGTCTTGAAAGTAACCAAGTAAAGAAGAGCTAGGAGAGGATTTGTGGTGAGCCCGGCCCGCTAGTTTCTCCTCCAAAAGTTGCCTTCAAGTTTCCCTTTGTTTTTAGATGTTTTCTATTGAAAGTGTATCAAAGGCTGGCTAGTTTCAGAGTACTTACCAAATCCTGGACTGCTCTTGTTTCTGCATCTGTTTATTTCTCCTTCTTATTGTATCATTCCATTCCATAAATCAATCTTCAAAGAGATCCTTAGACATATATGACTTGCCCCATGGACCACTCTTGCCTCTTGTTGTTCCAATTAAACCCTATTATGAATCCATAGCCCAATGGACTAAAACCTGCAATTTTCTACCTTTTTGACCGAAGCTTACTTTGATTGCCTGCAACTTCTCACCTTTGGAACTTTTTGCACTCAGAACTTTCCACCTTGAACAGTAATCATGCTCAACCATCCAAAAAACAAACAAACCCTTGTCCTTCATAACTAGCCTAATATCATAACCCCAAACTTAAAAGACAAATCCATCTTTGTACATATTGGAGAGATCCCTCTCCGGATTCAGGAGGGCTAGATCCTAGAATCCCAAAGTTGGTTGAAACGATGTTGTTTCTGTAATTGGACTCTGCCAATCTTGCTAATAAATTACAGATCTCTAACAGGTGGAACTCCATAGCTTCCACTTTTTGACCATCATTGAATTCATAAAATGCCAAAAGAACTAGCTGGTAAGAGGAGAGCCCCTTCAAATTGATATTTTGTTCAGTTTCTTTCTCAATTCCCTAAAAATGTATGTGATTGATAGCCATTCAAAACATTGTTGTATAGAGAGAATTTCCTAAAGAAAAGGCCTTAGACTAACATTTTCTACCATAATTTTTGTCTAGACCCAATCAATATCTGTTTTAGAACCCCCCATTACTTGAATTTTGAACACTTATTTTTTCTAAGAAAAATGCAAAAGGGACCAAAGCGTTTTGAACTTGACCTTTGAATTAGAGAATACATGATGTTAGTACACTGCTACCATTCGAATTTGCTTCTAATGCCCTTGACTCCCAATCACTTTGGTGTTCCCATTCACTCATTTAGGGGTATGGAAGTTTTATTTAAGTGCCCAAAAAAAAATTCCATATCCTCACACATTGATATATACACAAAAAAATGTAAAGGAAAATTTGGAAGGTAAGATAGGGATTCTAGTAATTAAGATAGAGTTACGATCATAACTAAGATAAAATTAGGATCAAAGCCCATGCGCTAAGGAGTTATAAAAAAAAATTCGATTCCTAAAAACCAAGAATCTTCAAACACTCACTATCCAATAATCAACATGATCATAAAATTGAACAATTGAAAACCGTTTTGAAAAAAAGAGATCTCTCAATTCTATTTCCAAGTCAAATAGATCCATTAATATAAAGTTGATGTAAAATGCTAATACTTATTAAATCCAAAAGTAACCACATTATTGTGGATAAGTTACAACCATCACTAACTCATTAGGTTGCTCCACTATATGAACATTAGAAATAGAAAAAAACTTTCGAGCATTTGAATTTAAAAAAAAAAAAAATTACTTTTATTTTTCATAGATAAAATATACCATATATAAACCCACTTTGACATAGCCAAAAGTAGTTCAAATGGATTGGATTTGCATGTGAAGATGTACCTAGGACCAAGGTTCAATTTTCATATGAATAGGCAAAAGATATTGATCTAAGGTTTATATTACATTTCTTACCTTGATGAGCAATGAGATGATTTGCCCATCAAATATAATCTTTTTTTTTTTTTTTATCAATAACTTTTTGTTCAAATTGTAATAACTTTTTGTTCAAATTATCAAAATATATAGTGAAAACTAAAGTAATTTGCTCATTAAATATAATCAAATTTTTTCTTACCAGTTCACCTTATATTTTTGTTAAAATGATCGAAATAAACCATTTGTTTTTGTTTTTGTTAAAATGATCGAAATAGAAATTTTGTTTTTGTTCGAATGATGAAAATAGTCATCAGAGTTGAGTCTCCTTTGCATTGATTTGTTTGTGAATTGACTCATGACAGGTCATCCAAGTGATTCAGATCCTCCGGTACTCGAGCAAACAGTTGGGTACCATAAAAAATGGGAGGATGGGCTACCGTTTACGATGGTATCTTAGAGTTCAGAAGCTCATGATGCTTTATACTACTGTCCACGACATGCTTTACCAGCTTTAAGGAACGTTCAGAGTAATGAGGAGTTAATGTTGAGAGAACTTGTTAATGTTAATTTACAAAGTGGTGGTCCTGTACATGAAAATGATTTTTCACAATTTGGAATTCACCTTCCCACACAACTTGGACGCCTGTTATTCGATGACATGCTCTATGATCATGAAATGCGGATTCAAGTGAAGAATTCCCTGCTGAGACTTATTAGGCAAGAGCGTGATGGGCAAATAATTGATGGGGCTTTGGTAAAAAACGTTCTGGCAATTTTTGAAGAGATTAGAAACCCTGGTGCCATTATGGATTTCTATACAGATGATTTTGAAAAGGGCGTTTTCGAAGGTGTTGGAGAACGGTATGCCGAAAAGGCTGCTTCATGGATTTTAGAGGATTCGGGGACAGATTATCTGTTGAAGGTGGAGGAATGTTTGAAATGTGAGGACAGAGTTGCCCAATATTTGCACTCGAGCAGCCAGCAAAAGCTATTGGAGATTGTACAAACTGAACTCCTGTCCCGTTACCAGACTCGACTTTTAGAAAATGAACATTCAGGCTGCCTGGCACTGATTAGGGAATATAGGAAAGAGGATCTTTCAAGGATGTGCAGGCTATTTTGCAGAATACCTAATGGCTTGGTACCAATTGCAAATGCTTTTAAAGACTTTGTAATAATTAGTGAAGGAACTTCACTGGTTAAACTGGCAGAAGATGTTGTAGGGAAAAAGGATTTTGATGGAGTTCAAGAACAGGTTGCATATGTGGGGGATAAGTAGGTGAAATATTTTACAGATGCCTTTCAGCACAATACTTTTTTTTATCAAGCTTTAACAGATGAACTTGTCCCCAAAGAAGTTGCAGGATACACAACTCCCCAAATGTTGGCCACTCTTTGTGATGATTTACATAAAAATGGTGGCAGTCAAAATTTAGGAGATGATGATATTGAGGGTACTTTTACAAATGTGGTCAAATTTGTGACCTATGTCTGTGATAAAAAATCTGTTTTAAGAAATTATATAGGAAAAAATTAGCCAATAGACTTCTGTTGGAGAAAACTACAGATCTTAACCATGAGTTGAGCATTCTGTCACAGCTGAAGCAGCATTGTGGTGAGCAGATGACATCAAAGATGGAAGACATGGTTGCAGATTTGAGAAGAGCAAAGGACAGCCAGAGTAGATTTATGGCATATCTTATTGATAACCCAAATATCCATCTTGGAATGGACTTGGCTGTTACAGTGTTGACTTCCAGATTTTGGCCAAGTTGCATGTATTCTGACATTAATCTACCTTGGGAGATGGCTAAATGTGTTGAGGTGTTCAGAGACTTTTATTCTATAGAAACTAAACATCGTCAGCTTAAGTGGATTTATTCCTGGGGGACCTGTGATATAATAGGCATGTTTGATCTACGACCAATAAAGATGTTAGTAACAACTTCTCAGGCAGCTTTATTATTACTCTTCAATGCCTCAGAAAAGTTGAGTTATTCAGAGATCAAATCTATATTGAACTTGACAAATGAAGAGGTTGTTAGACTGCTATATTCACTTGCATGTGCAAAGTACAAAATTCTTGTGAAACAGCCAGATACAACAACAGTAGTTGCAGATGACAATTTTGAATTCAATCCTAATTTTCAGAGCAAAAAGTTGGAGATTAAAATTCCACTCCCACCAGTGGATGAGAAGAAGAGAAACACTGAATCTGATAAGATGGATCGGTCTTTTGCCATTGATGCGTTAATTGTTCGCATTATGAAGAGTAGAAAATTGTTGCCTTATGACCAACTAACATGTGAATGCATGGAGCAGCTTGGGAGGATGTTCAAGCTCGATATCGAATTTATAGAGGAGCGGATTGAAGACCTGATGAGGAGGGAATACTTGGAAAGAGAAGCAAAATCAGAATATATTGAGATATCTGCCTTGAACAACAAGGATAGGGCATGGAAGAAGTTTCATTTTATTTGATATTGTTTGATTTAATAAATTGTTTCCACTTTCTTAACCTTTATTGATTATTGCTAAAATCTCTGCAATATTTAATATTATTGAGATATTATTTAAATTTGTGAACTGACGATAAAATATTTGGTAAATTCTACATATCAAGAAATGGTATTTTGTGACATCACATTATATAAACCATATTGTTACAACGAATAATAGGATATCACTTTGGATTGAGTAGAAATATAATGTGCAACCTATTTTAAGATATGAAATATATTGTTTACTTACATGTTGGAATTAAAATCTCTTTGTGTTCAATGAGAATTAAGAAATCAATGGTAGTGGTTTCTAATTTTATGTTTTTAGGTTTTGGAGCAAGATGTAGCATTAAGAAATCAATGGTAGTGGTTTTTTTTATGTTTTTAAGATTTGGAACAAGATGTAAATTCACAGTTTTTTTTAACATGTGTGAAAATTATATATACATATATATTTAGACAACACTAAACAAAAATATATACAGCAAAACCAAGAAACTATATATATATATATATAACTTGCAAAACCTGTTAAATTCATAGATATATATTGTATTAGCAACAAACAAATATGTAAATCTACTTGCCATTAGAAGAAATCCCTATTCTAATAGGACATTGAAGCAAAGAACAAATCCCTACACCAAAGTAATGTCTCAATTGAGCATGGAAATATTTTTGCTAGAATAGTTATTTATTTTTATTTTTATTTTTATTGTGATTAAAAATTATATATTAGATAAACATATTTGATGAAATGAATTGATGAAGAGATGGAAAATGATAAAGTGATTGTGAAAATTTGATGAATTGAAAAATTATGATGAGATTCCCAAAAATTATTGATTGTGTAGAGATTTTTGGTAAAGGTAAAGAGAAAATACATTTTATGTTGTAAATTATATTTTATAAATTATTTTATCTATATATATATATATATATATATATATATATATATATATATATATATATATTATAGTTGATTTTTGGTTGTACCTAGATACACATTTTAAAAGTTTTTCATTACATTATAATTGATATTAATTTTTTATATAATATAGTTTCTATTTATGTGTATGTGAACATTTTAATTTATAAAATTTTAAAAAATGGTTAAGGATTTTGACCTAGTAGGCCCAAGGAGGGAAATCCTATAGGAAAAAGAGCTAGACTAAGTGATAACAAAGGGAAAATAGCCCATTGTCACCTCAACCAATGCCCCCTGCTCTTTACAGACTTTCACTAATGGGAGGCGTTAAGATAGAACGATAATAACCTTTTGATACATATTCTAAGGCTTATGGTGCTAGGTGATAACATAGGTAGGTGATATCGCATGACCTCTCAAGGAAAGCTCTAAGTGATAATATGACACTTTCAAAGGTACTTCACTTCCTCCAAGATATCTAGATAGAACTTGCACAAGATCTAAAGTTTCATGAATTGTCATGGACAAATGTAATCCTGAGACCAAGGAAAGGAGGAGAAAGGGCCTCTAATGATTTACTCCACCGATTACTAAGCTCATACAACCCTTAAAGTGTTAAAATTTGAAAGTTCTATGTAGAAATTTAAAAATTCTTTGCAGAAACTTGGAAGTTTTATGCCAAAAACTGAATGTACTTGCATAAAATTGAATGTACTTTGTAGAAAAATGAATGGAACTTAATGCACTTAGAAAAAATATGAATGTACTTTGCAGAAAATTGAATGTACTTTGCAGAAAACTAAGTGTACTTTGCAGAAAATTGAATACTCGATGATGTTACCATTACTTAGAATAAAGATATATTTTTCAAAAAATTTCTGATCAATAATTGTAGATAGAACATAAACTTAAGGATCATATGAAGATAGGCAAGTAGAAATATGACACACTGAGAGTTTGGTCCAATGGCTAGGGAAAAACCCACAAGGGGAAAACCCAAATGATTCTTGTTTTATTAGATTTCTTCAATTGTTCCAAAGAGTAAACACACACACACACAC